>JAUTXW010000331.1:1202500-1685000 GCA_030620095.1 Kuschelorhynchus macadamiae
CTACGACTAAACAAGTGTATTTCAACGAGCCGCCTCCGGTTTGTTCTAAAACTGACAAGACAATTACTGATTGCTTTTATTTCTGCCAAAATCTGATTTGAAGACAGACATGGCGTATCTCTACAAATTTTCTCAAGTCGCCGTTTTTCTCGGCCGGCCGCTGTTTTTTAACGGTACTACTGACCTTCTGGTGTTTGACCCCGTTTTAGTAGAGTTCTATTATTCGCTTTCTGATATCACGAGACACAGTTTTTCCGCGACCTATTTTAAAAACTAATACCTAGCTAAACAATAAACACCAGTGCACTGACGAAATTCTACAATGGAACTAATATTTTAAGAAAGAAATCAATTGTTGCTATTTTTTTGGCCAAGATATATTTCAAAACCAAAAAAACGTCGTTATATATATATATATATATATATATATATATATATATATATATATATATATATATATATATATATATATATATATATATACCTATATACCCCTAACCTCGGTCTTATAGAAAACTCATAATTTCTTAATTAGCTGTGGTCGTCTCTTAAATTATTATTTTATTTCCTACGTTGTGTTCACTCAGAGTTCTTAGAAGTTGACACAATTTGCCGCAAAACATGTGCTTATTAATAAGCACATGTTTTGCGTTTTACGTCAATAAAACACCAATAATTACATATACACCTTTTTATTTTTAAAATAAGTAAATATGAACAATTTCAGTTTCAAGTAAATATAACCTTGGTTGTTTTCTTTGTGTTTATATCCATTTTTTTATATATAATCGTTTATAGCGTAATCTTAATTATTTTTTCTACTTAATATTGTCCTACTCGTTTAACCATGTTCTATATATATAATAAAAATATAAGACAGTTACAAAATACAAATACAAAAATAGGAGCTCTACAAACTCGGTTGACCAGAATAAGTTCGGTCTATTTTATTCTGCAAATTAACGACAAAAAAAATTCTCTTTTTCGTGGAAAAGTTATTAAACAACTAGCTCCAGCAGTCAGATTATAGATACTTTATGCTTTAACAAAACTAAAACTTTGATCTTTAATTGTAAAAAGGAGTGTTATTAAATCGATTTTGTGACCCCCTCAGCTCCGAGACCCAAATAAGACAGTATTGATAAATTTGGTTGAGCAGTGCAGAGCCAATTGGCCAGCAATGCGAATCAGTATCGACTATCACTGTGGAACAACCCATTGTATGACTATCATAATAATAACTTAAGGTTGACTGGCCATCGTTTCTGACATTTCCATTCGAAAGCCAATTGGCCTGCAGTGAGAATTACTCTAACGACCGCAGTCGAACAGAAAACGTACTTTTCTTTTTCCAACAACCCACAATTAACCTTAGTGACTCCCATGATATATCTACAAAAATAATTCAACACAGTCTACTTTGTCAGAGCGCTAAAACTCCTAATTTCAATCAAAAACCAAAATACTTGGTATTTCAGAAATGAAGAAAATTGCGGAAAACAATAATTAAAAAATGTATTTGCAAAGCAACCGTTAAAGTAATTTTACAACAAAAAAACATAATCCCTTCCGCTTATATATGTTTTCTAACAAAACAAAACACAGCAGCACATTGGAAAATATAAGCAATTTACCGCATAAATTGCTCCTTACGTGTTTGGAAAGCTATATTCCAAAAAGATTAAACAATTTAACGCATAAATTGTCCAAAATGTTAGTAAAGCGCTATTTTCAATAGAATAAAAAATTACATAAATTACCAAACCCCAAACAAAATGTTTTTCTATTTATTTAGTTTTAACACTCCCCCTGAATAAATGCTCACCTGTAAATTTAAATCCCAAAGAATGGCGTGGAGATTTCCTCCGAAAAATTTTCATTTTTTTTTTTATAATTTATAGTTTAAAGAAGAAACGAAAATGAGAAATGAAAGTTTAAAGAAAAAAGTAAAATTAGTACCTCCCGGCAGGACCGTTGAGGATACAATTTTTTTCTTTTTGTTGGCTCCCGGCGGGACCCTTGAAGCCGATTCAAGTTCTGAATTTAGAAGTCTTCCCAGGAACGTAACCGTTGAGAAGGCAGACTCAGATCATGAATTGCCTCTGTGTCTTCTCGAGCTCTTTTATATTCAAACAAGCTGTCCGAAAAATACGCAATTTTGAGTCTTACTGGCGTGTCCCCATATGGCTGTCGCCTTACGGTTCCCTACCATGTCCCTTAAAAACGATCTTTTAAAATTTTATTTTTATTTGTTTAAGTTTATGAAATATTCAATATTAATAAAAGATATATTTTAATACTTGATAAGACCTGGGAACAGGGCATATATTTGTAAATGTAATTTTAAAAAAATCTTTTTCAGTTTAGGTAAGTTTCTATAAACAAAAATATACAAGTTCCAAATTTTATAGGTGGTTTATTTTTCTTTATTTTTAAATTACAGCCTACTAATAAATAATCAAATCAGAGATATTTTTTTTATATCAATACCATTCAAATTAACTTATAAAAAATAACTACAAACAAATAGACTTTCGGTATGTGTGTGTCCAAACGTTCCAAGGAACTATTTCGCTGTGCATTCTCTAGTAGTTTAACTTTAAAGTAGCGTTTCCTTTATAAGCCACAACACCATCATGATCAATGTGAAACAACTGATACCTGCTATATTTTTTTTATCAAATACGTGGACGGACCCGTGAAATGACTCGAGCAGAATTTGACTCAGTTGGGAAAGCATACCTTTTAAACTAAACGAGGGATTTTTAATAATTTTTGGATTCTTTTAAAGCCACAATATTTGCTTAAATATGGACTCTTCGAACTGTTTATCTCCTGGCAGCCTTTAAAATATACCAAGTTCAACGTGTAGTGGAGATCTGCTTGCAAATGTTAAACTGTAGAAAACACATGAGGACACACTCCACTAAATACTGAAAAGTAGTCTCTTGTTCACATTTCATCAGCATGTTTTTGCATTTAATCACAGCAACTATTTTAGTGTTAATCGCCATCTTTGAAAAAAAAATCAATATCAGTATTTCAAAAAAAAAGTCTATAAATTATATGTATCCCTTAACTAATTTGGTGTAATTTTTAAATATATAGAACGAAAGCTTTCACGGCAGTGGTCAATTAAGAAATCATGGTTCTTGGGATTATACCGTGTCAAAATGGAATCACTTTCCGACGTTTCGCCTTCGATTGCACGAGGCATCTTCAGGGATCTTTCACAAGATGGGAACAATGAATGTTTTCTTGGTCTAATCCCAAGAACCATGATTTTTTATTTTTAAATGTGATTAGAACATGAATATGTATTTTTCTAACTAGTTTACTGTAAAACTAGTTTGAAGAACAATACTTTAATAACATAAAAATTTAAAAAAAAAAATTATTTATACCCTGAAACGTAGCGTATACCTTAAAATAATTTTAAATTGTAGCATTGTCGAATCCACTTACATCATCCAAGTTATATGGTAAAAAAATGCTATTTACCAACTAGAGACTTTAGCGTATGGGGTGCGCTAACCTGTATAAATCTCTTATCTACATAATATACAGATTACCCGAAAAATCATTTGATTATTTATGAGAGCACTACATACATTTAAGAAACATTAATGCCGGGTAACGTTGGACCTTGTCATCGAAAAAACACTTTATATGTATCTAACTTTTATTTTATTTTGACATAATAACTGCTCTCAAAAGCTTCGCCTTAATTTGTAAATCACCCACTGGATTTTCATTAAAGTTACTTAATAATATTGGAAATATAAATAGAATATTTAAAAATAAAGTATAGGCAAATAACAAAAAAAAACACTTATTAAGTAGAATTTTTGTTTACTTTTTTACAATACTGAATTTTTTTAAATAAAAAAAAATTAAATATTTTTTGAGCTTCTTACCATATGTTGGAAGAACTATATCATCATGAGGCACCAGTTTTAAAAGATTTTTTACAGGTCTAAGAATTTTAAAGTGCTTTAAGTGTTATTTTAATGAGATGCTCTGCAAGCTTTATGCTAAATACAATACATTTTAATTACATTCTTCAATTAACAAACTATTTCCAAAACAATTGTATGGATAATATTGAACCAACCTGCCTGTTACTGCCATATTTGCTAACTATAGACATATTTTTATCTCCAAGTTAAATTAATTCTTACTTCAAAAATGGTATAATGGTTTTACATAAATTATAATTTTCGTAATTCAGTGTTCATAGTTATTCGTAATTCAGTGTTCATAGTTATTCATCAAGGCATCAGTTTGGTGTATTCTACGAAAAACGGACTTTTCTTTACAGTCTCCCAAACCTTATTACAATACACTAGCCACGTTTTTTCGGTAAGCTGCACGTGAGTTAAAGAGTTTTTAGTGGCTCCAAACAAGTTCGCCCTCAGTTTCTTCACCAGGTCTTCCAGAGGCGGATGACCACAATAAATATCTAAAAATTTTTCAATTATCAAAATATGGCCTAAAATTAAAAATTTCACAAATTTTAAACTTATAAACATTTATATTTTCATATATCAAGGAGTTTTTTTTAAAAATCATCTATTTGTAAATTTAAAATACATTATGTTTACCTATATATATTTTTTAATTCTCTAAACAATGCTTAAAAGCTCTGGTATTGAGAATCTTAAAATTAAAACAATGACCAACGTCGCTGCAACCTAACAAAAAGAAAAGGCTATCATGGTATCAGAAATACGTATATACCTAAGAGTTCTTTACATTAGCTGGTAATCGACTGGGTTCAGTACAACACAACAGTAAAAAACAGGATTATATAAACCTTTATTGATTCTTGCACTACTTTTATACATATTCTCGTTATTCCTAGTATTATGTAAGTGAATATTTTTTATAATAACCACAATTTTCCTGTTACTTTTTTGCATCCTATTTATTTATATACTAGTTTGCAGTGCTCAAGGATTAATAGCTTATATAACTGACAGATACCCAATTCTCTGTATAGGTCCTCCACGTGAATAAACCTATCATAGCAGTATAAAAATATCTGACAAAAAGCATGCATTATGTACTTTAATTTTTCTATAGTGGGAAAGATAGTTTCTTGGCCTATACAAAACATTGTATATCATTGGTATAATTTTATCTTTAAAATAATTTATATGATCTCCCCAATTTAAATTTTCATCCAAAATCAATCCGAGAAATATAATTTTGTTTACATTTTCAATTCTTACGATATTAATGTTGATACTCGGGGGATGAGTAAACTTTTTTTTTGTTTAAAAAGCATTAATTTTGTTTTTTTATGTTAATTTTTATTTTATTGCATACTAACCAGGGCGAGTAAAGTTCCAGATCTGCATTTACGAGCAATTCAATTTTTTCTTCACTATTTCCACAATAAACAAATGAAAAATTAATTTTTCTGTGAATATACTTCAAATATAGTTTTATAAATGAACTGAAATCTTAACCTTAAAAGAACACGCACAAATCTATGCTGCTGTACTTTTTTACTGACTTTAATTTAATTATTAATTAATTTCAATCAGAAATCTGTAATATTGCTTAAAGGTGCCAAAAAAATGTTAGTCTACTGCGAACCAATATATGAGCAAAAAGCTAAATTTGGAAAAATGAAGCTGTTACTATTAAATGTTCTTATAGGTACAACATAACCGTATGACCAGTTTTTGAGATACGAGGGTTTCAGGTTGATAATTTTCAAGTTTTCTAGTATATACTTCCTTTGTCTCGAAATAATTGTAAAAAACTATCCTTTCAGCCCCTAAAAAATTAAAATCCACGGTCCAAATTAAAGGCAGTTTTTAGAAAATGATGAGAGCATCAAAATAAAGGTCACCATAAAGATCCAGCTAGGCCGGATTTTTTTCACGTCATTGTGGGACATAAGGTTAAAACTTAGGATATCAAAGGCCGTTTCTGCTAGTTTCCTAAATTGCTGCCAACTAACCAAGAAAACTATCAATTTCACAAAAACAAATCATTATAATTTAATTCAAAGCAGTATCCAAAGTCAATTTTTAAAGAAATAATAAATATAAGAACCTAAAACATATAGAGGCTATTTCAAAAATATTTTGCATTATTGTGCGAAGCAAGGTTAGTTAAATTAAAATAATAATATATCAGGATATGTTGTCAGTTTGTTTATTACTGCCTTCCCACCGAAGATTTTTTCCTTCAAAAAGTACTTTTTGACTTCATGCAGAAAATGTCAGAATATGCGGTCAGTTTTTCAAAATAATCTCAATCCAATCACTTATCAGTTTTTTCTCCACAACATCCTTTTTTGTTGGCTTAGAAAATTTTGCGCTATTAACGTTTGCCAGGTATGTTAATTAAATCTTGAATCTTTTATCTTTTTATGTTTTACATGTCATTTAGTTTTTGTTCTGTCAACGAGTTTTGATTTTTTTTTTACTTTTATCACCCCTTGGATTCATTTCCTGAGATATCATCAGAAATTATACCTAAATGTAATTGTTTTTCAACATTTGCGTATCAATGAGTTGGCCTTTTAACACTATATTTGACCTTTCTGTTTCTTTCAAAAACACTAAAAATATGCATTTGCAATGTAAGGTTTCACTAAAGCCTATAAAAGATGCCTACCCAATTTTGCAATCGCCAGCCGTACACTCTGGACGAATCAGGCTGCCGAGAACGCTTCATCGAAATTATGTAGGCCAGCCCTACTGACCTAAAAACTAACTGGATAATCAGTATCAACGGGAGAAGGCGTAAAAAGTTGGCATCGCATGATGCGCATGCAGGCCGAATAGTAAACAACACGGCTCACGTCGCGCAAGTGGCTTCGCTACTTTTCGAACGGGGCGCACGTGAAATCTACCCACCGCAAAAACTCATTTATAGTCCCGTATTGGCGTCGTTCCATCGTTCTGATTTGTTTTTAATGCGATTTTTGTGTTTTGTGGTTGCTTTGTTCACTAACTTTTTGTGACTTTTGTCAGTGGTGTAGATACTTTTTAAAGTCTTGCTGGATTTCCTCTTGTTCAAACAAGGACAAAATTCAAGGTATTTTCGGTAAGTACTTTTTAGTTTGACCTATGGTACCTAAAAACTGAGGAAATTTATGGTTAAAGATTTTTAGGATGCAAAATATGAAATTACCTTTGAACCAAATGATAAAATAGGTACTTATACTTAAACGAAATAAATTTAGTTGTAACTAAAATTGACTCGTTTATTTCTGAAAGCGCCTAAGTGCTATTTCGTCCATTTTATTTTAAAGCGAAGCCCAGTGTTTGATGTAGTGTTGCCAATACGGTAGAATTTCGACTAAAACTAGTAGAATTGCCACTGCTAAATTTAGAGTTCCAGTTATATCGAAAAATATTTATGGATCTACCTATCGGTGTTTATAAAGAAGCCTACCGGTCCGATCTTTGACGATTGCAGTAGACTTTCGCTCGATAGGTTAATATATAACTTCTAAAAACTAGAGAGTTACCGGCGGGAGTTGTTCTTATTAGTAGGAATTAAAATTTAATGAATAAAATGTATATTGATCGATTTTAAAGGTTTTTGATGAATTTGGGATACTAATCTAAAGTTAATTGATTTCGGCGAAGTTAAAACATTATAATAAATAAATATCATTATAAAAAAATTACATTTGACATTAATCTTCGTATTCACTAAAAAGGTCTAAGAGTTAAACCAGATCTAACTGCCATGACAATTGAAACTGTTAGTTCACCAATTATGTTTTGTTGCTTATGTCACTGCCAAGTTGTAATTGTGACATTTACAAAAATTATTTTTTTAATCGTTGCATATGCCATCTTAAACCTATAACTGTCAAGTTAGCCTTGGTCTAAATTTAAACTCCTTTAGTGAATACGGGTATAAAATTTTAAATGAGATCTGGGCGAGACAAGGCGCTTAATTAAAAAAATATTTCCAATGTAAACATTCTGATAGTGTTTTTTACAGATTTAACAGAATACAGCCAGATATTGGATAAAAAACTGCGAGATATGGTAAAAATATATTATATATTTGAATTATACTCGTAAATAGCTTAAAATTTAAATTTTGCTAAAAAATCACTTCTTTTTTGAGATCAGCATCCAGCAATCCACTACGGTAAAAAGAAAGAAAACGTTAAAATCGGCTAGGATGACTTAGCCTGACCGTTTATAACGGTTACCTTTGGTAAGCTAAATTTCTAGTGGAATTCTAGTAGATTTTGCTACCATGTTTTAGTAGCTTGAGATTTTCAATTGTGGACAACACTGGTTTGGTGTAGAAAGGAACCAGATACCATAAACCTGTGATAATGTATTAGAGCAGAATAATTTGGTCCCTTTAAGAAATAAACCCAACAAATTGCAATTATGTACGACCTACTACATGATTTCTATTTTAATATTATTGATTTAAAGTTTGAAAATTCCTGAATGCCAGATATTAATGGTATGCCCTAAAAATTCTGTTTTGTATGTGCCCGGCTGTTAGGGTACAAATCTTGAAAAATTTAAAATACTGCTGGACAGAGTTCAAAACAAAATTTGATTTGCTTCCATAGTTACAAAATATTGATTAATCAACATTTGGCTGAATTTAAATAAATACATTTTATCAAGGAGAAAATGCTGAAAGATTGGCAACATCAATACGACACAGCTTCAAATAGTTTTTACTTTCGAGGAATAAAACCAAAAATAACCATAAAAGTCTTGGTTCCTTAGTATTAGTAACAAAATGTGACACAAATCATATGAAAGTTACGGACTAATCATATAATATGCCCTAACTATAAATTTAAAATAGGACTGTCCGACAGCCCAAATTGTAATATCTGTAATGAAGTAGGAAAAAACTTTCCGATATTGTATAATCATTACTGTAGATCACAACTCTTGTTAAGCCGATCTTATCAGCTCATTTAAGCACTTTTGTATTGTTATGTATATAATTTTAAGGTTTGGTTAAAAAAATATATTAATGAATAAAATAAAATATATCTAAATATTCTCAAAAAAAGTAAATAAAATGAAAAACAAAACTAAGATAAAATAAATTGAAAATTATTAATCACCCCCTATTGGTACATTACTCTAGAATAAGACATCTATGAAATTGGTTGAATCAGGATTTTGATTTATTTTGAAAGTGAAAAAAAAGGTAACAAATATACTCTGTCGTTCTTAATCTAAAATAAATGGATTTAAATAAACAAAACCTAATGAAATAATTATATATTTGAAGAATATATCTATATAATAAAAACAAAAAGTAAATAAAATTAAGACTGGCCTGTTGGAAATATCTCCAATGTCATAAAAACTCACCTACACACACATTCTATCAATAAATCACTTATATCGAAATTAATGAATATGCGTTTTTATGGAAATATGTAACATAGTCTGTTTGTTTGTGCCTAAATTGGAGGTTAGGGGTGTGCAATGTCATCTATCTAACCTACTTGCAAATTGAAATAGAAAAGATACACCAAGTGAAAATTACATTGATCCATGTTTGGACTGTTAGGAACAATAAAATAAGAAATTAGTTATTAAAATGAGCACATCTTTAATTGACATTAGGTAACATTACGTATGTCATATAAACATTCCTACAATAGGTATATTTCGACGATTCGCAAGCGCGACGATTTATTCAAATTTTAGAGTAAGTCCCTGTTCACTCCTCACCTCTGGTTAATTTAGAGGTCAGTGCTTGTCATCGGCAAGTTTAAAATGCATTTACTGCGCATGATCCATCATCACTCACTGGTTTGTTTTATTTACATTTTTGTCGTCGTAAATTCGCCACGCCGCGTGGCCACTGTATTTATCCAGTTAGTTTTTAGGTCAGTGGTCAGCAGTAACTCTGAAGTATAGATATCTTCATCTTAAATTTAGGAAAACTTTTGAGATATATGTACATACTAGTATAAAAAAAAGTTAAATATTTTTAAAATTATTTAAAGCCTTAAAAAAGATTTAAACTTTTCTAAAAAATCATGATACATTTCAAATCAAATGCCTTAACTAAAAATTTGAATCCCAGAGATTTATAGATTCCATCAGGTCACAGTAAAAAATTACTTAAATTACGGTTTCTTTTTGTAACAAACATTAATATTACATTGACAACTTACTCTCCGAATGAACACCTTGCTCGGGAATTAGAAACAGATTCACAGGAGTTCCACAATTTTCTGGGTCTAATGTATTCATTATTCTTCCAGAACCCAATCCTAAGTTGGTATGGAACTGAAGTTTGGTCTTTTGAAATAGTGTTCCATATACCTAAAAAAAGTATGCTCTATCTGTTTTAGGTTATACCACTATTAAACCGAAAAAAAACTGTGAAATCGGCTAAATAAATGCCGTTGTTCGAGCTTGTTTATAATTCAATGTTTCATTCAAATGTGTCTGGTTTAGAATCTACAGGTATTTTCTATAATAGGTCAAAGTTAAAATCTTAAATATCGTTAACAGTCTTAAAGTAAGAAAAAACCTTTACATTCTAGTGTTTAGTTAGTTTTTTCTACCAGTTGGTGCCTACAGATTTAAAATCTGACGGCTGAATACGTTAAAAATGTCTTGAGTTTAAAAATTAAATACAGTTAAAAAATAAGAAATGACTATTATAAATGTTAGAAATGTCATCTGTCACTCCTTAAACGCAACCTAGGATTTTTAATAACTCTTATCTGAATATTTTGTCCAATTGAATTCTTAGCTGAATAACCAAGCTAGTTACATTATTGCAGAGTATTTTTTTTTTGAAGAGGCTCTTCACTACACCCTACAAAATATGACTACAAGTTCTTGGTGGAACTTAACGCCATGAAAAAAAATCATTATTTTAACAAGCTAAATGACATAACAAGTTTTAGAACTCAAAATTAATTATTGTTACTGCTAGTAAAAATATGAGTGAAGGCTCATTGTATTCAGAATGATATCTAGAAAAATGTGCAAAAGTTTCTCTCTACTCACTTAACGGAACAATATCCCACCGAAAAAAATATTTTTTTTTAGAGTTTCTGTTTATATTTCAAGTCTTATGATCGTTAAACTAGCCACTAAAATTATTTCGCGTCGTGGAAACTTTATGACAGCTATACTATATGGTATTATGATACTGCGATATTTTTAATTACTATAATCTATTAGTTATTAATTATTGGCGCTAACAAAAAAATAAAAAATGTAAATTTTTAAATTAATACTTAATAAGATATTTAAGTAACCAGTACTTGTGTCGTAACGGCTGAACGCTCGCCGCGCAGAGTTCTATTTTCAACATTAAATTACAATTATTAATAATAGAGATAGAGACCAGAAACTGAAAATTTCTTCCTCTTTAAGAATATTTTTTAAAATTTTCTTAAATGGTAAAAATTTCCCAGTTATTTGGAAAAAACTTAACTCTTTTTTTTAAATCTTACTTTTTTAATAACTTTTGAAATTGTTTATGTGCGGGTTTGTTACTTTTGCACGTTTTCCTAGACGTCATTCCGAATCCAATGAGCCCTCACTCAAAATTTTAGTAGCAGTAGTAAGAATTAATACCATTTTGAGTTTGTGAACTAGACTATTTAAGTAAATCGGTATCCTGATTGCTCTCTAACCGTCAGATCATAAAAGATGTCGGAATACTAACCACAACACAGCAGACTTAATACACATCTACATTTATTTGGGATAAAGGATAATCTAGAGTAAAACCGAGAAGGTAACCCTAAACCACTTACTAGAGATCTGTAAAAGATGGAAAAACCTTCGTATCAGTCCCTTATCTAGGAAGGAGTTCAGGACCCTGGGTTTAACTGACAGGCTTCGCCCCTGCTCCAAACTAGACACGAAGTGTCGTATCCTTATTTATTTTATTATCATTTCTGTTTTAAATCCAAGTAAAAAATATTTTAATGTAATAAGGAGAGGAATTTTTCCTGCCACACGTATGTTAGTAAAGTAACTAAGCAAAAATTTCGCACCTCTCTAAAACAACTATTTTGTCTTGGTTTCCTAACTTAAACCTTAAAATTTCAAACATAAATATTATGTTTATAAGTTGCCTTTATGCTAATAATATACCTTTTGCATAATTTTAAACTGCTTAGGAGTAAAGTCCGCCATTTGCGCTCGATTTTGAATCATAATTAAATGTGGGAAATGCTCCGAGTACTCATCTTCAGGGTTAGATATTGTTGGTTTTAACATTTCGGCTGTTTGTATAAATCTAAAAAACCCTAAATTAGTTCTTTATTTAAATATGTGTGAATAAACAACTGGTTTTAGTATTAACTTAGGTTATTTTTTTACTCAAATAAGTGCTTCGGAAGTTCGAACATATTATTGTCTAATTTAAATATTATTTATTGAGACTAATGTGCCGCACACAATTTCGGGCCCCCTATTGATAAAAACTTAATTTTTTAAAAACCTGGCAATAATGACAAAATATAACTTTATTGATCAAAAAACACTACTTTTTAAAAATCATGTTTATGAACTCTTACATATAGATTACTCGATATAAAAAATATGGGACGTTATGCCGAATTTCCTCTAAAAATTAATCCACTCAAAAAAAAAAGAAGCTGCCAAAATTGTATTTAAATTGAAATAGATTTCGATTATCGACTTGATAAAAGAGTGGCCTTATTAAAATACAACACTAAGATCAGTGGTGAATTTTCAATTTTATAAAAATATAAAGCAGTCTCATTTAAAAATAAAAGAAAGGACACCACCTCGTACTGTAGGTGGTAATGCAAACCTATCTTATATGAGCGACGAGGCTCAAAGCTAATAAAGTCTAATTCCTCTTTAAATTTAGCTCTTTGGTTCATCACTTCAACAAGCGAACCTTTTGTTAATGCCTCAAAAACTCACAACTAAAAACATGCAAAGCAATCAGTAAATGAAAAGAAAAATAAATATAAATTTCTAAAAAAAAATCTAATATACGGCTTTAACACTATACTTTGCTATGGACAAAAACTGCCACACAAACATACCAGAAACCACTTATTTAGCCCCGTAGGATATCATAAAATTATTTTTAACTAAAATCTCAACTTTTAATTTTTTGCCGGATACATTATTTTCTTCACTATTTTGATGGTTTTTTATACTTTAACAAAAGAGGTTGTTAATAAACAAGACGAACTAGTACTAAATAAAAAAATACTACTAAATTTACCTGAAACAATTTTTAGTCCAGGTAACCTGTACAGTGCATTAAGAGGTTTTTTAAAAATTTAATGATTCGTACCAAAATGATTTACTTATTTATTTTAACAGATTACCCCAATTATTTAAAAAATAAACAACATTCAAATTAAATACTTAATCATTAAATATTAATTCTATCTAGGTAAATTACAAGACTAGACAAATATTTTCTGGCTAATATCATGCCAAGTAGCCATTTAAGAAACTTAATTGCTTTAGCCTATTCTATAAACATGAGAAAGCAACTCCAACGAAATTTAAATCAGTGTGCTCATTAACTTGAGTTATATTCTTGAATCGATCTAACGAATGTTGTGAAGAGGTTCACCGTGCAGTCCAAGTCCCGTAGATCCCCCGACATTCGGATGACCAACACCAACACTCGATTAGCTCTATCGATTATATTCTGATAATGGTCAGTGAAGCAAAGCATGCCATCCAGGTGTATTCCTAAATCCTTAATGACAGTTACTCTAGACAGCGTGACCTCCCCCATTTTATAATAATATGAGAAATCCATTTGATTTTTAGCACGATTGAAAATCACGCAGGAGCGTTTTTCCACATTTAACTTGAGATTATTCACTTCAGAGAATTAATATCTTTCTGAAGTACCTCAAAGTTCTTAACTGACTTTACATAGCGGAAAATTTTTAAATCATCCGTGAAGAGTAGATAGACCCAATTAAAATGCTGCCCAATATTATTTAACTAAAAACAAAAAAGTTTTGACCCCAAATGGAACCCTTGTGGCATGCCTGAAAGTACACTGAATGTGGTTGACAGGAAACCCAAGATAAAAAGGAACCCGCAATGCTATAATTTTTTAGCTTGTTCAACAAGATCCCTTGGCCTACTAAATCAAAGGCTTTGCTAAAATAATAATAATAATAATAATAATAATAATAATATATAATAAATACATAACTTATAACTAAAAATAAATGATGAGACAGAAAAAAAACTTACATATAGACCCAAGAAGAAGTTGAATGATTGAATACAGAGAGTACGAGTGAGTCACAGGGTAAAGTTTTTGTCGTTCGCGACAAAAAATGTCGATTTTGAAATAATAACTGAATCTCTACGCACTATCACACGTCACACCCAAATTCCAAACAGTTTCTTTTCCGGCAACATCGTATTATCTATCTACACCTTAATCTGATCCTCCAATACCATCTAAGTCTGACTTACGACCGAAAATCAAACAACACTTCTTAGGATTTAACATAAGCGAATGTTCTAAAGATAATTTATTTAATAAATTTAACTGCCTACTCATAATTTCACAAAACACTAATGGGTCGAAAATCTTTAAATTCTTAAAACATTAATTAAGTGTGTTATATAAGGTAAGACAAAATTTTCTCATATCCCGCCATATATTAGAGGAGTTCTGCAATTTAGAGTCCAAAAATGATTTTTTTCTCCTCGAATCGTAAGCGTTAAGTATCGCATATTTTATAGTATACCCAGTGCGCCTGCGACCCAGTTGTAAGCTTGATCGTTCTCATGGGAGCATGGATTTCTAATAGAGATTGAATATTTTCATTAAAAAACTGTACTTTGTCATCCGCTGTCTCGAGATAAAAGATATTTCGCCAAGGAATGGATTGAAGATCAGCACTAAACTGAAGGTAATCTATGTTGCTTAGTTCTCTATATTCCCTAATGACAGGGCCGGTTTTAAATTTCGGGATCATAAATTCACAATACACTAAATCGTGATCAGAGATATCTGGGACTAAGAGAGTATCAACTGTTTCCACTGAAAGGTCTTCAGATCCAGAAGAGTTAACTTTTTGCGGCAATTCGAGTGGGTTTATTTATAATTTGTTTAAGACCTGTTGATTCAAGAAGAGAAGTTAATTCTAGGACTTCTTTAACGTGAATGTTCATAAAGTTATTATTTAAATAACCTAAGCAAAACAGATAATTACACTTTGGTATCAAATACAAAATGAGTTAAAAAGTCGTTACCGTTATAAGAAGGAGGTGGATATACACTACCAATGATGTAAGATTTTTTATTCAAATTACGTGACAGCCACACCTGCTCATAATTTGAATTAACACTGGATGGATGTATTTGAGTTATATTCAAACAATTTTTATAAAAAATAGCCACATCCCCCCCTGCTTAGCCTATCTTGTCTTACCAGATCATATCCGGGATTTTAAGTTCCTGATTTAATATTAAGATGAGCTAACCTAATCTTTTACATAAAAATCACTAATTTAAACTAAAATTATATTTAACTTTTTCTTTTCGAATAATTAAACAAAAATCTAAATTTTTTATATATATATATATATATATATATATATATATTATATATATATATATATATATATATATATATATAAATATACATAAATATATATATATATATATATATATATATATATATATATATATATAATAATACTTATAGCAAGAGAGAAAAACAAAAAGAAAAAATAGTAAACATTAGCTACAACCATGTCCAAATAAACAGTAGTTAATAATAGAATTATAGTTTTGATTTACTTAATATTCTGTAAATCGTTAATACTTTTTATGCAGATTTTTTTATTATTGAAAAACACAAAAACATCACTCCGAGTCGAGCACGATTATTTTTGTAGATTTCACGCACTTTTAGAAACAGCTCATACTGACTTTTAACAAGCATTTAACTAACGGAAATACCTAAATTTTTGAATTTCCTTTTCGCGTAAAACATCTCGTCTCGCTTCCACATAGTGGTAAATTCAACTACGACTGGTCGGAATTTATTTTGGGTTTGAGATGGATTATTTTTTGTTGATGTGTTTTGGCCGACGCGATAGCAGGAACTAATATCATTTTTGTTTATACTTATTTGTAAATTTGCCGAGGCTGCGTCACATATATCTTGAAGGAGGCTCGGATTATCTTCTTCTCGAATCCCATGAAATATTAATTTTTTGAAGTTCTAACGCTTTTTGACTTTAAAGCATTCATTTTGTACATTGATATTATATAATACTAGAACGAATGGCAGGCACCTCTTTTTTTAGTTGTTCAAGGGCATCTTCGGAACGATTTTCAGATTATTGAAATTTTTGTATGAAATTGTCGGGCTCTTGATCCGGGTTTATAGAAACTTTTTCCCTAACATACTCAATGCGAAGTAGTTCCAAACTTCTTTTAAAATTTGCCTTTATTACTTCTATCTTAGTAACAAGATCGACCTGATCATGCGCATCGACGTCAACATTGATTACAGAATCTGTACTGCTTTTATTCCTGGTAGTTCTCATTTTCTGGGAGATTCACTAAGCACAGAACTATCATTCAAGTATACTCAATCAACTGCACCATAATTTTTTAAATAAAATTACTTAAAACTTTGCAAAAAAGGCTTTAAACTAAAGACACGGTTAACAAACGTACTGCTACTCTCGAAGCGATATCTCGACATGTCAATGTAAATTGTGTGTACTTCATAACCATTATCCATAGCATCAGTAATAAAATTTGTGTATAAAAAGAGATTTGTTATAGTTGACCTACCTCCCAACCAAGATTCTAAAATTGTCATGATCATCTTTTTCAAAACTTTTAGAATATCAGATTGTATGCACACGGGCCTGTACTTGCCGATATCGCAGTTATTACCAGCCTTGAAAATAGGAACAACAAAGGAATGTTTCCACTTTTCAGGGAAAATGCCCTGCTTAAGAGTCTTGTTAAAAATGCGCAGTAAGGGATCCCAAATTGATACCGCACATTCCCTCAACAGCAAGGTCAGTCAGGACCCGCTGCTTTGCGTATATTTAGAGACAATAAAGTCTTAAGCAAATCAATTTTTCTATCAAACCTAAGCCAATTCAAAAAATTAATTACAAAAGATTTTACAATGAAAAAAACATAGACACTTTTAAAACACATTTGGGTCGAAAGGACAGGCAGGATGTTCTACAAGCAGCGGATATAAACCAGGGATTCGATGCATTCATTAAATGCATTCAATACTATTCTGACATAGCGTTTCCCTTAAAAAAGTAGAGGAAAGCAAACAACATGAATCTAAACCCTGGGTAACAACTAAAAACCAAAACGTTAAAAAGGTTATTCCACAAAAAATTAAAACTAAGTCAGAATAGGATAAAAAATATTACAAAATCAATTAAAAAAACTTACAATAAAGTAGTTAAAAAAGCAAAGCAATTATATAATAATAAATATTAAATATTTATAATAAATTCTTTTTTGTACCCAATAATAAGTCAAAAGCTGCATGGACCCTTATAAATAGGAGTATAAATAATATAAAAAACTCTAAAGGTACGATTTCTAGTATAAAAAATTAACAAGGGATTACATTGAACAATAAAAATGAAATTGTAAATTGCTTTAAGTAATACTTTGTAAATCTTCCTAGGTCACTTTCTGTTACTTTATTAAATCCAAGTGATGTCCTATAGAACAGATCACTTCCAAACACAATGTTACTGGAGCCTGTTAATGAATACGAAATCATGACAACAATTAAGAAACTAAAACATACTACCTTTGTTGGGACAGATAACATACCATCAGCTGTTTTCAAAAGAATTGCTAATACTCCACTACTTCCACTAACATATTTAATTAACTGGTCGCTTATGGACGGGATTTTTCCGAGTATTTTCAAAAAAAAGCTAAGGTAGTACGTGTTTTTAAAAAGGGGGATGGACTTGCCCTTAAAAACTATAGACCAATAGCCATCTTACCTATAGTTTCGAAACAGTTAGAACGTATTGTTTATGACCAAATTGTAACATTTCTCGAGCGATTTAACATTCTTAAAGACCGTCAACATGGATTTTCTGGTAGCCGATCTACACATTCCATGATTTCTGAATTTTTAAACAACGTGTACGAAAACTTAAATAATAAAAAGAAATATATTGGCCTGTTTATAGACCTCAGTGAAGCATTTGACGTGGTTGAAATTGATAAAACCAAATATTCTGAATAAGGCCTTACTTGTGGGGTACCTCAAGGATCTGTCCTGGGTCTCCTTTTATTTTTAATATTTATTAATAATATTTCAAATGTCTGTAACAACAAGAATCTGACTCTCTTTGCTGATGACAGCAGCTATGTGGTAGCCAGCAATTCTATGCAGGAGGCTATTCAAAAAACTCAGTTAAATATGAACTGTTTATAACCTGGCTTTACCCTTACAAAAACCTGCTCAACATTGGAAAGTTCAAGTGACACTAGTGAGGAGTCAATATTATTTTTTACAGCCACTACGACTTCACCATCACTAGTGATTTTATCTCTACCCCTTCGGTATAGATTAAAACTGTTGCAAAAAACCTCAGAATCGACAATCTCTGGAGTGAGCCAAGTCTCCGATATAAATAACACATCATATGGTGAGGATAAGGAAGACAAGTACACCTCTTTAAGTTTGGTACGAAGACCGCGCACATTTTGATAAAATAGTAACAAGTTATTGTTTTCCTGTTTTTTTACTAGTTTTTTTATGTTTCTGTGAGTTTTGTTTTACTTGGGGGCAACTTCGTGATGAAAGGAGTGCCATTTTTAAAAGGGGCTGTCAGATTTTGTTCAACACTCTCTTGCCTTCTCTTCAGCTACTCGTATATATTCTTAATATTCTCTCGTTGTATTTGAATGAGGTCTGATTTTATCCGTATATTATCGTGTAATACTAGGCGTTTTTGCTTCAGACATTTCGTGACAATAGCCGCAGAGAAAATAGCCTTAATACGCCGTGGTTTAGAACCTTTTCGTCCTACTCTCCAAACTTTAAAATCAATCCCCATTTCCTGATTCACAAAAAGAAAGTTTATAAGTTAGGCCATCTAGTTACCATGGCAATTAAAACTATTGGTTCGCCTCTGTTATATTGTGCTTATATTACTGTCATATTTTGTATTTGTGAAATGATCTGTTCTATTATTGCATATGTCATCTTAACCCTACAAGTCATTTTAGACTTGATCTAAATTTAAACCCCCTTACTGGATAGGGCTGTTATTGTCTTAAGCGTAATAGCAATAAAAATAAAGATGTATCTAAACCCCCCTTTTTAATCTGTTTTTCAAAACCCGACGAAAAAAATAAGTTATAAAAAGTTGTTTTTTGGAAACCTTTTTTTTTAATTGGGTTTCTTAAATAACCGGGTTTAAACTAGGCAACTAGGCTACGTTAGTATATACTACATACAGATTTGGAAAAACCGACGACAATTGCGAATATTGCTCAAATGTAGATACGGCGCACAGTGGTTCCTCTTATATGGTCGATGGTGTCAAAAATATAAAAAACTGGAAATTAGAAAAACAATTGCTTTTAAAATATGTTTTAGCCCAACCCGTATAAAAAAATATGTTTCTTTAAAAAAATGTGTCCGTATGTATACAGGGTGATTCATTATAAATATTCCCAATTTCACATTTTTGCTTTTAATTTTAGCACAGAAAATCAAAACTAGATCTCTGTTTTCTGTGATTTAGAATTTATAAATAGAATAGTTATTGGATTTAGTAAGTAGGGTTTGGCGTAGGTACGATTTTTTTATGTATACATGGTGCTCCAAAAATATGACCAACATTTTTTTTTAAATGAAATATTCCATATTTGAACTAATTTCGATTTTAATAAAAATAGACATACTTAACATTATTAGGGCCTTATTCAAAATAAAATTATCAAAAATTATATGTATTAGAAATACACACATGGAAAAAAGTTAGGGATAATGAAAAAAAAAGGTCGTTTTTGCAAACAAAATATATTATTTATAGTTGGAATAATTAAAAATTTGCCTTTATATCCTAAAATTATATTATTTCAAAAATGATTTCATGATAATAATACAAAATAAAATTGACTGCTGAGTAAGATACAGGGTCAAGTAATGTTTTTTAGTGAATTTTTGAAACACCATGTAGCATTAATTGCCCGCAATTTTTAAACTATTATTGGTAACTTTGAAGCCTGATTCTTTAAAAACATTTTGTTTTTTGGATGATCAACGTTTTTAAAGAAAATTCAGCAATATTAGTATCGTGATGTTTTACCCGTATTTCTCTTAACCACCCATAAACATGTGAATAATAAAAATTCCATTCGAAAAAAAAAACAGTAACCCTATAGGGTTAGTTTTTTTTTTCAAAATGGTAAAAACATGATTTAGCACATCATTAGCACACACATGATGTGCTAAATGATGTTTTTACCAATTTGAAGAAAAAAAACAATAACCCTATTTCGAATTGAATTTTTAATATTCACATGTTTATGGGTGGGTAAGAGAAATACGGGTAAAACATCACCATACTATATAACGATATGTTTACCATTCGAAAAACAAAATGTTTTTAAAGAATCAGACTTCAAAAATACTGATATACAGTTTAAAAATTGCAGGTAGTTTATGCTACAGAGTGTTTTCAAAATTTCACTAAAAAATATGTCATGACTTGACCCAGTAGCCAATTTTATTTTGTATTATTATCATGAAATCATATTTGAAATAATATAATTTTAGGATATAAAGGCAATACTTTAATTAATCCAAATATAAATTATAATATATTTTTTCTACAAGCGCGTAAGCGTGCGGAAAATATAATTTTCCGCACAGATTTAAGTTCGGAAAACTTCATTTTCAGCACTAGTGCGGAAAATCAAGTTTTCCGAACTGAAATCTGCGCGGCAAATAAGAAACTGAGGTTATTTCCGCACACTTGTAGAATAAATTGTTAGGATAAATACTATTGTTTGCAAAAATTACTTTTTTCAATATCCCTAACTAGTTTCCATGTGTTTATTACATTTTCCGAGAGAGAAAATGTTTGAAATTTGCAAAACAACAAAGATGTCATAGAAAACAAAAAATATAACAACCAAGGTTCATATAAATAGAATTTAAATACACTATATACAGAAACAAAAATTTAGATATTAAATAACATTTACAGAAAAGTTATCTGGAAGTTTTTACGTACACGAAAGTAAAGCCAGAATATCTTTAGATAATGTTGCTTTACTTTTTATTGGTAATTTTCGCAGTCCCGTAATGTATGGATCAGAAGTGAGAAGAAGCCGATTAATTAAGTCTAAATTAATAACTGTTCTGGAAAATTTTCGAGTATGGTTCAATCTAAAAGACCTAATGTCTTTATTTTTGGCCTCAGCAGCTTCCTCAGAAAGCTCACCAATAGGTAAAATGGCATTTTCTATCACTTCTGAACCATGAATTAAAGCTTTGTGGACAGAGGCTGGAAGGTAAAACCAAGAATAAGTTTCAACTAACATTCGCGCAGTTTTCAAAGCAAATTCTTTAAATTTTTCTGTATTTATAACGTATCCGGAAGACATACATTTTAAAATGGTGGCACATCTATCGATGAGACACTTATCTAAACCTGTTATTTCAGCGGATATTTCACTATTTTCAAAAAACCTTCGGGCAGTGTTCCCATCGTTAGATGTTCCACCACCAGTTTGTGGTTGATCTACAATTAATCCTAGCTTAAGTCTAAATTGACACTGAATGTATTTTTTTCTTTCAGAAAGTATATCTTTATCTTCCTTTGATCTCACTTGCCACTTCTTGATGCCTAGCCTATATGAAAGATGAATAAAATATTCGAAAAAGCGGATCCACATGTGAAGCGTAGACAATCCGAACTCAAATCTTTCAACATGAACTGGTTTTCTTAAACATGTATCTATATCGTTCATTTCCGAAGGCTTTGCTTCACAAATATGACACCTGGCAGAACTTGTCTCAGATAGAGCAGAACAAACCTTCCCATTGACCATTCTTAACTGTAGATGATGCGTAACAGAAATATCGAAATTATTGAATCTTGTTTTAGTGGAGGTTAACGATGATATTTTATGTTTAAAATATTTTGCTTCCTCGCAGGAAACCTCTGTATTTTCTTTTTTGACTTGGAAACGTATTGGCCTGCAATATCGAGTGGAACAAGGTCTTGGGTTCTTCCATAATATGTTGGTTTCATCTGATGCATCAACAAGTCGCAGTGGAACATATGAAGTAACAAATAGACTATTTTCATTGCTATTAGGGTCGGATCCTGCTTGTTTATATTCTTTGTGATTCGAACTGCCATCAAATCCCCATTTACCAAATAAAAGTAAGTTTTTTGAAGAGGTCAATACGTTTTCTAATTCCACTGTTTGAGAATGTATTAATCTAGATGCGGTCGCGGTGTGGTCCAGAAGACTTTGTAGTTCAACTTCGGCTGAAGCTTCTGTCACGCTAATATCTTTTGGGTAACAATTTTTCTTGGCAGTTAACACTTGCTTGTAAGATGGTAACACTTTTACGGGTAACTTATTATTTATAAATTCCCGCAGAAGAAGATATTGATGTTTAGTTAATTTCGTTTCGACAATAAGTGAAACAACTTCATTTGGATCGATTGGTGTAATTTCTGAAGAAGTACAGGCATGAAAAATAGAATCTCTAAAAGATTTGTCTACATGGGACAGTTCAGCGAATGGTCTTTTCTTTGTTCTAACACCACATTTGCTAAAGTCCTTTCGCGGCCGACCACGCTTTTGGTTACATGTAGTTGATTTTGTTAATGAATCGTCAAAGTCGGCAGTTATTTCATCTGAAACGCTTAACCATTCGGAATATTTTTTTAAAAAGTATGACTTGTTACCTTTGCACTCCTTTAACATAATATATATTCTTTTGCAAATGTATTCAACTCGTAATTTTAATGAGTTTAAATTCAAATAGTCTTTATTTGAAATATCTGGAATATTCTGCATGAAAGCATGGAACACTTCAGTCGCTTTTTCACCCATTCCACCTTTTTAGTAATCCAAATATCATAAATGAGCCTTCTTTGAAGTTTAAACTCATAGGAATTACCTGGAAAAGAATAACGTAGCCATAATACGTTGTAGTCAAAAGCAACTTATTTACACATTTTTTACGAAGTTAATACATTATTAATTTAACGAGTAGATGATTGTAGAACCTACATTATTTTTTTTCCAAAATGTAAAACCCAATTTAATATTTTAAATTAGAAATCATCACTAACTAAAGTTAACAAATACTTTAAAACTTAACAAATTCGTGTATTATAAAAGAGAAAAAAGTTTGAAAAGACTACTTTCTGGTGCAACCCTCAGTATAAAAAGTAATGAATAAATTTTAATTCTTTAATAGATTTTTATATATACATACCTTGAACTTTATATTCCATTATCACGGATTTAACTAAACACACTAAGAATAATATTATATAGCAAACACAACTACAATATAAAAAATGGCAAAAAACGTAATTACCGACTGTTAATATAACTGTCACATTTGACAGACAACATAATATTAATATTGTTACTCAGGCAACATCCATTGTTTTCAACGCATACTTCGTAGTTTTTTCTACATAGATTAGGTCACAGTGACAACAAATATGCATGTTGTTTTATATATTTTTGTCACATGAAGGAATCCACTGTGCGGCGGAACATTGGAACATAATACAAAATATGGTTAGAAACCTTATGAATCAGAAAAGCTTAGAGGAATAAGAAAAAATAATCCCCCCTCCTGAAGTAAACCGAACAGTTAGTTCAGGGGTCAAAAGGGTCGTGAAAAGGAGAAGGGAGTTTGGCAGGTAGTCCGAAGTAGTTATAATAGGGGAGCGCCTCCTCCTCCTCCTCTTCCTCTCTCTCATGTCCCTCATTCTTAACTTCCTCCCCTTTTATTCTCATTCGCAACATATTTTTAATTTTTTCTCTTTGTTCTCCCACATTTGATTTTGCATTCTTAAGTCTTATAAATAGGTGCATCATGATAATTTTAGTATGCCGAGGCACATTTACTAAGCTGTGCTCGAGTTGCGTAAAAAGTTATTTTTGAATTTTTCCACCAATTTTGTAGAAAACAAAAAGAAAAAATGTGTCAAGTAATAAGTGAATTATGTGTAATCGCGAAAAATTAACTACAACTATCAGACAGTTAAAAGTTAAATATCTCAATTTCTTTGAAGTGATTTCGAAAGATGAATACACCAAGCTGTTTTATCCACTGAAACGAGATTATTTGGAAGCAATTGACTGTTGTGATGATTATTTAGAAGGAATTATAAGCCTTACTACGTTTTTCAATACATTTGGGAAATCATACTTTGTAGGAGAATTAAGCCACCTAATAGAATTTATAGGAGAAGATTGCCAATTTATACCTTCTATTATTGCAACCCAAAAGAGGTTTCAATTATACGAAGATAAAAAACAGGTATTATCAAGGAAAGTTAATCCTATTCGCAAGAGACGTCCCCCTACATATTTAAAATATTATGTTAAATAAATGAAATGGCTGAGTTGCTGATTGCAGTTAAATTATTAGAGGAGAAATTTTAATCTTTCAAAAACCTATTTCTCATATTGTATGGCAAGTGGTCCGGAGTGGATAGACTTTTATTGTAATCAATCTGCGGAATTCTGTTGCAACAAATACATTGAAAAACAAAAATTCTGTTGCAGCAAATACATTGAAATATATAAAATTTTTTTCAACTTATTCAAGATCTAATTGGCTATTGTTACTATTTAAAAGACTTGAAGCAATTTATTGACGAGGATACTATTCTTCAAGAAATTGAAAAGGAAGAATAAATTTAATAATATTTACAATGGAGCAAATGGTTACTGAAATGTATGAAGAGTTTATTATATCTGCTGCATACTTCCAATATTTATCAATTGTAGGCGAAGAAGACGCAGAAGCGCAAGATTTGTCAGCATATGTTAATAATATAGATCGAATGGAACAATGTAAATTAGCCGCTAAATTTTGTAATGATTATTTAAAATATAAAAATGAGTATGAACTTTTAAATGAATTTAGAAAATTAGATTTAAGGTATCATATTAATTGTATTCAATCATGGTTGGTTAATGCAAAATAAAAAGGTAATTAAGTTTTTTTATATTCATTCATAAAACAATTGTCATATAAAAATAACACATTTGTCAAAGCACACATACAAGGTGATTTTGAATGATAGAAGCATTTCGGTTCCATTAGCTTTAGCGCTGGTTGTTCATCTATTTCAATCACAGGCTTTTTAGAATATTTCTGTATAAAATCCTTTTTTTCGCTTCCTTTTACAAAAACAAAATCTGCTTTCTTCGTAAGTGTTTCAATTATTTTTGGGAAATGATGTAATGGAGTAAATCCATTATTCCAATGTATACAATGATAATTTTTCGTTAACCATACCGCCTGCTTGTGACAATCAGGTGAAAGAAACTCCATTGGAAAAGGCTTTTTAAAAATGTAATGAGTCATTTCATAACCATCAAAAGCTGCAAGCTCTTTCGGTATAAATTTATTTTTTTCATCCTTGAATCCTTGAATATCTATAACCAATCTCATATTTTCAAAGCAGCAAATTTTTTAATGAGACTTTTTTTACTTGAATAATTTGCAATTTCTTCTTTCAGTTGATTAATTTTAAAAATAAATTTTTCAATTTGTAGTTGTAGTTTTGATGTCATGACTAAAACTAAAAGCTTTTGAAAATTTCTTTAAATTAAATCGAAATATGAAAATAGTGGGGATAAAGTTTATAATTGTTTCACAATTTTAGTAAGAGGGTTGTAGCTAAATAATTTGTCATGTAAAATAAGAGAATAAGCAGAAGTATCTTTTTTAATTGCATTGTGTGTCTCAAATTCAATTCTCATTACTACGGATCCCGTTTGAATTGTTTCTTTTTGATGGCAGCAATCAATATGTGTAATAGGACTAATGTTTTTGAATTGTTCAGGATTAAAAATGGGTTCATTTGGAACACCATAGTAAGACTGTCTAAAGTTGGCAAACATTTCGTATAAAGCAGAAAATTTGTTTTCTTCGAAATTTAAGTACAAATCGTGATAAGGATATCTTTCAGAATTTAAATATACTCTAATATTTGACAAGGTAATATTGTCAAATTTACTAATATCTTTAACAATTTTCCCTTTTCTGTTTTCTTGAAAGCCAATCACAACATGACGAGGAGCTTCTAGTTTACTAGTTGTTTTTACCGGCCATGTGTGACGGGTTGTTTCGGTTAGAGAAGAATATTCAACAAGTTCCCAACTCCTGAATCCTATCAATATATCTTTATTTGATTCTAATATTTTTGATAGAGCAAGTTGTTGTGGCATATCAACTAGAATGTGAGGAACTTTCCAGGAGCAGTAACAAGGTGTGCCGGATCTTCTTTGAAAATAACACCATCTAAATCATCAGTTGATCTAATAAGAACCAATTCCTGTTTCATATTCATAATAATTTTTCTGTAATCTTCAAAAAATCCTAAAAGCATTTTTAGTGGTATGGATACGGAGAATTTTCCATCATTATCAACTAAAATTGTATCACCTTCTTTCCGATGTGGAAACCAACCTGCATTTTCCAGTTTTAAACTTTCGTTGGTATTGTGAGAAAGGTAGCTTTTTAAGGTTGATGCTAATCCAATATTTCTTATTGAATCTATAGTAATTCCGTTTAGTTCATAGCGGATTTCTCTGAACAAAAAGGCTATACCATTGTTAATAAATAGCAATTGTTTCTTATATTTACCTTCTGTATTAGTTAATTTTCCTTCGATATAAAGTAAACTATCTGATGGTAGAGTGTAAGCATCGAGTTCTTGAATTGGGATCCTTATTTCATCATTGTAATCGAATTTTGAAGAAATATATGGTTGATATGTGTGAAGCTCAGAACTGACGATGGAATTGTCTACATAAAGCTTTTCGTTTAATATGTTCATTATTTTAAAACAGTGAAACCCAAGGATGTGAGAAATTTACGATTATCTCGTCTTAACTTGTTGGTGTTGGATTTGATACTGAACTGTTGTTTAGGCTTTTTCTTTTTATAAGTTTTTACTTTGTTGATAGTGGTAGGGGCAAGTCTCATCCCAAGGGCTCTATTATATCTAACAACCATTTTATATTTCACTTGTTTGTAAATGTAACCTTACTGTTATAGTTTCTCCTCTAAAACTGATAAGTTCTCCGTCTTGATCAACTATTTTAACTGTTATATTGTTAATTGCTTTGACGCTAACTGGAAAATACAAAATGGGCAAAGGAGATTCAACTATTTTATACCCTGGAGCTACAGTTGGATAAAACTGGTGAATAATATGAACAGGTTTACCATTATTGTAAGAACCGACACAAATATTACAGTCAATACAAATAGCATTCACCTTAGTTATTTTTGCAACATTATCTGATTCTTCCTCTTTCATAGCTTCTAGTATCCCGCTATTAAAACCCAACATTTTTCCTATCGAATCTTCCTTGGTAAAATCAATTATTCTACTACACATTAAAAAAGTTTTTAGAGTATTAACATTTGCTTTTAAAAGAAAAAAAATTTTTTCATTCGGAAATAAATCTTCTATACTTTCTCTTATGTATGTTTCTATATCTGTACTGTCATAAGTTCCGTCGGGAATAACAATTACTTTATTATCTATATAAAATTTATTATATCCTTCTTTTATATTGGGGATAGTCATAAACGTTTCAAAATCAGCTAAACCCAGGTAATATTGTTTTTCATCCTCTAAATATATGGGCGGATTAAAATCAGCAGACAAAACAGAACTGTTTCCTGATATGGCAATTGTGGTAGACATTGCAGTTTATTTATGAATGAGATATTACAATAAATAATTAGTTTATATATTTTTTTGCAAAAATTTTAGGGATAGTTGACCACAGTTATATGAATTAAATTTTTGTTTATTTTCATAAGTATAAAATACATCCACTTTGCCATTCGAATTAAAATATTTGAGAAGTTCAAAAGGTGGTTTTAAATTTCCATAACTATCAAAATATATTACATTTTTGTTATTTTTAATATAAGCAGTCCAATGAGATCCTTTATTTTGTTTTTTATCCAAATTTACAATACCACATTCTTTCAGATTAATTTTTTTTGGAAGTTCATCGAGCATAAAAACACCTCTAAAGCCAGTTATTTTTAACAGCTTTACATATTTAATAATATCATTGTTCGTAAGTGCTCTTTTTGGAAAACTTATTTTGAGTTTTTTTTTTGTCTGATTGCTTTTATTTTGACGGATCCTCCTTTATAAGGTCTAATAAATAGTCCCTTTCCTTTATATGGTCTAATATATAATCCTTTGCCTTCTTTAGAAGCATTTTCAATTGCAATATTATGTCTATGTATTTCTTCTAGTTGCTCTTTAGCTGCTTTAGCATCATTTACTGACTTAGCAATTCCTGCCGCGCCTCCACCTAGTGCACCCAGGGCGCCAAGAATGGGAAACAAAAGAGGTAGAAATCTTCCAATTTTTTTGGGTGTTCGAATGATACTTTTTTTCTCAATTTAAGTTTACACCCTTTTGTATTTTTTAATCCCAAACCGAACTTTCTTTTACCCTTCATTATTCCTGCAACACTTAAAGCTGCAATTTTTTCACCAATAGAAGAATCTTTAGCTTTTACCCTATCCCAGGCTTTTTTTTCTAATATTTGGTCAGATATGTGTCTTTTTGATAAATCTTCAGTCTGAGAGTAAGATATATCATGTTCTTTGCAAGCGGAATCCAATGGATTTATACCAACGTCACCTCTAGTTAATCTTTTTTCCAAGTTGGTGCCGGGACCACAATAATTATATCCTGGTATATGAACTTCGAAAGGTAGTTTACTAATTAATTTATTTACTAAACCAGAGCCTTTTCTATTACGTGTTTTAATAGTTTTTTTCAACTTATGACGACCCACAGTCATTGAAGTTCTTTTTATACTAAAAGCACATTGACATTTTTCTGGTATAAATACTTTTACAGCTAAAAATATTTACTAGTGTGATTAAGAATGAGGATTGAAAAACAAAAATTCTCATTACCAGTAAATAATCAAGACGAAAAAATTTTAAGTAAACAGTTGAGAAAGCATGGTGACTTATTTTGCGGTGGTTCAAAAAGAGGGCTTATAGTTGGTTGCAGTGGTAGCGGTAAAACCAACGTTATGCTTACACTGCTCGAGCATCCTAATGGAATTAGGTTTGAAAATGTCTATGTTTATTCAAAGTCATTAGATCAACCAAAATATGAATATTTAAGAAAGTTGTTAAAGCCTATGAAAGAAATTGGATACTTTGAATATGATAGCGATGAGAACATTATTTCACCTCATGAGATAAAGCCAAATTCCGTTATCATTTTTGATGATATTCCTTGTCATAATCAATCTATTATTAGGGACTATTTCACGCATGGAAGGCATAGAAACACCGATTGTTTTTTTATTTTTCAAGGATATTCCTCAATCCTTAAACGTCTAATTCGAGAAAATGCAAACTTATTAATTTTATTTAAACAGGACTGTTTGAGTTTAAAACATATATATAATGACCACTGTATATTGGATATGACATTTGATCAGTTTAAAAATATTTGTGCTAACTGTTGGATGGATCCATATGGCTTTCTTGTAATTGACAAAGATTGTGAAGTAAATCACGGCAGATATAGGAGTAAATTCGATTCCTTTATATATTTATAAAAGTAAAAAATTTGCAGTTTTATTTCATTTAAAACTTGTACAGCATGGATAAACGTTTAGCTCGAGAATTAATAAGATCGAGACAAGCCGTGAAGCAGAAATATCAAAGCTTGAAATTAGCTACTTCTACTGCTCAGTCCGAATTAGAACAAACTTATAGACCAATAACACAGCCACTTAAACAGCTAATTTCAAGTATTGGTAAGTCCGAACCATTCGATTTAAAAGAAGAAAGAGTTTCAAAGTATGAAGATTTCAAAACACCTACAAAGCTTTATAAAACATCAACTCCGACGAAAAATATTCAGAAAACAGAAAAAACTCCATTACTCCCTACAGAACTACCAACATTTTTAAATGACAGTAGTATCACTTCTTCCTCTTCTGTAGTACAACCATTGTCATCAACTGTTATAGCAGAAACTTCAGATCCTTTTAGTGACACAACAACAAATTTAAACTTGTCAGACATATTGGAACAAACTAGAAAAACAATTCAAACCTATGTTGGTACGGTATACCATCATATAAAGATTACTTAGCAGATTTTCATGAATTACCCAGATCATATATTGATGAGGGTGTGAAAGATACACAACATAAATTTGACCATTATTATGGAATAGTTCATGACCTGGAAACGGATAAGTTTTCTTTTGGTTTAACACAGATACCGGTAGAAATTATTGGAAAAGACATTAAAGTGGGAGGAATAACGTACACAGGCACGCCAGGTTTATACGAATTGCTTTTCAAAAAAGAACCGAAAGGTTATAAGACGGAAGATTTAGATAATTACATGAACATTCTAGCTAAAACAAATGTATATCGTAGGAATTTTGATTCAAATGAACAAGTTCAAGGAAATACATCACACAAATATGTTACAAAAATAGGACCATATTTACAAAGAAAGGGGATTACAAAGACAAAAACCTTGCCAAGATTAGTTACAGCATTTAACAAACCAAAACCTCCGTTTAGAACAACTAGAGCCAAATCTACAGGAAAGGGATTAATTTTGAAAACAAACAGATCAAATACAGACTATGTATACTGGAATAATGTAAACGAAATTGTTGATAGGCTACGTTTATTAATTTCATCAAGTGATGCGGGAAATAATGCTCATAGTAACGAGATTATCTCTATTATTGAAGAATTAAGAGAAGATAAAGTAATACTATAAATAACAGCTATCAAATATAATCATATTTATTGTTTAATGAAAGCTCAACATGACAGTTGATAAATTTGGACGCCATATTTCAAAACAAAATCAAGAGAGAATAAGTGACATTAATAATTTAAAAAGGAGATTAGGTGAAAATGAAACAAATAATGAAATCTTTGCTAAAAAGCTTAAGGTTTTTGATGAAAATTTTTTAAAGTATGAAAACCAGATTAAAGGATGTTATACCTCAATTGAAAACGTTAATAAACAGTTGCTAACGCTAAATCAAATAAGTAAAGATTTGCAATTTTTAAATGAACATGTTAAAAAGGAAGACAAAAAATTAAGTGATGATATCAACAAAATTAATAAAATAATGGAAACAAATATAAGAGAAGTAATAATTGAAAAACACAAGGCAAAAAATTAAACAATTAAGAACTTTTATAAAAAGGTTAGATGATGAAAAAAAAAAGAAATCAAAATAGCATTCTTAACAGTAGAACAATTGACCAACTCACTTTGGAAGAAAATCAACAATATATTTCCTTGGAAAATATAATGTCCAGTGTAATTAAGAAATTAGAACAAGAATTAAATACAACAGAGGAGGAATTCAAAAATAGTGATAGTAGATCAACTACTTTCTTAACTGGAGAGATAAAAAAATCCTTTAATTCGTTAGAAAAGGAGATTACTAAAATTAGTAAAGTTTTAAATGAAAAAAGTTATACAATACAAATTGATAAATTGAATGAATGGGAAAAAACATATAAAAGTTATATTTCGAATTATTACAAAACATAGACAGTGAACTTCCTTAAAATTGAATAAACAAGTTTGTTGTCATGACAACCGTTAAACAACAAGTCGTTAATGAATTACATAAACCTGCTAGAAAAAACTACAAACGCAGAAGGGTGGTAGTGAAAGGGTTAAATGATCTTTTTCAAGCTGATTTGGTTGAAATGTTACCCTATGCCAAATTTAATAAGGGATTTAAATATATTATTGATTATCATAAATGTATTTTCTAAGTATGTTTGGGCCGAACCGGTAAAATCTAAATCTGGAAAAGACGTAACAGCGGCCATGAAAAAAATATTAATCAGTGCAAAAACTCCACCAAAAAACTTGCAAACGGACAGAGGGAGAGAGTTTTTCAATGTAAATTTTCAAAATTTGATGCAACAATTTCGAATTAACCATTATAGCACGTTTTCCAATTTGAAAGCGAGTATAGTAGAAAGAGTGAACAGGACTTTAAAGAATAATATGTGGAAAATATTTAGCATTCAAGGAAATTAAAAATGGTTTAATATATTGGCGGATATTGTAAAAGATTATAACAATACAAAACATTCTTCAATAGGAATGAAGCCAAAACAAGTAAATAAAACAAATGAAAATAGAATCTTGAAATCTGCATTTACTCATGCTAAAACGTTAGATATAAAATCTCTCCAAAGTTTAAAGTGGGTGATCACGTACGAATAAGCAAGCATCGAGAGGCATTTTCAAAAGGTTACACACCAAATTGGTCAAATGAGATATTCCACATTAAAGAAGTTAAGATGACAAACCCTTGGACATATTTAATTCAAGACGAAGATAATCAGGACATTCTGGGTGGTTTTTATGAGCAAGAATTACTAAAAGTAAAGCATACCGATGTGTATCTTATTGAGAAGATTTTGAGAAGGAAAGGAAACAAAGTTTATGTGAAATGGTTAGGACTTGATAAAAAATATAATACATGGATTGATAAAAAAAATATTGTTTAATTAAATTGAAATTAAATTTTAGTTAAATTTGTTTTATTTCTGTTTCTCATTTTATGCTTTAGCTGACACAAATTACAAAGTCTTAATGTGCTAATTAATTTTAAATAAAATTCACATTTAGGAAACTAAAATTTTATTAAGTAAAACATCAAATACAATTTTTATTAAAACGTGTCAAATATATTTTATTTCTATGTTCCTCAGATAATATCGAATCTAGAATAAGTTTACAATCATTTATTCTTTTTTCAAAACGGAGTCTATCTAAGTACCACATCTGAAAGTTACTCCTACGGGCTTGTCTGTAAGCAAAGCTCCACTTCACTAACACATGCACCTTATTGTTCTCTTCCAGAAAAGATATTGTTTTCTTCGTAATATTTTCTTTTTGATCCATTTTCATTGTTTTCTTCGTAATATTTTCGTTTTGTTCCATTTTGCTTCAATTTGTTTTCCATTTGTTCAGGATATAAAGCAAGTAATTCCATCATAGTTGAAACATTTTCACTGTTAGGATTTTCTGTTGGACTTATTATATTATAAACATGCGTACACAAGTCGCCACAATCAGCTGAAATATTATTTTGAAATATTTTGAAATATGTATTGAATTCTTGCCTTTTAAGTATAGATAATCTATAATCAATAATTTCCTTTAATCGCCACAAATTGTCCAAAGACTCTTGTCCTAAGTATATGAAGTGTGGGCCTTTTGTAATTTGTAGAACAGGGGTATCATTTATTTTCTGAACCTGCAGATGAATGTTATTTATATTCACACTGGTTTGATCAACTTGAGGAAAGTAGAAATTGTTTACAATAATTCCTTGATGAACACAAATGTCTTTCCAATTTTCTTCGGTTAGTGCGATTGAAAATCCAGTTTTTCCACCAATTACAATTTTTGGAGAAAAATCATTTAAACTAATGCCAACAAGAACAAATTTTGACAAAGAATTATTTAAAAAATAAATTTTTGAATTAAGAAGCGTTTCCAAAGGTTTATGAACCACGGCGTTGTTCATAATGACTAAACGAGACTGAAACATATTTATGTTGTGTTATTTATGTGTTATTCTTGTACTTAAATATTCTCATCCCCACTTTCTTTAAAGTTTCGATTAAAATGGATTAATGAAAAAATAGATTTCCAGTTTGAAATTTGTAATAAAGATAAATAATTAAAATGGTAATGTATAAAAATAATGCAAAGTTTAATGTAACACTAATGATGGAAAAGTAATAATTTTTGAATCCGTCATAATAATTGGTACAGTTGGGGGTTAAAATTTGTAACTGATTATTTTTAAACTCTAACCTTTCTATCCAATTTGTATCAAAAATAGATCGATTTGGATAATGATACAAAATTTTAAAAAATTTACTTGCATTTTCATTTCCATTTATTCGTTCCATCCAACTAATTGTACTATTGTTAATTAATCCAATTTTCATAAATTTACAATATTTACTTAGAGTGACGTCTGTTTTATTAGAAAAACATATTTCACACTGTGTTACGCCAGGGGGATGATGAACATAAAAAACATTTTGGAAAATAAAACAAAGAAGAATAAGTCATTAAAACAAATTAATAATTATATTCCAAATTTATTAACATTAAGCAGATACTTTCACCACGAAAGCAAAAGCAGTTGTAAAAAAATAACAATAAAATACTTAATTTAAATATATGTAAAAGTTCATAAATAAGGATATTAATAATACTATATAAAATGTGTAGCTTGAAGACTTATTTTGAATGGTTACAATTATTCGATTCCTATTTTTCCATAAACAGTTATTTAAATCACAATTCCTAGCAAACTTCTTATGCTCCACAATAGGATCAACATAACTTAACCAATCAAAAATTTCAATACCACAATAAAAACATTTACAAATATCATTGATTGAAGTATAGTAAAAGCCAGATCCAGCTAACACTTCTGGTCTCAATTTTCCTTTCCATTTTTTAAAAGTGGAAAGTCGTTTTTCATATGTTTTAAAATAACTGTTATCAATTTCTTTGTCAAAAGTTTCTAAGCACATTTTGTGAAAGACTTATGAAGACTAACTTTGGTTTCAAAAACAACAAATTTAAATACCTTATAATATCTACATAAATATATCTAAATCTTCATGTTCTGCATTCCATTGATACAAAGCAATATCTTGGTGTCCCCAAGCTAATGTATTAAAACTATAGGGAATTTTATACCGCTTATCATCTTCGGAACTCAAAGCCAATTTATTAATTAACTCTGTAAAAATTGTATGTTGTCTAGATCGAAAAACATACATTGAACAAAAGGTTTTAGAATGATTTTCAACAACATCTTTATAATGAATAAAATCCAACTGCTTTTTAATTGCACTTTTTTTAACACCTTTTGCTTTTTTTGTTAAACTGTTTTCCGTTTTAATACAATATGCTTTTGCTCCAGTACCAAAGAAAGCAGTAGTGGGTTCACCAGCATATTCATCTTTGAATTTTCCTATAACTGACTTTGTAATAGGCATTTCATGAATATTATTAAATTCATAATTAGATGTGTCAAATTTGTGAATATTTTTTATCATGTCAGAATAAATATTTGGAGTTGTGACTTCTAAAATGAACGAATCGGTATCGGTATTTCTTTCCCACTCTGTAACAAGTCTTACGTCAATTCTCCTATCAACATTTTCCATAGGCGTGCCATAAATACTATTATTTGCCAACTTGTAAGTATTACGATCAAATTCATTCTTTGAATCATTTCTTAATCTTGAATTCAAGTCTATATATTTTTTCAACCAACCAGATTGAGAAAACTGTAAAACTCTATGAACTTTAGTTAACTTGAGTCCATGTTCCAAACATTGTTTTAATAATTGATAGTGAATAACATATTTTGATTTATCATTTAAATTGGGTATTAATTTTATGCATTTAGAATTTGGCGGTTTAAAGTTTTCTGGACAAAACGGAAAATCGTTATGATAGGAATGTAGACTTGTAGGATATTCTAAATCAACTTCTAAAACATATCCCTTATTAGATTTTTTAGAAATATTCATAATATTTAAATCATTGATTTCTTTATCTGTTAACCAAACAAAATCTCCCGTTGGAATGTGCTGTGACATTGCATAACCATACAAATTTGTTGCATCATAATAAATTATGTATCTAGTTGGCTTTAAAGGATCAAAATTTAAAAGAAATGGGTTATTAGCTTCAGATTTTCTACAAATGCAAGAGCTCACACCACCGCGAACGCTTTTTTTGAAAAAGTGTATCATATCTGGATCAGTTAACAATTCTAACTCTATTCCAGTATAACGCAAACACGCCTCCCAGCATAAACCTGGAAAAGTGTAAAAATGAGCTGGATCGAGCTTATATGTGGATAAACAAGTGCTTCTAAAATTTTCAAAAATATCTGCCAAAAGTAAAGTATCAGAGAGTAAGTAAACGTCGGAGTACTGACCAAGAGATTCACATTTAAACAATTGCCAAACCTTTACAGATCTTTGGTATTCTGCATCACTGATGTGCTCATCCGTTAAAGTATTATAAAATTGGTCTTTCTGAGGTAAAGTTGTTTCTTCTAATTTTAAATAATCATCAATATAACTGTAAGGAAATACACCTTTTTGCCGAATAAGTTTAAATCTTTCTTCATCATTAAAAATTTTTTTTATTTCCTTACATTGTTCATCTTTTAAGCTTTCAGAGAGTTTTGATAAAGAATGGGATAGAAATTGAAAAGAATCAATTTATGTTGCAGAGTGAATGAGCTGGACCTCTATAAAGACCGGTTATATGACAATGATCTGCAACCCTGTCATTTAAAAGAGGTTTATTACAAATATGACAAACATACAACATACAACAATTCATAGTTATGATAAATTTTGTCCAGTTCGTTCAAAGGGATAATTTTTTTAGGAGCCTTTAAATATTTATTGTATATGTTATATACATCTCTTTCTAAAGAATTTATAAATAATGTATCACAATTTTGACCTCTATATTTTTCAAATTTAGAATAATTATCGTCGAAGGAACATTTAATGTAATAGGCAAATGAATGTGGAATATGTTCATATTGTTTTAAGGTGTATGAAGTATTAGGATTTTTATCAACATTGTCATTATTTAAAGGCTTTAAAATGCATTCAAAATCTGCATACATCACGAAAGGAACTTTCATTTGTTTATGATAATTTACAAATTTCAAAATATTATCATATGAATAGTTTCCAAACTTATCTTTTATTAATTCTTTAGAAGGTAGGTTAATTCGTAAATGATCACAATCATAGCTATTGTGTTGTATTAAATTTTCTTCTGTAGGGAAATATTGTAAACAACCATCGCAAATATATTTTTTTCCGTGATGTTTAGAAATTTGTGCAGAAACTAGTTTTGATAAATCTTTAATATAGCAATAATGAAAAGTTTTTTCATCATCATCACTTATTAACAATAAATTGACATGTTGAATTTTTTTATTCGATGAATAATAAAGTGGACCAATTACTTCATACCCCTTTTTAGGATTTATAATTTCTAATCCATATACATTAATAGAAATGTTATTTTTTTCTTCAAAAATCTTAATGTTCTTTAGCAACATTGGAAATTCTATACCTGACATATCATAAACAGAAGAGTAGTGTGGGTAGGATGAAGTTTCAAAATCTAATCCGCTTGGTTGGTGAAGAGCAGACACAACTGCCCAGGCGAAGCAAAAGTTGTCATCATTCGTAATGTTGATCACAGCTTGACGTCTCTTGATCTCTTGAGGAAGTTCGATAAAAGATGAGGCTCTCAGCGGATTGTGCTTGTTAACATTAATTTCCAAATGAAGTAAATTCATCAGAGACCATCCTGCAACGTAAAAATTAAAAAAATTACTTTTTTTGTTGCTGTTGTAAAATCGAAAATAAATTCTTTACCTGAATCTCTTTCTGCAAATTCGTCAGCTTTCTGGTCAATAATGGTGCAGATTTGCTCTAACAGTTCTTTTTTCTCATATCCCTGGCAAATGACTTGGAACGGCGCATTAAAAGATTTGACATCATAGCTGTCGCTGCTGGGGTTAAAATAGAAACCGAACAGTTCCATATTTAGCTTGATACATTTATGTTTCTGCAGTTCTTGATCTATTAGATGTGCAATTTTGTATTCCAAATGTTGAAAATATTCTTTCACATTTATGAAGTTTTGGTGTGAGGAAATCCTATAAGATATTATTCGTTCCCTGAATGCTGACTTGATAATTTCAACACCTTCCTCCAAGCCTATTTTGGAATTGTTCTTGTGCACACTAGATCGAAGATGTCCACCCCATAGACTTTGGTTTATATTTTTCTTGCATTCTTTACAATATTTTACAATATTTGTAGAATCTATAAATTAAGAAAAAAATATTTTACAAAATATAACATGAAAAATAAAATGTTCTTACCTTTAACAAGCTTTGGTTTTTTCAACCAACTGTTGAGTTTTGTGGAATTTCCGTTAACATGTTTTTTAATATGTCGCAATAAATTATCCTTTCTAGTGAAGACTTTATTACATGTTACACACTTATGCATTTCTGAAGTTTTCTGGATAATAATAATAATAAAATTAATATTGTGCAATTCTATTTAGTTATAGTCAAATTTTGAAAAAAGCAATTGCATTTTTGAAGTTCTTTGTATAATAATAAAATTAATATTGTGCATTTTTATTTAGTTATAGTCAAATTTTGAAAAAAACAATAGAAATTAATTGACTTTATGAATCCATTTCTTCAAATGAGTCAACTAATTTGTCAAAGGCCTGTTTAACATAATTCACCGTACTTTCGTCTCCCTTTTTAATTGTGATCAAATTAGTTAAATTTTGAATAGCGAAACCCAGACACTTAAGGTTTGCTATTTGTTTTTTATTTTTTTTATTAATTTTAAATTTTTTTTTAATGATAAATGATGGTTTCGAAATTGAATTTTGTTCAACTGGTGAATTATTAGGAGAAATATCCGAAGTTAAATTTGCCTCAATTTGTTTTTCTTGCGAATCAGAATTTACAATAGCATATGGTGAATTAATAGAAGATACAGCCGAACTTAAATTTTGATCAATTTGTTTTTCTTGCGAATCAGAATTTACAATATCATATGGTGAATTAATAGGACAAATAGCCAAACTTAAATTTTGATCAATTTGTTCTTCTTCCGAATCAGAATTTTCACTAAACAAAAAGGGAGAGCAAATTGGTCTCGGAGAATTAATTGGCGATTTTAATGTTAAATAATTTGGATTAGATTTTTGAAAACAAACAATATCCTCATAGCTAGAATTTTGAGTTTCGTCAATGTCATTTAGTTCTTCAAGAGTTTGTTTAGTTTTTGTTGTAATTAAGTCCGTTTTGTTGTCAATAATGTCATTAAGATCGCCAAGAGTTTGTTGTTGAGTAGCTGTAAATAAATATTTTTCGTTGTTGTGTTTGTTGGCATTATTCTGAACTTGGCTGTTGTAAATAATTTCATTCAAGTCCTGAATAGTTTGTTGCTGACTAGTTGTAAATACGTCTGTTTCATTGTTTTGTTGGTTTGCAAAATTTTGCATTTGAGTACATGTGTATAAGTCAAAGTCATTGTCAATTATTTTGCTACTCGATGCCAAAAAATTGTCCATTATGAAAAAAATAGTAATAACAAATAAAAATGTCACCAATATATATAAGAATTAAATCTTGCCAAATAAAAATGTTAGAAATAAAAATAAAAATTAAAAAATTACCAAATAGACACAATGTAAACACCAGAAAACTCGCGAGCTCTGCACAGTGTGAATGCAGAAATCAATTGCATTCGTCTCTTCGCTGAGGCGATTTTATATGCAAAAGTTAATCACATGTGTCCTACTTAAAGTTATACGACAATCTCTAAAAACCACTTTCCCAAGCCGATCAACAACCTTACCCCCTTCCCCCCCCGGACCCCTGAATTTCCGAGACTCAAATCCCGGCTCCCCAATTTCGGGCTACCCTCTTCAGGTTAAGTTAAGTTAGGTTAGGTTATGTTAGGTTAGGTTAGGTTAGGTTAGATTAAAAAAGAAGAAAAGAAAAAAGGAGAAGGAAAGAAAAAGAAGGAAGGAAAAAGGAGAAGGAAGGAAAAAGGAGAAACATAAAAAAGAGAAAGAAGGAAGGGAGAGAAAGAAGATAAGGTGAGGGTGAGGGGGGGTTAAGGGGGGTCTCCCCCCTTATTGGGATGGCGGAGCGGGGAAGGGGGCGAAGCCCCCCCCCTCGAGGAAACTGAGAGGGAAAGGGACAGCGAAAAAAAAAAAAAAAAAACTTAAGTATTGCAGGTAGTAAAAGTGGTGGTCGATGGGATATATACTTAAGAACATCCACTCGACGATCATACAGTATCATTCGCTGTAATATCAGTTGTCGATATTATTTATAACCTATAACCAAAATTGTTTTTTATCAAATATATCTATCTAAATCTAAAGCTCCTAACGATGGCAGAAAATATGATTGGAAACGCTGACCAAATTGAAGAAAATAATGTGGAGAACGCCGCTCAAATTGAAGAAAGAGAAGAAATTTTTATTAACTTGGAAGGCGATTCCATCACTTATAAACATTCATTTTTGGACAAATCATCTAGGCTTGTTAGAAGATCATTCTTGTTTAACATCGACATTAATTATATTGAGGAGGAAGAAGAAGAGATGGAGGAAGATGATCAGGAAATTGACGAAGGAGTGGACATGGATGGACAACTGCTAAATTTAGGAACCGAGGCTGACGTAAAAGTAAGCAAGTTTAGGGCTAGTGAATTATTTAATAATTTTGAAGAAAAAGATGTATGTGTTATACAAAGCTACTCTAAAATTGAAAGTCGAAGACTAGGAACATTTGCTATTTGCCTTCCTTGTAGTGCAATTCACATGAGATATTTACGGAGAGGGGAGTCCGATCATGTGAGCTGCCACTACAAAAGAGCTTATGTTGTTAGTGCTTCTGATTTACATTGTGCTATTTGTAGGATACATCTTTTTCTACTAATTCCTGAACATGCTTGCTTTTACTGCAATAAAAATGAAAAAAAAGAGATAGAAGATTATGTTGTTAAATATTAATAATAAACATAGTTTGTAAAGGTGATGTGTAGATTATTTCAACAATATTAATTTTAAATATAGGTTATAAACGTAATGGGTAGATAATGTCAAAAATATTAATTTTAAACATAAATTGTAAAGATAATAAGTAGAATACGTCAACAATATCTATTTTAAAAAATGTCAACTGTTACTATAAGCGGTTATATATTTTCAGTGCTATATGCAAAATACTTCTTTTTATTCTAACATCTGACACTGTATTTGTAAATGAAATAGCTAATCATATGTAAAAAAAAAAGTGTCGATTATGTCAACTGCCACTAGAAGCACTCATATATTAGCATAACATTTTGTTAACGCTTGTTTCTGTATTCAATTGAGTTTTCTCTTACTTGATGCAAATTATATTAATATTATTAGTATAATTAAAAAGTAGTAGATTAGGCTATGCCAGTCCAACAATCAAAATCGTCATTTTTACATGTAAATTCCCATAAGAAAATTTAAGCTTCGATTTGCAAAAGTGGTGCCATTTTAGGGCGTGGCACTTTTTGTGTAAACCCATAACAATTGTTTTGTTATGTAATGTGAAAATTAGTATGTATTAAAAAACTTGTTAGATCATTGTTGTCGTTTCAATATAGGAAAAGGAAAAAATGTGTGTCAATTATTATATATATATTTACATTTACTTTTTTTTACAAAATTATTTGTTACCAGAGTTTTCACAAACACATATTATAAAAAAATATTATCCTCTTTTTAAAATTACAACAAAATGATGCCTAATTACATCTTTGAAGATTTGTACTAAATAGTAATATCTAGTGCGACATACAGGACAATTGTTTACCATTATAGAACAACAATTTTCATCATTCCATCTTAAAATACATTTTAAACAAAAAATGTGGGAACATGTATTTGGTCTACATGAATCATAATATTCGATTATTTCAAAACAAATAGCACAAAACACTTTTTTCTCTTCACTCTCAGTTTTGTTCAAATTTTTTAAAACAATCCCATTATTTTCTTCTCGAACTAATGGTATATTTTCTTCTTGAACTCCTGGTACAATTTCTTCGAGGCTAATTGTCTGAAGCGGAATGGATCGATTTCTTTCTCCAACTGATTCACTCATTTTATTTTAATATTATTATTAATAGATTTATTCAACAGATTTTTTTCTTTTAACAGTCACTCGTACCTTAACATACTAAAATGATCTTGATGCACCTATTTATAAGACTTAAGAATGCAAAATCAAATGTGGGAGAACAAAGAGAAAAAATTAAAAATATGATGCGAATGAGAATAAAAGGGGAGGAAGTTAAGAATGAGGGACATGAGAGAGAGGAAGAGGAGGAGGAGGAGGCGCTCCCCTATTATAACTACTGTCCGACTTTTAAACAAGGTGGGAGCCCTGCACACTTTGGACAGCACAAGATCGGTACATGAAGTCCAAAAACTAAGTATATACAGGTTAGAAGGAGGAAAGACAGGGCCTTAAATGCCCTGCGACTTCCACCAATTACATCACATTAGAGTTCGATGGTTTTAGTGTGATTTTATGGCTTTAATGATGGTTAATAAACTAACCTAATCAATCCTTACCTAACCTAATCCGCATTTGGATCAATTATAAGTTCTGTTAAAAAAAACTTTTAAAAATTATCCGCCTGAAAGGGGATTCGAACAAACATGCAGACAGACGAGAATCCTACAACTGAGCCAGTAAGCTCACACTGAACGTTCAACAAAACTTGTTTATACTTCGCGGAAATAAACGACGAACCAACAGAAATCACATTGAACAATCTGTATTGTGATTAGAATAAGTCTCAGCGGATATAAGAATTTCCGGAGGAAAGTAACCTTGGATTCGGAATGAGTCTTGAATATTTTTTCTTTGACAATTGGTGCGGTATGAAGGATTTGATTATTAATTTAAATGGTAGTGGGTATTAAAAAAAAACTTTAAAGGTTAGCTATTTATAAAAATGACGATCCTACAATATCTGCAAATTACAGACCCGTATGTATTTTTTTTCTTATAATAATTTTTGAAACAATAATTCACAGGCGATTATACTATTTTTTAATAAATACTTATTGGGTTAAATCTACAATATCAGGTTATTAGGCTTACCAGAAAACAACAATCTGTACAAAGAATGTAATTTGTATTCTGCTTTCTAAGCCTGTGACCTGTTCAAGACATTTGAGCTATAGTCTAGTCTCACACAAAATACTAATACAAAAGATGGAGAGATATGACGTGAGAGTACATAAACTGAATTGGTTTGTTATTCAAAAAATGTCTCTAACTGGTGTTCTACAAACTCTCTTTCTTTAAAGATGCTAAAGGCTAATGTGGTGTTGATTAGACAAAAATTACAAAACCTAAACATTGAAGTATACAAGTAAAAATTGTTTTTAAAAAATTAGTTTTAGTATGTTACACCCTTAAAGTCTTGAAGATGGGCGATAATTTTACTATAAAACAAGTGTACTGTATATTTTTATTCTATAGTTTCGTATCGCATGCAGTTCTGGAGTCCTTCTATGAACAGGAATGCCTTCTTAAAAATGCAAAAAGGATAATTTGTGACGTTTGCAAAAATGTATTTATTGAAAATGATCTTTTAAAAGCACAGAATAAAAATAAAGGTAACTTCTTCAATCGAGAAAGTTCTCGTAATACAGTCTAATTAGTCTTCCAAGCCACACTTTTATACTAAGTACCTTGATACATGGGAGCCACGATGTATACCCATCTACCAAAATATTAAGTTATTTAAAAGTTCTGTCAAAAAAACTGCATATTTCCAAACCCACGTTTAAGACTACATTGAATTTTTAGAGATACAGATTTTGAAATATAAATATTCTTAATGTAACCATGTCAGCACCTAAATTCCTTACATGTATGAAAATATTTATGTTATATTATCTATTGTTTCCGTACACAATGTAAGCTGTTTTTATTTTTTGGATATAAAAAGTGAAGGTAAGATACCAAATATGAGTTTTCCTTTGTATTGGGCAAGGAACTTCTATTATTTTTTACATTTTTTTGTAGGTGCTAAAGTTGAACCCTGTGGATACCTTGCATTGATTTTGTATAATTCGGACGAATGTCCACTAATTATGAGTGCAAGTGAGTAAAAACCTATCTTGTGCTCCTTTAAGGCCTTGCGTTTTAATAATATTAGTAGAATAATGTTTATTGGTAATACTAGAAATTTTCAAAATGGTATTTTTGTTTTTATTCTAAAAACTCCCTATTTAGTAAGTTGTTATAATTTCAGTGTATCTAAAACTTTTATTTCGGCCTAGTTATTATTAGCATATAATCAAAATGCTTGATAAAAGTTAGAAAACAAGAAAATGCAATAATAGGTAAAGAGGTGTGTCAATTCGTATCAATGGTACTAATCAACGTAGGGATTCATGTGATATGAATCATCGTTACTAAAACATTAATAACACTGCTAATAAAACTACCAAAAATCACAATGATTTTACCAGGAAATTAACAAAGATTGACTATGATCTGATGTTTGCAGGATCTGAAACTGCTGTAGTTGCAGTACCATCAAAACCAATATTAAAACATTTTAAACACACCCAGAAACACAAATCTCATCAGTATTAGTTCCCCATATCATGAAAATAAAAATAGGATGTTCCAGCATTGTTTATACAAGGTCAAGTTACAATTAAAAATATCTTTCACAGATCTATATCTCTTATCGCCGCAATATTTTTTGAAAAATTAATTCAGAGGCAATTATATCCAGCCTAATTTCTTATAAATTAAATCTATAATATCAGGTTTATTAGACTTGTAGGAAAACATCAACTCATATGAATCATATATATTGAAGGCAACTTGTTTTGACCTATTATCTCATAAAATACTACATAAGATGAACTGGTTTGCTTCCTACTTACACGACTGATCACAATATGTCGAAATAAAGAGGGGGGATGAAAATGACAGTTTTTTGAAAAGGGCAGTTCCCCATCCAAAAATTACTTTGTATGTGAATTATGTTTGTGTTAGGTTCTCACCAAAGAACTCATTCGTTAAAAAAATAGTTTTGTTTTTTGCTCCATATATCTCTGATTTTGATAACACATAGCTCATTCAAGCTAAGCATAACTTAAAAATATATTAAAAACAAAAACTCCGAATTTTTGTTAAAATAACTGCTAAAAGGTGGCATTTAATTAAGGATCTATTAAAAGGTGCAACACCTAATTCATTATGAATAAAAAGACCTTATTTATTTTTAAGCACAAAATAATATTTAAAAACTGTATAAATATAAAAGTATTTCTTGTATATATAATATAAAAGTATTTCTTGTTTAACTCTATAACATAGATTGACATGGAGTACCCCAAGACTACCTATTTACTTTAAACTGTTTTATTCCAAACCAACTTTACAAATTTATTACCTGGAATGTAACATATAACAATACAAAATAATAATAAAGTTGTAATAAATGAAAAAACTCCTATGTTATAATGTATTATAATATAAAAACTAAGTTGAAATAAATATTTTTAAAAAAATCTATTCATTTTTATTTTTGTAAAAAAAGCATTTTTAATTGTTTTTTAAATATTGGTAATTTTGTTGTTTGTCTTATAGTCTCTGGTAAGTTATTATATATTTTTAAACCATCGATATAGTTTTCGAACAGTATGTTGCCATTCCAGTTACTAGTACAGAGGTCACTGGATCCCACTCACACATTGCCAGAAAATAATCTTGCTACTCCCGAAATCTTAAACAATGTCTCGAAATGGTGTACAGCAAACTGTCTTTCTTTAAATTTGTCAAAGACTGAAAGACTAATAAGATTTTTATTAACAGACAAATTACAAATAGTACATTATATTGCATTGAATGCAACTCGTCAAACACGTCAAAAAATACAAAAAAATTATATTAATATTAAATTTTAATACACTTAGTGAATTTAGATATTAAAACCTGATAGAATATTATAATGGCCTGGTCTAGTCTATCAGCATACTATCTCACAAGTATGAATCTACCAAATAATAGGCTTTGTTGTAGGTGATTGTTAAATTTTACTCCTTGATATACTATAATTTTTTGACCTAAACTGATCGCAAGTTCTTTTTCAACATTCGAAAAAGTTGCCGTACCAATGAAACATATATCATGTTAGACAATATACAAGTGAAAATCGAAAACGAGTGATTTTATCTAATAATTATTATTATAGATTTTCATCATGTAATAGTTCATCAAGATTTTGGAAAAGTTATTAGTTTATTATCCACATATACTCCAAGAAATTTAGCAGAACAGCTGGATTAATTTTCCATTTATTTTAAGTAATTAACTCTCTTGTAATGAGACCTTTTTTTTGACAAAAATGAATAAACATGGTTTTGCGATGGTTCAACAATAGCCCATTGAAGTTACACCAATTTACCATCTCATTAACCGCTGTTTGTGCTGAGGTTATCAGCATATACGAGTATTATGTTCTCGCCGCCATGAATACACAGATATGGCATCATTGATAAAACACAGAAAGAGAAGGGGTGATATAATGCCTAACAAAAACCCAAAAACTCTGCATTCTCTCTGACAAGAAAGACCTAATCTAGTTCCCAATAGTGTTTCTTACGTAAGCCTTTCTGCGATAATTTTGCTATTAACAGGAACAAACAATAAACAATAATTTATTTCATGCTTAGTATACGGAGTGTTTACATGCGGCAGTCTACTTATGATTAAGGATTCCAATACTTTTAAATTCAGGTAGTATTTTTAAAAAAATTATAGATTTCACATATGTAAGAGCGTAGTCATTAAACATTACACTCAGTTATTTACATCAAATAGGTACCCAAAAAAAACATTTGTTTATGTGAATATTAAATGTTTAGTAGATATTTTATTAAACAATTAAGTTAATCTCAAAGTTAGGCATCATATTTTAATAATCATGCATTACATATTTTTAGTATCTTTTAGTATTTAAATGAGATTAATAAGTCACTGAAATTGTTGTTATAAAATTCCTCTAATGAATAAAAACATTTTTTATTAAGTATTGATTAATTTTAGTTTTGAAAATTTTAGCAGGAAACACCTTTACAGGAGCTGGCAGAGCATTATACAACTTAGGACCATAACAAAAGACTCCATATTTAATCCTATTTATTCTATGAATCTGTGTAAATGTTTTATCTATTCCTAGTAAAATAATTATGTATATTATCATGTGTGCGATAATTAAAACATTGTTTTCTCATATGAATAAGGCAATTTAAAATATAAATGGAAGGCATGGTTAGTAAGTTTAGCTGTATATAAGCAGGTTTACAATCTTCTTTGCAGTTCATTCCACTCATCACTCTCATTGCTTTCCTCTGTAGTCTAAAAACTCTACGAATGCATGTATATAGATAACAGAACCTGTTCTGAAACAAGACCAACCAAACGACGCAGTGCAAACACACCATACTATTACCATGTGCATTCCAGGAAACACACCAACAAATTTCACACTTATAGAAAAATACATAAGTTGGGGCTTTAGTTTCACTAAGATTAAGTTGGTTGCTATTAAATAACTGCGTTGCTCTCAACTGTGTCTCCCTCATCATACTTTTAATATCCTTAATAGCTTTGATTTCACTTTCTTTAAGACAGTGGTATCGTCAGCGAATAGTACCAGATCAGCACTAGGGTCACTGGTCTCCAAGTCATTAATATAGATCAAGAAGAACAGCGGACCCAGTACCTGTGGAATGCCATATATGACGTTTTTAAGGTCTGACACCCTGCCATTAAAGTCCACCAATTGTTTCCTGTTACATAAGTAAAATTCAATGAACTTTAAGTTTAAATTTATATTGTTTAGTTTGTTGATTAGTAAGTGAGGAGAGACACAGTCGAAGGCTTTTGTGAGATCACAGTACAGAGCTGCAACGTAATCCCCCTCCCTAAAACGATCATTTATAATACTTAATAGTTTGTTTACGGCCGTTGTGTTCGAAAGAGAACTTCTAAAACCAAATTGTGAACTACTGAAACAGTCATTATTTTCAAAATACTGTGTAATATCAGTTTTAAGTAGTGTTTCAAATATTTTGGCAAAAAATAGGAATTATGAATATTGGTCTAAAATTGTTAAGTTGGTCTGCATCTCCTTTTTTATGGACGGATACAACCCTAGATATTAGGATAAATTCCCTCTTTAATACGTAAGTTGAAAAGGCATGATAATCCCTACTTGATTTATATTTGAAACCCATTATGATGTCTCTAACTTCAACTTGTGATACCATTGCAAATTCAAAATTTAATCCCTCAAGTGTATCCCTAATGGAGTCACGGTACTTTTCTACATATCCATGAGATTGTATACTCTAGTATATGACAGATTGTTAATAAGATCTTGTGGTATACTAATGAAAAATGTATTAAGTTCATCTGGTAGTAATTTAGTTTCAATGGCCGATTTATCTTTCATTAAACTTGAATTATTCCTAACAATGTTCCAAACAGCTTTTGGGCTGTAGTAGTGTTTTATTAGATAATTGTCATTTATCTGCTTTTTTGATTTTTTTAGTTCATTCCTGTAAAGTTTTACATAATTTTTACACATATCATTTAATTCCTGATTATTATGAAGTCTAGATAGTTCTCTGTAAAAATTTAGTGTATTTCTCATGTTCCTTAAATAATTATTAAACCACGGGGTAATTAATGTATTTTTATGATGTTTAACTATTTTTTCTGGAAAAGCTACATTGACACAGTTCTTAATACATTGAACAACATCTTAAAAATGCTAAAAAGGCAGTTCGTAATATATTTGTTGTTGTCATAACACCGAACTAATTTCCAAGGCACATTCTTACACTAACAGAGAAATTAGGGGATGGCAGCAAAGATAAATAGTGTGTAGCAAGAGTCTAAAAACCTCCAAATATCTTGAGAGTCGTTCAGCCAATTTAAATTTAATTTAGACCAGCCATGTATGTTAATGCAACGAAGTCGTGGGTTGCACTTGCAGCATTGCCAAGTTTACTTTTTTTCAGTAATTGATAGGAAGGAAAATGGAATATTTTGTTACATTTTCCGTTTGTACTAATTATTCTAAATATGTTCCCTAAGGTACACATACAGTTTTTGAGTAAAGGATCATTTTTGAAAAATTATTAATATTTTATTAATTAATAATAATTATAATTGTTTACCTGAACGGAAACCAGTATTTAAATATCAGTCAAGTAAAGTTTTTGAAAATAGAAATAATGGATTTGGTAAGTCAAATTTTAATGACTCTCGGTTATGGAGACTGAAGAAGAACGTAGCAGCAAGTATTTACTGATAAATATCCTAATCGAAATCCTACTGCGTCTAGATGTTTCCTAAGATACATTTAATTCCAAAAATCAACGGTTATTTAGTGAAGGATCATTTTTAAATACCTAATAGAAATACTAAGTACCTAATCGACATACTAATTGCGGCTAAAGAAAGCAGATGCTGAAAAATTAATATCAAGTGCGTGCTTAAAGTGTTTTTCAGTGAGCTAAATTTTATCTTGTCATCTCGGATTCTCCAGGTTTAAGGTGTTCCTACAAAAAACAACCGATGGATGTCAAGTCAGGGAACCAAGAAGAGCTGGTCATTCAATACTACAACTTCTTCCGAACCACCTTCCAAAAAAACACATTGTCAAGGTATTCTCGAACTTTCCGAGCGTAGTGTGGGGACGCACGATCCTGCTGCAATCAGTTGTCATTATTTGGTACTGCATTATTATCTAAAAAAACCTTTTACGTGTAAATTCATAAAAGTATTTTACAGTGGTAATAAGAACTTAAGGATCTACTGCACGCTATATTACGAATCATTTGCAAGCCTTCCGCGGCTGCAGTATTGTATAAAAACTATAAAAGGTATTAATTAGCTTCAATGTGATTTTAATAGGGAAACATGTATAGTTGGGCGCTAAATCCGTATTTTTTTGAATAAATCGAATTTAGAATGATAAAATTCGAAGTAAAGTGGTCCATTTTCAATCATTTTTTGACGCAAATGCCCCCACATATAAATTTCTTTCCCGCAAAATGGCTGTTTACCGCCTTACATTGATCCTTTGTCTACATAACTGCAAAATTTGAAATGTTAAATCGCACTCATGTCTTTGTATTTCTGCAGCGCGTAAACCCTTTTGGACAGGTTGTTAACCGAAAAGTATTTTAAGTTGCCTACCCACAGCACAATTTTTCAAGTCTTGGCGCGCAGGAAGCGTCTCGAATTGTAGTTATTACGTTGCGTTCGATAGACTAAAAGAACTGCGACAAAAATATATTTATGGGTAATGTACAAATAAAATAAAAGCAAATTTCTGTTGATTAAAAATAAAAATGTGGAGAAGTATTATAATCTTGTAAAATGTAAAACAGGTGGAATTTTAAGATAAAAGTTTGTATTTGCGATTCCAACTAGATTTTGTGTTTTTCAAAAAATTGGTTTTACTTCCCTCGTAAAGGAATCTGATTGACTTCAAATTTTGGTTAAAAATTAAGGATTAAATGGGGATGCCCTGGTAACATTTTGGTAAAAATTAAATATGGCGAAAGAAAATAACGCCCTAGTAAAATGGTAAAGAAATTAATTCTAAAAAACTACTTATCCAATTTATCTCAACTTTCAATCAAGGATGGCGAAACAAAATGGCAGCCTAATAAAATATTTTAAAATTCAGCCTACCTAACGGTTTGATTTGAAATTTTATGCAATAATTAATTATAGAGATGAGCTAGTAAAATTGTGGTAGGAATTCAAGATGACAGAACGAAATGGCGGCCAAATAAAATCATTGTAATCGTGAAAAAAAGTCACCAGGTTTTACATATATTCACGTTTAGGGTCCCTTGATGCCAAAAAGTATGTTTTGTTAATTCCGTCGGTTCTGCCTGTCTGTCTGCCAATTCGGGGCATAGCTTAAAAACTACTTACCAAATTGACATCAAATTTTGGTCAAACATTATGGGTCATATTGTGATAACCTGGTAATATTTTGGCAAAAAATGTGGCGAAAAAAGATGCCGGCCTAGTGAAACGTTAAAAAATGATTACTAAAAAACTACTTACTAAATTTATTTAAAATTTTGTGCAAGCATTAAATGTGATAGAGAGATGTATTACAAATTCAAGGTGACGAAACAAAATGACCAATCAAAATAAAAAAAAATCAACTTATTCAATAAACTTTTGCCGAAGAATTAAATGTTATATAGGGATACATATATATAGATCTCCAGCGTAGGCTCATTTTCCGACGGGCGCGACATTTTGCAAGCGAATGAGGATTTTTAGTAACAGCGTCCCAACTAAATAGAAGTTTTATATCTCTAGCTGTTACTAGATTGGGTCACGTTCCACCACTGTTCCTAATAAAAGAAAAGATTCATAACGAGGGAATTTCAGGGTAGAGGAAATTTACCGATTTTTACTTCCCTCGTAAAAGGGAAGTATTGTAACTATCACTCTCCGAGATTTTTTCAGATCTTCACGTTTCAGGGTCCCTAGATGACAAAAAACATGTTTTCTCAATTCCGTCTGTCTGTCTGTCTGTTTGCGGCGTAGCTAAAAAACTACTTATCTGATTGACTTCAAATTTTGGTCAAAAATTAAGGGTCATATGGGTATGAACTGGTAACATTTGGGTAAAAATCCAATATGGCGAAACAAAATGGCGGCCTAGCGAAATGTAAAAAAAAAATATTATTAAAAAACTACTCCTCCAATTTATCTCAAATTTTGCAAAAACAGCAAGTATTATGTTGAAATCAAGTGGTAAAATTTTGGTACGAATCCAGGATGGCGGAACAAAATGGCGCGGCGGTATAATAAATTGTTTAAAAATTCAGCCTGAAAAAACTACTTAATTGATTGATTTTAAACTGCGTGCCATAACTAATTGTGGTATAGGGCTCAACTAGTAAAACCGTGTTACTAATTCAAAATAGCAGAACAAAATTGCGACCAAATTTTTGTAATCGTGAAGAAAATCACCCTCTCAGGATTTACATATCTTCACGTTTTAGCGTCCCTAGATGCCAAAAAAACATGTTTTATCAATTCCGTCGATCCGTCTGTGTGTTAGTTCGCGACATAGCTTAAATACTACTTACCCGATTGACTTCAAATTTTGACCAAAAATTAAGGCTCATATTATGGGGATGGCCTGATAATATTTTGGTAAAAATGCAATATGGCGTAATAATGTTAAGAAATGTTTGTTAGAGTGCTGTATTATTTGGGGTTAAGGTCCAGTAAAATAAAAACAAGTATTTTTTTGAATTGTCAACGTTTCGCAACTTAATTGTTTGCATCCTCAGGACACATATATAGATCTTATATCCTGCACGAAACACATATTATCAGTACTTTTACTCCGTTGTTCCGCATATATTACCCAGTCTTTACATATTTCGTTTGTCCGCAGATATTTCCCAGATATTAAGTTTCTAAATGGTTTTCGTTACCGATCCTCTTGTTTTTATCTTAGAGTGGTGTATTATTTGGGGTTAGGGTCCAGTAAAAAAAACAAAAGACTTTTTTAAATTGCCGACGTTTCGAAACTTTATTGTTGCATCCTCAGGATACATATATAGATTCTATATCTTGTATGAAACCGATATTTTTAGTCTTTACCTACTACGTTGGCCCGCAGATATTTTCCAGATATTAGGTTTCTAAATGGTTTTCTTTAACGATCCTCTTGTTTTTATGTTAGAGTGGTGTATTATTTGGGGTTAGGATCCAGTAAAAAAAAACAAATGTCTTTTTTTTAAATTGTCGACGTTTCACAACTTTATTGTTGCATCCTCAGGCCACATATAAATATTATATCCTGCATGATACCCATATTATCAGTCTTTATCTACTCTGTTGGTTCGCAGATATTTCCCAAATATTGAATTTCTAAATGGTTTTCGTTAACGATTTTATTGTTGTTATGTTACAGAGGTGTATTATTTGGGGTTAGGAAATATCTGCGGATCAATGGAGTAGTTAAAGACTAATATGGGTTTCTTGCAGGATATAAAATCTATGTGTCCTGATGATGCAACAGTAAATTGGCGAAACGTCGGCAATTTAAAATATGGCCTTTGGTTTTTTGACTGGATCCTATCCTCAACTAATACACCACTTTAACATAACAACAAGAGGATCGTTAATGTAAACCTTTTTTATTTTTCAAAAAAAAATTTATCGAGAGTGACTTTTTTTACGTATCTCGCAAAATGAGACATTTTTACTCTTAGGCAAAATAACATTTTTGTATTTTTCATGCCCTCTGTATAAAAAATTTAATTTTTGATAACGCGAACCTTATTTATTTTTCAAGCAAAACATTTATCACGAGTGACTTTTCTTTCTATCTTTCAGTTCTCAGTCCCCTAGACCTCTTGTAAAAGCCATCTTCGGACATATTGTATATACAGGGTTATTCAAGCTCAGTGGCCCATTAGAAGTATCTGTTAAACCAATGAATAGATGATTTAGAAAAGTTGGCTCTCACCATAGATGAACATGAACTCTGTTTTGAAAATATTTTAAATTATGCGGTGTAGCCGCGCTTATATCTAAAACCGGAGGCAACATCCGTTTTCTAAATGCACTGACCTGTATATTATTAGATTTTTGTATTGTCCTGAATATTCTAAACACTTTTTGGGGTATGTTTCCTATACCTAATTTCAACTGTTTTTGAGAAAATAGCGCTTGAAAATTGATTTTTGTGACCCATTCAGGCTCTGTACTCCCAAACAACTTAACTTGCAACGAAATGGATTTCATCTCAAATTTGACACCACAATAGTAAAAAAATAGACTATTCCAATTCCTTATCATACAAGAAAAACTAGAAAAGGTAGTAATTTCATATACGAGTAAAATTAATAGTATAACAAAATTACTCAAAAAAGTTCTTCAAATTACCCAATACAATACCTTTGTTGGCTTTTCAAAACATACCTACAAAAAGTGAAACATCCTAGTTGAAAAAAAAAGTACATTTATCCCATGCATATTTATAAATGTATTAAAAAACGCTGGATTTTTGAGCAACTTTAACCTTTAACCCGCACTAAAAAAAACGTTTCCCCGAAAACGACCAGACAAATATATGTATTTTTACCTTCTCTTTTCTTTAGCGCTATTAATCTGACAAAAAAATCAGTGGCATACTATTTCAATCGCATCGCAAAGCTTCTCAAGGTTACCCATAACTATGCCTATGGTTGAGTTTAAAGTAGCTTATAAGTACTTGCAAAATGCAATCCTTAATTATATCTATTAAAATGCACTATGTTTTAATTAAATAGCTTTTACCATATTGGAACAACAAAAAAATCTAGAATTTTTCTAAAACAATAACACATTGTATCTCAAAAGCTAAGGCCTTGAAAGCTGACTACGACACTGGATTCTACGTAAGAAACTATTTAACCTAGTTTTTTTCGATAAGGTAAAGCATAGTCGAAATATGAGTGAGGTCTCACATTGCAATGATTTCAAGTTAGCCCCGTATCTGAGAAACGAAGAGAGCTATGAAAAATTTAAAACATATTTGACCAGAGCTAAATATCTGCTCTCCTAGTTCCTATTTTTTTTAATTTGAACACCAAAATATTACTAATAAATTTTCAATGAGACTGGCCCAGTCGAAAGCACTAGGCAGGTAATAAAAAAATACGCTAAATACTTCAAATCTTGTTTCTTTTTTGCTAAAAGCATAGCGTACAACTGAAAATCCACCGACCCAACTTATAAAGATTGTTTAAGGCGTCTTTCATTTTACAAATAAGTAGCATTGTGCCACGCAAATCGCATCTCTCTATCTTCACTAATAAGGGAGATACGCCGTAAAACTAGTCACATTGTCTAATATTCTACCATAATATAATACTAATTACGTACTTACCAGTGACGGCTCCTCAGGGGTGGCAGGGTCGGAATATACAAGGAAAATTCTCTTTTTAAAAAAGTAAATATTTTTCAAAAATAATTTTGTAAACATCCCAAAAACGCACAAAACCAAAATATAGTTTATTATTTCATAGGCACATAGGCAAATAGGTAGGTATCCCTATTATCGTTGCTTGACTAACATACAAATTACGCCATTAACAGCAGTCCGCGGGCCACCGTCCACAGATATTCTAATATATTTATTATAGGGGGTGGCTCAGCCAGCCGATCCCGTCTTCTCACATGCTAGACTTCATCTACTAATTTACGCGGTACGTAGTGCGTTCGCAAACATATTTCCAATGCTATAACCTCGGCTATAACGTTCGTCGTAGTTTATATCACCCAACACCGGCCTGTCTCGATGTGGCCGTATCCCCGGAATTTTTCCAAATTGAATATTACAATTTTACAGGTATTAATTGTAATTTTATAAAATGATACTACTTATTTTTAAATTAATTTGTTAGTTCTTTACATTAGTCATGACTAATGATGGTCAATATATTATATTAGTAATTTTCACTCCGTGTTACATGTTTAAATGTGGTGACGAAATGTGAAGTGAATGTTTTATTTGTAAAATATCATTTGCAATTTGTTTTGTCGTGGTTCTGGCTGGACAATATACTTTTTTGGTTATGTATGTAGCTTTATATCCCTCTTGAGGCAAGATACATTAAAATATCAAAAAATTAAATTGACTGACTAGAGCGTTTTACTAACATTTTTTTCTTATTTATTAAATGTATACTCTAGCCTAGATCTGCTATATATAGGTTGGTGCCTACCTAATTATCATTGAAGAACTAAAGGGCAAAAAATAATACTAGTATTTGACCATATTTGGAACGACATTGGCCTCAAGGGCTATTTTAGGAAACCTTTCTGGGGGGGGGGGAAGTTAATTTAAAAAAAAAGTTTATTAATATATTTTATTATAAATGGTATGAGAACAAAATAAATACCCATATTTTTTCATACTTGTGGCATGCATAAGTGAAATAAAAACAGCCTCTAATAAATAGTTCTAGAATAACGTCCAATTTCTTTCCTGTAGCAATTTTTTTAATTACATTGTTTATATTTACATCAATACTCTATCTATGGATATGCAAGAGACCCAACCCAACAGATCGCTCTGGTGCTATAGTGTTTCATAGCCAAGTTTTTAACCGTAATTTTCATGTAAAAATATGTAAATTACACATATTGGACCTGTCTGGGCAGGGGAATTACTTCATTACCCCCTCAACGTGAAACCGCCCTTGATTGGCTTTGAGCCTCGGCCGACCCTAAATTTTAGAGTAAGAGACGTCACTGGTACTTATCTTACAATATCCATTTTTCGTTTTGAACTTTTTCGTCTGCTACCAAGCGTAGGTTTACGATGACAATATTTACGTGGCATATTAATAGCAAAGTCAATAACAAAAAACACAAAACACTAATAAATTATAAATTCGCAAATCGAAAATCGAATAACGATAACCATCCGAACATCGAAATCACAGTTGATAAACTGCCGAACTCATTACAAAATATAAATATGCAAGGGCTAACAGGTAATTGTGAATCCCAAACGGACAGCCGTATTAAACACGTAAATTCGTAAAAAATATTCTGGGTGCTGGTTAAATAATAATTGTATTTTATTGCTTTGGCTCGCGCTTTCTTTCGATGTAGACAGGAGACGGTCCGTCGTATATTTGTTTTTTCCAACACGTCGGTACCTTTTCTGGCCTTTTCATATTTGTTTGAACGCGATTGAACCTTGTCTTTTTTTTTTTTCATCAGCTGCTTGCAGTTCAGCCTTAAGAGGATTAGGAAATAATTGCGCTAAAGCCGGAACGATTTCAGTTCTTAATAATTGCCAATATCTGACACCATTCAGATTTCTCCCAAAGAAAAAAGGTCCTATTATCCCAGCCCAAGTGTAAAAATTTTGTAGAAATTGGGTGTGATGTTCTCATATCCAGTTAAGGTTTTCTCTAGCCCAATATCCACAATTATTCCGGTTGACAACTTCATTTATAGTGAAAGTCCTTATCAGAAAACATTATTTGATAAATGGAATTTGGATTGGCATTAAAAAGTTCCATCTTCGTTTGTGTCACAGAATTCTAAACGCCTGCCGTAATGATCATCAGAAAGTTGTTAGTGTTATTTTAGAGGGGCGGAATTCGTCGTCATCGACGATGCATGGACATGTGGAAGAACTTGGTTTAGACCAATTTGTCTTGTGTAGAGATGGAAACCGACTAACATAACCAATCATCATCTGTCGCTGTTTTAGGATGGCCAGACTTCGACACACCGTAGACTCTGCTATTGGATTTCGATTAGGATATGTCCCATTAAATATTTCACAAACTTGCTGCAATGTTCTTTTTCAGTCCCCATAACCCAGTATCATTAGAATTTTTGTTCTTTGAGTTTCACTTAATGAATCCATTATTTCAAATTTGACGTTAATAAATCTCAATACTTCAACTAGTATTTAAATACTTGTTTCTGCCCAGGTGAAAATTAATATTATTAATTTTTTAAAAATGATTCTTTACTCAAAAACCATTGAATTTAAGAATTAAATGTACCTTAGAAAACATCTATGTATCTTTAGAATAATTAGTACAATAGGAAAACGAAAAAAAAAATAAAAGTTTCTCTGAATTACCGAAAAACGGTAAACTTGACAATGTTCCAATTGTCACCCGCGGCTTCATCGCATTTCCATACATGGCTGGTCCGAATTTAATTAAAATTGGATGAGTGATTCTCGAGATATTTGGAGGATTCCAGACTTTTGTTACACACTGTACACACCTAACAAGACAATACAAAAATCCTAAGATATTTACAAGTTCTGTAAAAAAAACTGCTTATTTCTAAATGGTATTATGACTAAATAGAATTTCTAGAGAAACATGAAATTTGAATATTCTGAATGTAACAAATTTTCTAGAGACCCAATTATCTTACATTTCTGTAAAAATTTATGTTTTCTATGTTAACTTTTTCTTCACTGAAAGTAAATTGTTTTTGAAAATAAAAAGTAAGTAATGTTCGACCCTCAACCAGCAATAGAATTGTTTTTGCTGCCGGTGCAGATATTCTCATAACACCTGATTTAGTATGTAGAATGAAGGCCTAGAAAATTTTGAATGAACTTGTTCTGAGCTACTATACTGCTTAGTATAAATATACCCAGAAAGGGATACTGATCAAATATCGATCATACAGATGAAGTTAGATTTGTAAATATGTGATATCTCGTACATACAAAAGATACTCATTACGATGTTTAGCCGTCCTAAAATTAATTGTTCATTAAGTGTTTACTAAAAAATCGGACTTTAGATGTGCATGTACATTAATTTCAATATAACTCTAATATTATGAAGAGTTTCATGTGTTGTTCAGTGAAACTAGTTTTTTTAATTGGAATATGTTAATGAGAATAAAAATCATACTTTTTTGTTTAGGAAAGAGGGGGCCCACGAAAAAATTTTGAAGTGAAATTTGACACAGTACTGATAGATACATACCTTATGACATTGCTGTCAAAAAACCAGTCTTGTACAACCAATAAAATATGACACACAGACATCAAAAAAGCAGTGTATTGTAAACCTTGAATTTCCCCACTATTTTCCAAAGGAATAAATTCACTAACTAGATTTGTTCTCTTGTTTTCACTTTCCATGAGATCATCTAAAACAGCGACTGACAAAAAAGGTTGGCAATCCAAAAATATAACTCTGTTTGGTGACACATAGATATCAATTCCTTGTGTAGTATTTACGCAGTTTTCAATATCTTCCAACGACTCAATTTTAAAAATATTAGAAGTTTCCAAACGTGTATCTTCTAATCTTTGTGTTAATATTGTGACTCCATTGTCATGTTCTTCATTGGAATCTCGGTAAGATTTAAACAAGGTTCTTTTCAAACTATCAGTAACCTAAAATAAATGATCTTAGTATTGTTGAACTACAACTAAAATGGTTGGCAACTATATTGTATATTAAGAAATCATGGTTCTTGGTATTAGACCGTGTCAAATTGGAATTACCAACGGATAGTAATTCCAATTTGACACGGTCTAATCCCAAGAACCATGATTTCTTAATTGACCAAAGCCGTGAAAGCTTCTGTTCTATATATTGTATATTGTTGGCAACTATATTGTATATTACCTTCTTTTCTGTTAACAGATTTAGGATTGTAGATTTTCCAACCCCTTGAGGGCCAACAACACCCACTACTATAAAATCGCTATTTTCATGTAAATAGTCTTGTAAATGTTCAGTATTTATAATTCCATCGTCAATAAGTTTTAAGGCTTTTTTCATATGTTTTAAAACTGGGGGTGCAACTAAAAAGAACAGCAAATTAAGAAATATACTAGCAGATAAGTATTTACATTACAATTCAAGCTGTATCAAGACAAAAATTTTTGGCACGTGTGGTTTTTTATGTTAAATTTAGAATTTGTAAATCTGTGTATGTTTTCCTATTTTTTGGTTAGGTTAGGTTAATTACTTTAAGCTTTGACTATATTTCAAAGTTAGTTACTGTAAATGTCATTTTGTTAATTAAACCCTTAAAAATGTAATAGGTTTTTTTTTAACCATGTTAGCTATTTCTTATTCCTCCACTTCTCATAACCCTTACTTCTGTGCACAATTTTATTCTAAAAATCATAAATCAATTTACCAATTTTTTGTACTGTTTAGTAAATAAGAGAGAACCCTAGTTTTCGTCATTATATTAGTAATATACCGCTAATATTCCAATGTTTCGACTCTGAGTAAGTATCTCATATTAAATTGCAGAAATTGGGGCGCATTTTTGATAATCTTTTAAAACATGAAATTAAAATTTGGAGCTAGAAGACTGTTCATGTTACCGAGTCTAGTGTTACTATAAATTGAATATATAGACATTTGGCAATATTGAATATCAACCTGATATTTTTAAAGGTATGCATTTATAGAAATATATCATGATTTGTTGAAAAATTACACTTTGCAGAATAAACGGATTAAATCAATATTTATTAAGAGAGTTGTCAAGATGTGTGAAGGGGTAACGCACTATGCAGTGCTATACACTATGATCAATCGCAGAGTTCACGGCCATAACCTGCTAAAATATGGCAGGCTGTTCGCTTTGAAAGAGGAGAAGGTGGATATATCAAGTCAAAATTTGCTTTTTTGCCTAAAGTAAAATACTTATTGACAAAACTCTAAGAATAAATAAAGAGGTTTGCAAAAAAATAATCATGGAAACAAGTATAAGTACACAAGTATTTAAGAAATTCTAATAAAAAGCCTATATTAGAATATAAATCTGGGAATCAATCCCGAAGTCAAATTATTTGACCAAAGGTAAGAAATATGTAAGTCAAATCAAACAGCACAGACTACGAAAAGCTTAGAAACTTATAACATAGCAGTCATCACATAAACACATAATACACAGCCTATCAGATCAACAAGAAGCTTGAATAAACATAAAATTTACTAGAAAAAAAAATCTATTACATTTAAATGTACAAATCCTAAAATACAGTTTCTAATACAATATATATATATATATATATATATATATATATATATATATATATATATATATATATATATATATATATATATATATATATATATATATATATATATATATATATATTTGGAAAAAGAGACCCACGTTTAAAATTAACTTGCGAGGTATAGATTGGTTTAAATTTTTGCACGTCAAGAAATCCAAATTTAACAGTAAAACTTGCAGAAAATACTAAGGTGAGAGCTTCAATGATATTCTTCTTGAAAATAAAATAAATTATAACATACCCAAAGAATTACTGAAACTTCGAAAGCTAGCACCAGTGGAATGTGTATCTTGGACAGACCTAAGCAGGAATTCTTGATTCAAGATATAAAAGAACGGTCAGTGGCTGGTTTGACCCAGTAATGTTTAAAGACTGGTTTAAACATAAAAAGGCCCTAAACTCCTAATAGGAGACAATTTGAGTAACCGCCTAACCATCAGTGTTATTCAAGAATGTGAAAAAAAACATTCGATTTGTCATGCTCCCACCCAACTCTCGCCCACTGAAAGCCGCATGGCTAGAAAGCTTAGAGCAATGGAAGCTAAAAAATTATGGAGAGTTGCCTAAGAGCATTTTTCCTAGACTGCTAAAAGACGCTGTGTGAAAAAAAGGGAGATAAGTCCGTATCAAATCATGTGGAATTGTGCCTTTTGATGAAAGTGCCCTCAAAAAATACCACATAGACCAACAGAAACGCCAATTAATAAGAATAGTGAAACTGCCTGATCTGAGACTAATATAGATTATCTTAGCAGCATGCGAACAGGCTGGGAGCAAAGGTCTGCTAAATGAGGGAAAAAACTTTGGACTACCCCAGATAAAAGTAGTACAGCTACAGATTTATTATCTAGCCTAATAGATGACCCAGACAACTATGAAAAAGAAAGAGAAGAAACTTTTTAAGAAATAACGGAACATCCATCTTGACGACTGTGAAAGACTGCAGACGCAGGAACCTGAAATTGGTGATTTTGTTATAGCTAAGTCAGACTTATAATTTTCAAAATCGAAGAGAAAACTAAGAGTGCATATGTTACAAACTTCGAAAAAACGTTTGTTCAAAACAAAGTATGTTTACTCAGCCCTATTTGAATATTGTGCTAAAACATCAAAGTGTTGAAAATGTTATCCTCAGTTCAGTGAAACGAGGAAGGCACATATTTAACAAAATTGATTTAAATAATCTTGAGCGATAAGAACTCAAAGAAAAGAATAAACTAGTCTCGGTCATCATCATACCTGAAATATCCGAAAAACCTTAATTATTTTTACAAAAATATATTGTTCCACTGTTAAAGTGAAACGTGAAATAAATATTTTAATTTTAATTTAATATATATTAGTTAATAATTTTTCGATTTTGAGTGCCGGTTTTCTCTGACTTGTATTATCAATTTTACATATATATATATATATATATATATATATATATATATATATATATATATATATATATATATATATATATTATTTTAATTATTTAATTAACTATGTAGTATAGTATGCTTTGTGAATGAAAATTTAATATTTTTTCAGACAATAAATTATTTTTGAAGTAAAAGAACTTCTATGAGTAGGTTCTATGCATGAGAAACAACAAACAACTAACCTATATGCATCATATTGTAAATCATTTAAACAACTTTACTACAATGGCTATAATGCCTTTATCGAGATATTAAATAAACATTTTTTTATGTGCAATGTTGCCAAATTTGATTACTTCATTATACACATTTATTACAGTGATCTTTACCAGAACCGCCTTGTTGCACTACACAATAAATGACAAACATATTAATATTTTAATATTTATTTAAAATATTATTTCGAATTATCAGAACATGCATTTTAATTCACAATATAGAATTTTTCCCTATATTTTGAAACGCCATTAAGCTCTTATTTTAAAAGAAGGTAAATAATTAAAAAAACTATATATACTGAGTGTTCCATTAAAAAAAAATATATTTCGTGTTCTTTAGAAATTCTGCCAATCAAAAAAAAAATCAATTTATGGTTGTAAGATTTTAAAGAAACACGAAGTTCAATTTAACAATACATTTCCATTTTTATCTTTTCTGTTTCTGATTTTGAATGTATATATTGATTGACAATTCCTGTGAATGGTGGTGCTTATATCTTATTACTTAGTTACCAAAGCTCTAGCTAAAATTTATACATTAAGGAATCCGATATTTCTTTATTATATTAAGTAACGTAGGTATATGAAGTAAATCTTTTCTTTTTTTGTGACAGTTTTAAACTAAAACTGCCTCTGAATACTCATTAGATTACCTATATTGGCTATATTAATATAAATAGATTTTTATGAGTTTTAATTTATGTTTACCTTAAGCCTTTTTAATATTGAAGAACCTACTTTCGAAAAGACTTAAAACTAAAAGTACTTAAGTATTAATAACTTAGGTACTCCTTTAAAGTGCTTTAAGTAGATTTTGCAGTATTTTATTACCACTACAAGTACTTAAGTAAAATACTTACAGTATCAAAAGTACTGATTATTTTACTTTAAGTACATTTTTGTAATCAGTACTTCAGCTCTGACTTCTATCCTCCCTAACTTTATTCATTTTAATAATAACAAGAAAATATCTAATCCATTATGTGTAAAATTTTATGCTCTACAATTTTTATTCAGCTCTTATTATTTTTGAAGATTAAAAAAAAAAAAAATTTATCCTTAGTAGCGGGATAACGATATTTGGAATTACTTCCACATATCGTTATCAGATATCTCCAACTATTTTATATAACAAAATCAGGCAAGTTAACCAAATTTCGATTTAAAGGTTCATTTAATTGGACTATTTGGACGTCCTTAATAAAATAAACAAGTAGCTACTGAGTCCACCGCATATCCAATTTTGCCAGATGCACAATACTAATAAAAATAATCTATAAAAGCGCCATCTATACATATTTATAGAAAGGTAGCAATAAACATTGCCAAAAATTAAAATAATGGGTAACGTTGAACTTCGAGCCATTAAAAACCCCGAAAACCATATTTTTATAATAAACAACTTTTTATCCCTTAGTTCCCCCCCTCCTCCGCTAGAGACTAAGTTATTGACACAAGAAATGTTTTGTGCCAAGAATAGAGATATTTGATAGTTTCAACTTTCTTTAAGATTTATAATAACTATAAAAACCAAAATAACCTGACAAAAAATAGATCGCCCTAAAGCCGTATGAACCTCAGAATGTGGCGAAATTTCTTTTATGATGAATTATACATACACCAAATTTTAAGGCAGTGTGGTAAAGCATATCAAATGTATCTGCGAAATCTTGAGTAGAAAGATTCAAAATGGCGCCTCTTTTTTTTCAATATGCTTACTATGGGGTACTACCCTGAATACTTCCTGAAAATATCACCTAAATTGGCAAAAGTATTACCGAGTAATAGATGTACACATTATGTACATAAAAAGTTAAAACTGTGTATTATTTTACCTATATTAATATAAACAGGTTTTTACGGGTTGTAACTAGCATTATGTTGGATAAAATACATAAAGTAAATTAGTTAATCAACATCATTTTTGAACTACTTAAGTCTTTTTAATATAGAAGTACCTGCTTTCGAAAAACACAATTATTTATAAATACTAAACTAAAAGTTCTTAAGTGCTGAAAATACTTAGGTACTTCTACAAAGTACTTTAAGTAGATTATGTGAAGTAATCTTTGCGCAGTAATAATAGCGGAGTCTTTTATAATCTAATTACAATTTCCCAAAAAAAGTCTTAATTAAAGCGAACATTAATGATGTCTCTATGGAGCAAATAAACAACAGTTTTTTAAGAACTGTTGTCATTACGATTTGTTAGGGTTGTTAGGGAGCAATGCTGATATGATGGCATCCAGTCAATTTTAAGATAAGACTTTTATTGGTAATAGTTGCATTAAAGTGTATTTACTTGTCAGATATAAAAGTACGAATAATATAAAAAGCTATTAGAAAATATAAAACAAGTACTACAATAATAAAAAGTACAATATAAAGAAATTCAGCAATTACATGTACATTTGCAACACATAATTCAGATAAATCAAATAAAATCAGTAAAACAAAACATTACCAACAATTTTAAAATTCCTAGAATATACGAGAACATCAACGTTATTTATGGAGATATTCCTCAAGAGAGAAAAACGATTTCTTTTTCAAATAATCTGGAGTGTAACAGAAATGTACAGAACTATATGTTATAAATTGTTTCATTCTTTTTGATGTATGTCAAACAGGAAAGTACAAAGACACACGACAAGTTAAGTTTGTGTTATTCTGCAAAGCACGACAGAATCATGCAAACGCAGACCAGCTATTATAGCTACACCTTCTCTGCAACTCAAATATTCTTTTTGCATGCGCCAAGTGAGCCCAGTTCAATATTGCATATGACATGCTGAAAGGGAAATAGCCATCAGAGTATTTTTTGAGACATTAAATTTAAATATTTTAGAAAGAAGAAGACTGTTTGCTGATATGTGTTTTTTTTTGTGTGAAATGTTGAGGCATAGACTTCTAAACTTGATCAACTTAAGGGTAAATAAGAGGCAGGGCAAGAATACAGAAAATTAATTAAAATTAAAAAGTACCTGTAAATATTTTTACATTGGCAATATTTTATGCATAAAAAACGCGTTAGTATACGCAAATAATTTTTTAAATTGTAACAAATCAAGAGTTACCAAACATTATCATCATTATCATATCATATCATTTAAAGACTAAACCGTAAAGCAACAACAAGCAGAAAAAAATGAGAAGAAAGAAAATCAAACTGTCAACATCACAAACAACTTCAACCTATATTGACAAAACTACAGGGACGTTTTATTATGAACACAATATTTCTGAGGAAGATGATATCCCTCCTTAAAATATCCAAAAAATAATGTTTATAATAACTTTCAGAAAAACTTCACTATACATTCTTAAGACAAAAAAGAATCAGGCTGTTCAATGCACCTCAAGAAAAAATTGTAAATATTGCAAAAAAGTACGTTTTCCAACAGACTGTGAGTTTTCAGAATCTTCTTTTTACCCAAGTTGTGTGACATAGGCAAAAATTATAAAACTGACATCCCTAATTATCATGGCATTTTCAAAATATAATCATAAAAAAATGTATCTACTGTTTGAACCTCTTCTTAATGTGATATGACACGGTTTTGTTCTGTGACCAATCTTTTGGTGTATGAGAAGTACTTGTTGGGGCCTTGAAGAATTTTGATCAAATTGACTCAATCTTCACCAAATTGTCCAAAGCTGGCAGGGCCACATCAGGTTTTTTTCGAGAAGATGCGAAGCTTTGGGGTTCATGGTCTGTTTGTAGATTGGCTAGATAGTTATATCGGTAATCGTAAACAGTATGTGAAAATAAACAACTGCACATTCACCTTCATGAAACTAACTCCAAATGTACTCCTGGGTTTTGACTCGCCTTCTCTTTAATTTCACTGGAACAACACCGTACATTATATGGCCAATATAATTCTATTAATAGAGCAATGACAACTGCTAACGATATCAGGGCTGATGTGTTCAACGTTCCTGCAAGTCAGATCAAAAGATCACTTACATTTTCGAATCTGTGATACACATGGCTGCCTGTAAATACTCACTTAATGTTATTGTTTTATTGTTTGACACATTTTTTTAAAGACATTTTTATTGGAATATACATACTTTGGAAACTTTTTGAAAATTTGATTATAGAACAAATTTCAACTTTTTTTTATTTCTTGACCAAACCTATTTTTTTGGATTCAACAACACCGAAGTAACCAAAAATTACCTATTAAAGAATTTAGTTGGCTCGCAAAAAAAAATTAAAAACTATCAAAGAATTTATTGGCTTGTAAACAAAAATCTAAATTATTTGTTATAAAATTTTAATTTATAGGCATATAAAATGAACAGACAAAATACAGATAACAATATATTGTTGGTTCAACAAAAGCAATTAAATAAAACATTTTTAACATTGAATCTAAAGTTTACACACCCATTTTGCGTTTCTTAGACTCCCTTTTGAAAGCAGCCTCTGGGACATCTCTCGTAATAGTCCAGCAGTAATCGGCCAACATCTCACAGTTCCATTATCCCTGATACTTTCTTTCCATGTTTGAAATATCCTGGTGGAACCTCTCACCGTGCTTATCACTTACATCATCACAATTTTCAATGACATATTACACCCTAGGTTTTAGTAACACAAAAGAAGTTGGGCAAGCAGGTCTTTATAGTTTCCTGCTTTTATGTTTCCCAAAAAAGTTGTTGCAACTATTTTAAAGGCATTCCAAGCATCATTTACCTTGACTTCAAGTATGGAATGGAATTGCCCATATCCGAAAATTTTCCTAATCTGGGGACCCACAAATATTCTGTCTTTAATTTTAGCATCACTGATTCTAGTGAACTTTTCTTTTAAATGACAAAGTTTTTGAGAAGTCCCAATTTTATATGAAGTGGTGGTAATAACATCTTTTCAGAGGGTTTTTTGCTGGTGAGCTTGTTACATTTTTCTTTCCTGGCTCAAAATACTCTCTCGGTGGCCAAATTTTCTTTCTGTAGTGATCCGATTATGCTCGACTGTACCAATAGGAGAGGAAGCAGCAGTATTTGATATAACCTAGCTGCATTCCAAACAAAATCGCTTCAACTATTAAATCCCCACAAATTCGCCATTTATATCTTTCAAATTGTATACTCTCCAGTAGCAATTTCAAAATGCTGTTTGTTTCATGTGGACTGGAGGACCAAATGGGACTGAAGGCAACTTGTTTCCATTATGCAGTAACACAGCTTTAAGCCTTACTTTTGAGGAATCATAGTCCAGATTTAAAGCTGCCATTAATCCCTCAATGTCCCTACAGGCTACCAAATTATTTTCATGTTAAAAAATGGTGCTAGATTTTTCTGACGGCTTCGGTACACAGAAACTTTTACTTGCTGCATTGTTGCAATCGAGAGGACAATAGTTCTGCTTTTTTCTTGGGCAATTCTAAATCTCTTATAATCAGTATCTTACTTCATTTTGACTTATTTTGTGAGGCCTTTTACTGCGAAGTTCACAGACAAAATCGGAGTCTTGCCAGACTGATGGGCCGGCGACATTTTTCAATACACTACCGTTTGATCACAGAAGAATCAAAGGTATATTCCTTAGGGGGATTAGGTACAGGGAAATCATCACTATGAGGCACCGGGCATATGGCAGATTGTCAATTTGGATACTATATTGCACACCTTCTTTTCCCTGAAAAGCCTTTTTTCATGGCAGGTGTCAAGCAAAAGTAAGTCAGTAACGTGGTCTTTCGGTTCTCGCCAGATCATAGGAATAGAAAAGAGCATCTTGTGCTTTTTTTCATTTACCCAGCCGCGAATGTTGGACGAACATTTGTTGCAACAGTAATGGGGAGTCCAATTATTATCCTGGTCTCCACTTTGCAGCCAAAATACAAGTGGCAAGCCGTTTTTATTAAAAGGTTAAGAGTACGTTTTGTTTCACAAAAGTCCCTTCTTTGTGATTGAAATACAACTAACTAACAATTTAGAATTTATGTTACATGTATTTAAACTCCTTATAAAGTACACCTAGTATAATAAATCCACGTATTTCTCATTTAATGGCCGAACTTTCCCATACATTAGGGGCAGGTAGGTAAATTATCATAATAAGCATGAATGAATAAAACCGGAGCCAACTGAGACTTTTGCAAGACAGATGGTTAATTAGTATAATAAAATAAGTAAGATTTTGCTATTTTGGTCTCAAAAACATTTTTGCTTTTCCCCAATGTTACTAGTTAGTGTACTACTGTACAATAATTGGGCCAGTCACATTCATTAAATAGATAAATAAATAAATTAATTGTTTTATAAATGACAACTGTTTCATGAGCTACTGCAACTGTCTTTTATATACAGACCATCTCAAAATTCAGCGAATAGTTGAAAACCTTAATGATTCTTTCAAAATTCAACAAGGCATTAACAGTCTACTTTTATGGTGCTACAAAGCATAACACAAGAAAAACAAGAAGAGACTTTTGTTACGTCTTTTATAATTGTTTATAGTAGTTTCATCACACATTTCTTAACCTGGATATGCTTGTTAAAGATTCAACTCGCGTGACAAATGTATCTAGTTCACTTATAGATTATTTCTGCACAAATATGTCTAGGGATGAGCTCTGTAACATATCAGTAATATTACCTGGCCTATCTGATCATGAGGCAATAATAGTAAATATTCTGCTAGGTCATAGGAAAAAAAAAAGTTGCAAGGTATGGAAGAATTTACAGTGCATCTAACTTACAACAATAAATCTATAACTGAATCGAATAAAATCAACTGGAACATAGTTTTAAATGATCCTGATCCCCTAGACATTTTTAATCAAAACAGTAGAACTCTTTGATAAACATTTTCCTCTTAAAAACTGAGAAAAAATAAGAAAAAAAAAGTTGTGGATAACACAAAGTATTAGAATATCTTCCAAAAATCTAAGATTTCTGCACAATTTAATAAAGTACATAGTACATACCAACCCCATTTTAATTAATTATTTTAATAAATACAAAACTATCTATAGGCGCGTAATTAAAACTGCAAAGGAATTTTATTATAAGATAAGGATAAATGAAGCAGGAAATTAAATTAAGGAAAAAGGGCATATTGTTAATGAGGTGAGGGGACAAGCTGGCTCTTCCTCAACACATGTAGAACTTGACTCTAATATGCTAAACAAATGTTATTGTTCTATTGCACAAAAATTAGAAGCAGAATTAAAGCCATGTGTTGACTCTTTAACATTTTAAAAAAATATATCTGTAGCGGAAACTTTTTATTTATATGATACAGACATTGCAGAAGTAAAAAGTTTTCTCTCTGAAATAAAACATAAAACATCTGTAGGCATTGATGATGTGCCACTAACAATATTTCAAAATCTTCCAATTAACGTTTTGCATAACTTGGTATCAAGTGGAGATCTGGAAAATCCTGTAAATTATCGACCTATTTCGTTCTTACCCACATTATCAAAATTAATAGAAAAAAATGTTAAATGTATTATCTCCTTTCTGAATAAGCACACATTATTGAACAGTTGTCAGTTTGGTTTCCAAAATTTTAAAAATACAAACGATGCAATTTTTAATTTTCTTAAGAGTCTATACCTTGGACTGAATGAGGGTGAGGTGGCTGCGGCTGTGTTTTGCGATTTTTCCAAAGCGTTCGACTGTGTAAATCGCGAAATATTGCTGCGGAAATTGTATCTTCATGGATTCAGGAGTGTTTCTCAGAATTGGCTTAAATCATACCTTTGTGGAAGAACACAGATTGTCAAATATGAACAGAGTATATCTGATCCACTTAAGAACAGCAGGCCCACTTCTTTTCTTACTTTATGTTAATGATATTGAAACTATTGACATAACAGGGCGATTTACTCTTTTTGCAGATGACACCACAATTTTATGAATTGGAAGGGATGGCAATGACTTGTATCACAAAGTATCTACAGATTTAGTCAAGGTAAAGCAGTGGTGTGATGGAAACTGCCTCTCTCTTAATTTCGGCAAGACAAGTATTCTGACCTTTAAATGCGCAATACCTAACTTGCCTTTAGACAATTGTATGCTCGAAAATAGAACAGTAGCAAGGTTTCTAGATGTTTATATACATAGAGATTTGAATTTTTCCGACCATATTCTGAATTTAAATAATAAAACTTTCATCAGCATGTTATGCTGTAAGAATCATATCAAAAAATTTGAGGCATACCATGGCAAGGTTAGTATACTTTGCCCTAGTGGAATCTAACCTAAGATATGGCATTTTTTTCTGGGGTTTCAGCACTCATCAGCGTATCCACTCCATTTTTATTTTACAGAATAGAGCTCCTAGGTGTGTGGGGCAAAACCTAGAGAACACTGAAGGCCACTTTTCATTAGAGAAAAAGTGCTTACTTTATTTTGTGTATTCGTTATTGAAACTGTAACCATGATACATAAAAAAAATATAAAACAAATCTAGTCGAACGTAGTCATAATATACGGAATGAAGGTGAACTAAGATTACCAATACCAAAAAGCACTCTAACCAAAAACTCTATAATATATGAAAGTTTAAAGATTTACAACCACTTGCCAAGAACGTACCGCTTTGAAAATAATGTAAACAGGTTTAGAAGGGGTGTAAAGATGTTATTGCAGTGCAAATCATATTACACTTTAAACGAATTTTATAATGACGACTTTAGTAGTTAATTTAAATTAGCTTTTTGTTAAAGTTATTTATTCTGTTTTTTATTTTTTTGACTAAATACACTGTAAAAAATGTTAATTTATTTATTTATTTATTATTTTTTCCTTGATCTTTCGGGTTTGTTTGTTACTTAGATATAACGGGTTTTTATGGCTTTTTATTTTATTTTTTATTTTATATTACTTGTACTTTTTGTTTCAATATTTGTTTGAGGGTCTTGTAAACAATTAAACCCACGGAATTTGATAATTTTTTAGTATAAAATAGAAACATTTAACTGTTTTAAGAAAATAAAAGAAATGGATGAACCACTTTTTCTATTAAAAAAACCAAAAAGAAATTCGATATTTTCACTGTATTCCAATGCGCCTTATTCCTTAATATGACAATTTGAAGAAAGGCTACCTTGCATTGTTGCCAAACTTACATTATTGTATTGTATTAAATTTTTCATGTTTGTCTCCAAACAGTAACGCATTTGGACCCCGTGCCGATCCCAAATATTAGACTTTCGACAGTGATGTACTTCGCTGCCGTTCTCCTTTTATATTAGGGCTTTAATGATGATGCCTACGGCGCCTAACCTGGTGCTAACCCGGTACCAATCTACCTCGTGCGGTCAACAGGCGGGTGCATCACTGGCGGAAGCCTTTAGACTTTCGCCAGTGATGCCCTGCACTGTTGTTTGTCTTTTAGGGCTTTAACGATAACGCCTACGGCGCCTAACCTGGTGCTAACCCGGTACCAATCCACCTAGTGCCTTCGCGCTCCTGCTGGTACCGATCCACAACCCACAAATGCATTTTGTTTTTCTTATATAATTTATATAGATCATATATAAAATAAACTTGTCAACGTAGCATCCCCAGCCCACTGGATTTCCGTCCAACAGACGACATTCCCGCTCTCTCTTTATTTAGCAGCTGTAATTATGTTTAAAAACGTTTAATAATGTCTAATATAATAATTACTTCTAACTTTTAGTTAGAAATAATCATTTTTGTGTTATAAAGCATTATAATATAACGAGCCTTTTACATAGTTCATAAATTAAGTTTGTGAAAAATATGTTTCTAGCGATACGCCAAAAACATGTTCAGTGCAACCTTCCGAAATCTTAGTTTTTTTATATAATTTGTGTTATATAGCATTATAATATAATGAGCCTTTTACATAGTTCATAAATTAAGTTTGTAAAAAATATGTTTTTAGCGATACGCCAAAAACATGTTCAGTGCAACCTTCCGAAACCTTAGTTTTTTTTTATATGATTTGAAAAAGTGCCTCATCCATAAATTTTTGTGTATAGGAATTATTAAAAAAAGGTAATCTTTCAAATGTATATTTTAAATCTGTTAAATTCTATGGGTAAAATTCTTTACAAGAGCCTTTGTTTGAATATTTATTTATCTGCATTCTGTTTTTTTATATGTTTATTTTTAATTTGTACATCACATATCCTCTAGTTTTTTTTCTACAGCTTTTTCTACAGAACATAGTTCTTTATACAATAAAACATATTGACTTTGACATAAGAACCAGCCAATTTTCATAAAAAAACAGAAAGAAAAAGGAGGGAATTGGGGTTAGAATGTCTATGACATTTGGGGATGAATAACTCAAAAACAAAGTGACCAAAATAAATCAGATTCACGATCAAAACGCCAAAATCTATCGGTATACCAAAAGTTATTAAAATCAGGGACTTGATTTTTGCATGTGGTAATTTTAAAAAAAGTTTTGATAGGTACCATTTTCATCACTGGAAAATTGAGGTTTTTGCGGACAAAAAATTTAATCACGTTCTGTTATGGGAATGCGGAAAACAATTCAAAATCAAATTAATTTGTTGCTCAATATTTAAAACTATTCATTCAAATAAGTAAAAATAATGAAAGAGATTTAATGCTATCAGTTAATCCGTTTATCTACTAAACAGATTAGTTTCGAATCCCCTTTTTTGTGTTTTATGTGAAATGTAAAAACCGTAAAAGTTTACCATTTACAAGTCAGAACTTTGAACTACCATAAGTATATTTGTAAACAAACTGATATAGGGCTCTTTGGGGTCATTGACCTATATTGTTATGGTTTTGTTGCCAACTGTGTGCAGAGCTGTACTATCTTTTTTTATTCTTTATTAAGATTTAATCGCTCATTTGTTGAAATGAGTAGGCAGACGGCCGGTTGCAGAAAGCTCAATTAAAGTTTAGAATGTTTAATAGAATGTTAAATCTGACAGCGAGTTCCTAGATTTCTGTAAGAAGCTTGTCAAATCCGAAAGATTGATTAAATATTCTAAACATCAATTAAGTTTTGTGCAACAGGGGGCAAGAGTGGTTTTTTTTATTGACACCGCAAACAACTGCATTATAGTTGCCATATGTATTACTTCGTTAATATCGGCATTTAAAAACTGTTATTAAACGTAATTGGCACTTTTAATTAATGTATCATACAATTATACACATTCTCAGGACACACAAAATTTAATTCAGACATTATTTAATTTTGATATTCACTGTGGAAATGCAAAAGCACTTTAAATGAGGCAAAAATAAAGATTTTTTCAACTACTGCTGTATAGTTTGCTCAGTTGTCAAAATGAAAATATACTTTATTATCAATTAAAACCAAATAGTTTTGTTGAAAAAGCTAATTTAAAAAAAGAAAACGCCATCAAGAAATATACTCAAGAAAAATAATACCTATATAGATATTAACAGTAACAAACAATGGTAAAATGTAAAAATAAAAATAATATACAAAAACATTGAAAAAACACAACAGTTCAAAATACTTGAAGTTAACTAACTTAAAATTAAACTAAATGAAGAAAACAATAGAAAAAATAATGACAAACAAAAAAGCATTGACAATCAACTAAAGATTACAATACAGTACAAAAACAAGTGCTTAAACATTTTAATGAGCAAATAGTAAAGAAGAACAAGAATAGCATCGACGAGCATATGTAAGCGAGGGTTTCCTGAAAAAATTTATTAATTATTTTATAAATTTATTTATTAAAATTAAAAAATTAAAAAACAAAATTATTAAAATGCCTAATAGGACTTATTAAATCATTAGAAAAGTATCATTATAAAATTAAACAAATAAAAGTTAATACTGAACCATTTAATTATAAAGCTTAAAATATTTAAATACAAGCCCTTATTGAAGAAGGTCAACCACCAGCATTTAGACCAGTTTACAAGAGTAAAATCTATGTGTGTATATGCATTTTCAACAATATCAACACACTGAGTAAAGCTTAATTAACTTACAATATTTTTATTAGAAAAACATTACTTATTTAGAGAAAATTTACGTATTGTTAACAGACCTATAATTCTCTTTACTTCCCGTAAAAGGTAAGTACCTATAGTAATTCTGAAAAATTCACCCTTTGACATTTTTGCAGAACTTTGCGTTTTAGGGTCCCTGGGCCCCAAAAAAACAGGTTTTCCCACTTTCTTCACAGTTTTCAACGGAATGGCAATATTTTGGTAAAAATCGAATATGGCGAAACAAATTGGAGGCCTAATCAAATGTAAAAAAAATTCAGTACCAAAAAATTACTTATCCAATCGGCTTGAAATTTTGCATAAAATTCAAGTATAAAACAGAGATAGGCTGGTAAAATGTTAGTCCGAATGTTGTATGGCAAAACTAAATTACGGCCTAATAAATTATTTGAATATGCAGTAATATATATATATATTACTGCATATTCAAATAATTTAAATATATATGTATATATATATATATATATATATATATATATATATATATATAAACATATATATATATATATATATATATATATATATATATATATATATATATATATATATATATATATATATATATATATATATATATATATATATATATATATATATATATATATATATATATATATATATATATATATATATATATATATATATATATATATATATATATATATATATATATATATATATATATATATATATATATATATATATATATATATATATATATATATATATATATATATATATATATATATATATATATATATATATATATATATATATATATATATATATATATATATATATATATATATATATATATATATATATATAAATATATAAATATATATATATAAATATATAAATATATATATATATATATATATATATATATATATATATATATATATATATATAGGGTTCGCCAAACTCAGTGGCGTATTAGAAGTATATGGAGAACGAGTAAAGATATTTACTTGAGATTTGGGTAAGTTTCATACTAAGAAGTGAACTTTATTTTAAAAATAATTTCGAAGTTGCGGCGTTGCCAGCTCTATTGCAGACAGACAGAAAGTTTCTTTTTTTAAATACAATACCCTGTATATTATTGCATTGTCAAATTCTATGTATTATTCTGAGCATTTTTTATGTAGTATGTCCTATACCTAATTTGAGAGGTTTCTGAAATAAAAATTATTTTCTAATTTTTAAGGGTCAAATCGAGTTCAATGTAAAACACGATATATTTTTAGAACGTTGTCCCAGAATTCTGAAATTTTTATACGAGTTTCCGAACATGTAGGTTAATTGACGACTCAAGGTAATTTCTAATTAAAAGTTATACAGGGTGTATAAAAATATAGTTTATTCGCGATGAACAGAAATGTTCATAACTCGATTTTTTTAAATGGAACACCCTGTATATTTTAATTGCATCAAATAGAGAGAGACATTGCCTTTCAAATGACATTAGGTATTCCTATACCTATCTCTGATGGGTAATGAACTAAGTGGCATTTTAAAAAAAAATCGACCATTTTAGTATTTTCTGTAAAAAAAATCTATTTTAAGCGCACTGAATAGAGAAGTAAACATTTTTGTCAAATACTGGCAAGTTATTTCTACGTATATCTGTCTTAATGATACCTAAATGGAAATACTTTTCTTGAGAAAAATCGATAATTTAATAGTAACAATATGTATTCACAAACGCTTTTGATAAAAAATTAACGATACTACCGAATAAAACAATACTCACGATGGAACACCCTGTATATTTTTGTTGCATCCAACAGAGAAAAAATTACCTTTCAATAGTATTAGCATTGCTGATGATTAATTAATTAGATGCCATTTAGTAGAAGCACGAATAATATCTCGTAAAACGAAATATTATTTAACTAGTAGGCTGTGCACGCCTGTCATCTCCCAGGAAACCAAACAGAGAACATTTGTTTTTAATATGCATAGTTGTCAAAAATTCACTAATTTAAAATGGCAAATTCTTACTCAAGTGTAGAAATTCTAAATTTGTTTTATGTACACGGTCAATGTGATAAAATATTATCAAGAACATGTTGACAATTTAATCAACTTTATCCAGATTCTGTCCCAATGAACGAGAAAAAGTTTAAAAGAATAGAGAAGAATTACAGAGAGTACAATTAAAAGACCAAGACTTCAAGTCAAACCTGTAACAGGTAACGAAGACAATGAAATTACTGTTTTGTCTTATTTCCATACATACCCTCACGCATCAATTAATAGCGCAGAGAAAGATTTAGGCATTTCTTACAAATCGGTGGAAAGAATTTTGCACAAACATAGAAAGCATAATTATAAATTTATAACAGCCCAGGCCTTAGAGCCTACTGATCCTCCTCAGCGCGTCGCATACTGCGAAATGATCCTGATGCGTACACAAGAAGATCCCAACTTTTTAAAAAAAGTTATTTGGACGGATGAGAGCAAATTCACAAAAGAAGGGATATTTAACAGAAGAAATTCACATTTTTGGTCCAAAGAAAATCCTTATTTTATCAGAGAAAAAGGTTTTCAATACAAGTTCGGTTTCAATGTATTTTGCCTCATGATAAATGACAAAATAAAGTTTTGCTTTTACGATGAAAATTTAAATTCTGAAAAATATTTGGAAATATTGAAAACTACAGTTTCTGATTTTGTCGACGAGTTACCATTGAACTTACTCCGGAGCTGCTGGTATCAGTTAGATGGGGCACCGGCTCACTGTACAAACGAAGTAAGTGCGGAACTTACTACAATCTTCGAAGACAGATGGATTGGCCGACGAGGTCCATGGATTTGGCCACCTAGGTCCCCAGACCTTACCCCTCTCAACTTCCATCTTTGGGGCAGGGTAAAAGGGATAGTTTATCAGACGCCAGTAGAAACAAAGGAAGAACTCCTAAATCGGACAAGAGAAGCACTGCTGGCATTATCCGCGGAAGAGATTCAAAAAGCAACGAGTCATGTAATGACACAAGTTCTGGAATGCCTCAGAGTTAATGGAGGACACTTTAAACAGTTCAGTTACTGACAATTCATTTGGGGATAGTTCTGTTGTTAGCTATATTTTTGTAATATTGTTTTATTCGGCTGTATCGTTAATTTTTTATCTAAAGCGTTTGTGAATACATATTGTTAATATTAAACTATAGATTTTTCTCAACAAACGTATTTTCATTTAGTTATCATTAAGATAGATATATTATTGACAAAAATGTTTACTTGTCTATTTAGTGCTTTTAACATAGATTTTTTTTCCAGAAAATAATAAAATGGTCGATTTTTTCTTTTAAATGCCATTTAATTCATTACCCATGAGAGATAGGTATAGGAACACCTAATATCATTTGAAAGGCAATGTCTCTCTCTATTTGTTGCAATTAAAATATACAGGGTGTTCCATTTAAAAAAAATCGAGTTATGGACATTCTGTTCCTCGCGAATAAACTATATTTTTATACACCCTGTATAACCTTTTATTAAAAAATACCTTCAGCCGTCAATTAACCTACATGTTCGGAAACTCGTATAAAAATTTCAGAATTCTGGGACAATATTCTAAAAATATATCGTGTTTTACATTGAAGCCGATTTGACCCTTAAAAATTAGAAAATAATTTTTATTTCCAAAACTGCTCAAAATAGGTATAGAACATACTACATAAAAAATGCTCAGAATAGTTCGTAGAATTTGACAATGCAATAATATACAGGGTATTGTATTTAAAAAAAGAAATTTCCTGTCTGTCTGCAATAGAGCTGGCAACGCCGCAACTTCGAAAATATTTTTAAAATATAGTTCACTTCTTAGTATGAACCTTACCCAAATCTCAAGTAAATATCTTTACTCGTTCTCCATATACTTCTAATACGCCATTGAGTTTGGCGAACCCTGTATATATATATATATATATATATATATATATATATATATATATATATATATATATATATATATATATATATATATATATATATATATATATATATATATATATATATATATATATATATATATATATATATATATATATATATATATATATATATATATATATATATATATATATATATATATATATATATATATATATATATATATATATATATATATATATATATATATATATATATATATATATATATATATATATATATATATATATATATATATATATATATATATATATATATATATATATATATATATATATATATATATATATATATATATATATATATATATATATATATATATATATATATATATATATATATATATTTATTTACTTATTTATTTATTTATTTACACTGTTCTTAAACCATCCTTTATACTAAAGTTTTTATTTTTCTTGGGTATAGGTTTGATTAATGAAACTTATTTTTCTTCAACTAGCTCGACGTTTCGCTTCTTGTTTGAAGCATTTTGTTACATGAGTTATCTAGCAGTCTTTTGCTGAATATACATTTAAATTGTTTAGATTGCACTTTTCTAACTATATACTGTATGCTTTGTATTCTGAATGGTAGTCAGTTGAACATATTTGTAATTATAATATATAACGATATATTTTGTACTTTAGAAAAAATAAATTGTTTTTAAAAAGCTATTCGCGTAGATCGATTAGATAACTGGCGCAGTCGTACGGTATTTTCGGGATCGGTTATCGATTGAATATCGGAAAAATCGAACTAACCGAAAATATAGAACCTAACAGAACTGTTCATTGTGAGGTGTCGGAACATTCATTTTGGAGCTGTACCTTATAGTGATCGAAGATTGGCCCAAATTCGCCCAATTCTTGCAAAAGCCAGGACGTTTGTGGGAGGACCAAATAGCCGACCAAGACCCTGACCTTATAATATAGGAAATGTGGAAGAAAATCTTCTGTGTTATGTAAGTGCAACAGATGTCTTTTTCTGAGGTAAATGATATTATTAATCAATTAAACAATTTAAAAATCCAACAACCTTCAACTGACTCTGCTTCTAACCTTTCAGAAGTAAATATTTTATTAAATAGTACCGCAGGTACAAGAAATAACTTTTTATCTGAAAATAATAATAATAATATGGCTCAGTTTAAACCTGAATATTTAAATTGTGTGCCACAATTTGATGTCAGTCCTAATGATCTTAATAGATACTTAGCTGTATATCAAAGTATAATAGATGCTTTTTATAAACCCAATGAACCTGATAATTTTCAAAATATTTATTTACTCAATTCAATAATAGGTAAATTATCAGGAAATGCAAAACTAGTGTTAGGTACCCAGAATGTTACAACTTGGAAAGAATTAAAAAATATTTTAAGCGGACATTTCGCTAATCAGCGTGATGAAGCGTGCTTAAACAGAGATCTAGTAATGCTTAGGCAACAAAATAACGAAAAACCTTGTCAATTCTATGATAGAATATTACATATCCTAAACCTACTTTGTTCATATATAAATATACACGAAGAAAGTGATGCTGCAAAAACTTTAAAAAGAAATTTGTATAACGATTTAGCTTTAAAAACTTTTCTTTCGGGTCTTAAAGAAGCATTAGGTACGACAATACGTTGTATGCGTCCAAGTGATCTCTCTCAAGCCATGCAATTTGTAACAGAGGAATACAACACACACTATTTTCAAAATGTTTCAAAACCTAATAATCAAAAACCACCTACACAACATTCTAGGCCTACACATAATCAGTTTTATTCTCCATCCTCTAATTTTAATAGAAACACACAGTATGACACATTCAACATGCATACACCACACAACTTATTTTATAATAAACCAACATTTCCTTCACAACCTATTCCAGTAAGACCTAATTATAATCAAATACCAAGAAACTTTCCAACAAATTCACAAGTATTTAAGCCTCGATCGAATAATGTAAATGTATTTAAGCCTAACCCAAATCAGTCGTTTCCAAAGCTGACGCCGATGGGTATATCGACAAGGCAGACAAATAACACATTTAGACCAACACCTGGCAATCGTCAACCATCATACATTAAAAATTATTTTAAGCCAAATCAGCCCCAGAATTTTATAGCTGAAGAACTCTATAATACGAATACTATCGAACAAATCAACGAAACCCCGTATTATGCTGATAATATGGAAGGAAAAAATTATAATGACGACGATGAATATGTTACTAATATGCCACAAAATATAGGTCATGAAACACAAACAAGCAACGAGCTACATGTAGGTCAATACCCAGAAACATGTGATCGTGAAGGTTACGCTTCCTCGAGTAGCGATGGAAATTTTTCATATGCGACTCAAGACAACAACGAAACATAACGCCCGAGATAATATCACTTAACACTAATACTAGCGAGCTGTCATATATTATATTCCCTGAATATAATTTAAAATTTTTAATAGATAGTGGATCAAGAAAATCATTTATTGACCCTAATCTTGCAAAATAAATTTTATTCTAATTATGTAGTTTATGATCCATTTATTGTCTCGACAGTTTTCCAACAATCAGCACACGAATACAGTGTAAAAATTCCGGCGTCTCGCATATTTAAATTACCAAGAAATAAATACTTAAAGTTCTACTTATTCAAATTTCATAATGTTTTCGATGGCTTAATAGGACTCGACAATTTACGAGAATTGCAAGCTAATATTAATTATGACAAAGGTTTCTTAATAACTCCAACTGCTAGGATTAAATAGTAATTCCACAAAACGCAAAGCCAGATAAATAATATTACTATTTCGGCACGTACAGAACAAATCGTGAAAATTAAAACAGATATACAAGAAGGCGAGATAATAGACCCGTATCAAAGGTTACATAACTGTGAAATCCCAAATTGTCTAACAATCGCAAAAGATGGTTATGCATTAACCACTATCTTAAATAATACATGCCAACCGATAACATTAGATGTCTCCGAGCCTTTTAGTGTTGAAAAATTTGATATGGCAAATATCGAAAATATTAATTTAAATAACTTTGATGATCAATTGACACCAATTAATTTTGACCCTAACCAAATTCGTACTAGCCATCTTAACGAAGAAGAAAAATCGAAAATCTTACAACTCTGTAAAGAATTTTCGGACATTTTTTATTATGAAAACATGCCTTTAACCTTTACAAGTAAAATAAAACATTCAATTAAAACTACTGACGAGCAACCTGTATATACTAAATCTTATAGGTACCCTTTTGTACATAAAAAAGAAGTCGAATCACAAATAAATAAAATGTTAGAGCAAAAAGTAATCCGTCCAAGTAATTCTCCGTGGTCTTCACCAATTGGGTGGTACCTAATAAGGCCGATGCGTCGGGAAAGCAAAAATGGCGTGTAGTTGTAGATTTTCGCAAAATTAATGAGAAATCAATCGATGACAAATATCTGTTGCCTAATATCACCGATTTGCTAGATAAACTTGGCAAATGCCAATATTTTACAACCCTCGACCTCGCCAGCGGGTTCCATCAGATCGAAATGGACGAAAACGATATCCCAAAGACGGCATTTAACACCGAAAATGGCCATTTTGAATTTACGCGCATGCCTTTTGGTCTCAAAAATGCACCAGCGACCTTTCAAAGGGTCATGGATAATATACTTCGAGGAATACAAAACGAAAAGTGTTTGGTATATCTCGACGATATTATCATATTTTCAACATCACTACAAGAACATGTTGAACGACTTAGGTCAGTTTTCCAAAGGTTACGCGAGTCTAACTTTAAAATACAGTTAGATAAAAGTAAATTCCTAAGACGAGAGGTAGCATATTTAGGTCACATAGTAACACCTGACGGAGTACGACCCAACCCAGATAAGATTCAGGCAATAAAAAATTATCCAAAACCAAAAACCACAAAACAAATTAAAGGATTTCTCGGATTATTAGGATACTATAGACGATTTATAAACAGCTTTACAAAAATCACAAAACCTCTTACTAAATGTCTAAAAAGGGCGCAAAAATAGAACATGACCAAGAATTCATTAACTGTTTCGAAACATGTAAAACTCTCTTAATTAACCAACCTATCTTACAGTACCCTGATTTCGCAAAACCATTTAATTTAACGTGTGATGCCAGTAATGTAGCTCTAGGTGCCGTCCTATCACAAGGTAATATAGGTCAAGACCTACCAATAGCGTACGCATCACGGACACTTAATGATTCGGAACAAAACTACTCGACTATAGAAAAAGAATGCCTTTGCTTAGTATGGGCAACAAAATACTTTCGTCCATATTTGTTCGGACGTAAATTTAATATTATTACGGACCATAAGCCCCTTCAATGGCTTTTTAGTTTAAAAGATCCCAACTCCAAATTATTACGATGGCGAATCAAATTAGAAGAATTTGACTATAAAATTATTTATAAAAAAGGAAAGCTAAATACAAATGCAGACGCCCTGAGTAGAATCGAAATACACACTAAAGAAACTGATGGATTCTCAAATATCGTATCCTATATAAATGACTTCAATAAACAATTAGAAGAAGAAACACAAGCAATAATACCACAAGAGATAACGAAAATTTGGACCAAATGTCAATAGTGGCCCAACTTGATATCGAAGCACAGAACGAAACTGCTGACATACCAGCAGATGACGATAGTCAAACTATACATACAAATAACGAACAAGACCCCATAGTAGGTGTTCCAATAATTGAAACAGCTGTTAACTACGGCGCTAATCAAATAATAATTTCGCAAGTCTTACACTCACCAGCAAAGCCAAGAAGACTAATATTATTTGAAAAGAAAACACGCCTTATAGTGCAATTATCAGAAAATAATTTCGAGAATGACATCTTACAGTTTATTAAAGAAAATGTAGTACCCGATAAACTATACTCCCTGTATTTCGAAAACCCTTCCACCTACGAACCTTTTTGTGAAGTGGTAAGAAAACATTTTAGATGGCCATCTCTTAGATTTAAAAGATGTCTCACAAAACTTATTGACGTAATAGATAAAAATGAGATTCCAGAAATTATAAAAAATTACCACGAAAGTAAGACAAACCATCGTGGGATAGAAGAAACCGAAACACGTATAAAACGAAAATATTACTGGCCTAATCTCAAAAACTCAATACAGACATACATTAATGAGTGTGAAATTTGCCAACAAAGCAAATATGAACGACATCCAATAAAAATGGAAATGAATATTACTCCAACTGCCACGAAACCCTTCGATATTATCCACCTAGACATGTATACCTTAGACAAAGAGAATCATCATTGATAGTTTTTCTAAATATGCACAGGCATATCATTTGCAAACATTATCTGGTACAGAAGTATCGGATAAACTAATTACTTTCTTCTCACATCACGGAATACCCACCAAAATTGTTGTTGACAACGGGACAGAATTCAAAAATACTGTTGTAACAGAACTATTACAACTTCATAAAATAAAAGTACATTTTTGTTCTCCGCACCATCCACAGTCCAACGGTGTCATCGAGAGGCTTCATTCCACCTTATCTGAACACGTAAGATTACTAAACAATCAGGGATTTCTTAAAACACCAATTTCTCAAAAAATAAAATATGCTATTTTAGCATACAATCATACTATTCATTCTGCAACTAACTTCAAACCGATAGACGTGATAAATGGACACATTAGCCCCAATGACCCCTTTAACTTAACGTTAGATCAGTTGTTGATAACAGATTATGTTACCGAACATAAAGATAAAACAAAACTCCTCTACGCAAAAATCAATGAACAACTAATAAATAAAAATGAGCAAATAATACAAAAAATTAATGAGGACCGTGATAAACCAAATATATTCACACCAGAACAAAAAATATATGTCAAAAAACATGTACGACAAAAACTAGGCAATACATTTTTACCACCCACATAAATAGAAAATATCGACTCTATTCGAAAAACAGTAACAACACCCACTCATGCCAAAATACATATGGATAACCTCAAACGACCCCTTAGAAATAAATACAGTTTCGACACATTAAATTACCAAAATTAAATGAATTACACATGCCCACGTACTATATAAAACCTCACTAAGTATTACAAGATATGACTCAATAACTATAACATAACTTTTATTAAAACTATAACAAGAAACACACAATTTTAACACCAGCTATTATATTTCAGCATTGTGCATGCATACTGCAGCCAAGGACAGGTTAAAATACGACGCTTGGACGATAACCCCGGAATATTACCCATTAAACCAGGGAATGCAAAAATGAAAGACTATACCTACACCATGATGCATTATTACGATTTAAATTTGATAATTACAGAAATAAATAAACTGAATCTCAGGTCAAAAAACGTGACTTCATTGCTAGACACACATACCGAATATTATGTTGATGTTAGCAATTATTTAAAAATACTGAATTTAACACAAAATCAAGTAGAAACCAAATTAAAAGAATTATTACCTAATCATAATAGAATTAAAAGAGGATTAGTAAATGGACATGGAATGTGACAGGGAACCTTGACGCATCCGACGGAGATCACTATGAAAACCTTATTCAAAATTTACAAAACAACCAAAATAAGTTACAAGCAAGCATTTTGAAACAAAACTAACTTTCTTTAACAATAATCGAAAAATTTAACCATACAATAGAACAGATAGGTAATAATGAAAAACTTTTGGATTCAAAAATAAATCAAATTGCATTTATCGTTCAAAAATCTACTTACAGAGAAAATTCTCTTTATATTAAAGATGTAATTAATCAAATTATCAATGTATTTGAAATAATTGATTCGATTCTCCAAGACATAAAAAACTCTTTAACATTTTCGAAATTGAAAATTATACATCCAAGCATAATAAGAACGGAGGACCTTTTTTCCGAATTAAAAACTTTGCAAAAACGTATAGGCTTAAAACAAATGCCTACACCGGTAACATTGGAAAACATCTTACTTTTTGAAAAAATAATTCAAGTTGAAGCATTCATTTTTAATAATAAAATAACCTATCTCCTTCATGTTCCAATAACGGCCCCTGAAACTTTCGATTATTTTCACCTTTATTCGGTTCCTATATACTGTCAGAGTCTGTTTAAGGTTGTTTTTACCGCGTAATAAATATGTAATAAAAAATCAGTTGCACTACGCATACTATGGACAAGAGTGTCAAAAAATTATGTCCGAGGACTACCTCTGCACAAAGGAAGATCTCAAAGAAATCCAAGAAGACAGCCCTTGTGACGTAAAACTTCTAAACTCCGACAAAAACACCTCCATATGTAAACAGACCGAAGTCAAGTTAACCGAGCCAATTGTCAATCAATTAGATCAAACTGATCAATGGATATTGGTTCTTCCTACTAAACAGTCAATCAAAATTAAATGTGCAGGTCAAGAAGAAATCCAAAAACTTATGGGCACCTATTTATGCCATATTCCAACCGGATGTCAAATCAACGTAAATTCGTTAATAATAATTAACGAAAAAAGTCCACTCAACAGCCAATCCTTTTTCCGGACTTCGAAAAAGTAACCACTTTCCTGCCTACATTAAATTTAAGTTTTCATCTACAGGACCTGAAGTTAGACGAACTACATCTCCTAAGTAAAGAAATTAAAGAAAACGAACCATATTTAAGTTTCAAAGAAATAAGAAGACTCCCAAGTATAGGAACTGTCCTCCTATATGCCATGGTAATCATTTGCATTTTATTCCTGGTGTACAAGAAGTTTGTGCCAAAAATGAAGAAAGACGTCCCCAGAGAAAACACCGAAATTCAACTACCCCTTTAAATTTTGGCAGTTGAAACTTATGGGGGGAGGAGTTATCTAGCAGTCACTTGCTGAATATACATTTAAATTGTTTAGATTGCACTTTTCTAACTATATACTGTATGCTTTGTATTCTGAATGGTAGTCAGTTGAACATATTTGTAATTATAATATATAACGATATATTTTGTACTTTAGAAAAAATAAATTGTTTTTAAAAAGCTATTCGCGTAGATCGATTAGATAACTCATGTCTAAAAAAATATACACAAGACATGAATTAGTACTTGTCAACAAACATATGCAAATATTTAACACGTACTATACTTAACAAAACAAACATTTATAATACTTAACTATTGATCAATTAATTAATTAAAAAATTTTTGTACTCACAACATTTAATAAAACAACTATACCTTGGAAACGACAATATTATTTACAGTAATAATTTTGATGTTCTGAATGTTTTTATTAAAACATCAAAATTATTACTGTAAATAATATTGTCGTTTCTAAGGTAAGGTACACATGAAATTTATTTTAATATTCTACGCTATAGCTGTTTTATTAAATGTTGTAAGTTCAAAAATATTTTAATTAAATAATTGTTCAATAGTTAAGTATTATAAACGTTTGTTTTGTTAAGAATAGTACATGTTAAATATTTGCGTATGTTTGTTGAAAAGTGCTAATTCATGTGGTGTGTATATTTTTTTTTAGACATGCAATAAAATTCTCTTGAAAATGCTTCAAACAAGAAGCGAAAAGTCGAGCTAGTTGAAGAAAAATAAGTTTCATTAATCAAACCAATACCCAAGAAAAATAAAAACTTTTAGTATATATATATATATATATATATATATATATATATATGTATGTATGTATGTATATATATATATATATATATATATATATATATATATATACTGTGTCACTGGCGGAAGCCTTTAGACTTTCGCCAGTGATGCCCTGCACTGTTATTTGTCTTTTAGGGCTTTAACGATAACGCCTACGGCGCCTAACCTGGTGCTAACCCGGTACCAATCCACCTAGTGCCTTCGCGCATCTGCTGGTACCGATCCACAACCCACAAATGCATTTTGTTTTTCTTATATAATTTATATAGATCATATATAAAATAAACTTGTCAACGTAGCATCCCCAGCCCACTGGATTTCCGTCCAACAGACGACACTCCCGCTCTCTATTTAGCAGCTGTAATTATGTTTAAAAACGTTTAATAATGTCTAATATAATAATTACTTCTAACTTTTAGTTAGAAATAATCATTTTTGTATTATATAGCATTATAATATAATGAGCCTTTTACATAGTTCATAAATTAAGTTTGTAAAAAATATGTTTTTAGCGATACGCCAAAAACATGTTCAGTGCAAACTTCCGAAACCTTAGTTTTTTTTTATATAATTTGAAAAAGTGCCTTATCCATAAATTTTTGTGTATAGGAATTATTAAAAAAAGGTAATTTTTCTATCAAATGTATATTTTAAATTTGTTAAATTCCATGGGTAAAATTCTTTACAAGAGCCTTTGTTTGAATATTTATTTATCTACATTCTGTTTTTTATATGTTTATTTTTAATTATTTTCACATATCCTCTAGTTTTTTTTCTACAGCTTTGTAAATGAGAACATAGTTCTTTATACAATAAAACATATTGACTTTGACTTTGACATAAGAACCAGCCAATTTTCATAAAAAAACAGAAAGAAAAAGGAGGGAATTGGGGTCAGAATGTCTATGACATTTGGGGATGAATAACTCAAAAACAAAGTGACCAAAATAAATCAGATTCACGATCAAAACGCCAAAATCTATCGGTATACCAAAAGTTATTAAAATCAGGGACTTGATTTTTGTATCTGGTAATTTTAAAAAAAGTTTTGATAGGTACCATTTTCATCACTGGAAAATTGAGGTTTTTGCGGACAAAAAATTTAATCACGTTCTGTTATGGGAATGCGGAAAACAATTCAAAATCAAATTAATTTGTTGCTCAATATTTAAAACTCTTCATTCAAATAAGTAAAAATACTGAAAAAGATTTAATGCTATCAGTTAATCCGTTTATCTGCTAAACAGATTAGTTTCGAATCCCCTTTTTTGTGTTTTATGTGAAATGTAAAAAACCGTAAAAGTTTACCATTTACAAGTCAGAACTTTGAACTACCATAAGTATATTTGTAAACAAACTGATATAGGGCTCTTTGGGGTCATTGACCTATATTGTTATGGTTTACTGTTGTGGTTTTGTTGCCAACTGTGTGCAGAGCTGTACTATCTTTTTTTATTCTTTATTAAGATTTAATCGCTCATTTGTTGAAATGAGTAGGCAGACGGCCGGTTGCAGAAAGCTCAATTAAAGTTTAGAATGTTTAACAGAATGTTAAATCTGACAGCGAGTTCCTAGATTTCTGTAAGAAGCTTGTCAAATCCAAAAGCTTGATTAAATATTCTAAACATCAATTAAGTTTTGTGCAACTGGGGGCAAGAGTGGTTTTTTTTTATTGACACCGCAAACAACTGCATTATAGTTGCCATATGTATTACTTGGTTAATATTGGCATTTAAAAACTGTTATTAAACATAATTGGCACTTTTAATTAATGTATCATACAATTATACACATTCTCAGGACACACAAAATTTAATTCAGACATTATTTAATTTTGATATTCACTGTGGAAATGCAAAAGCACTTTAAATGTGGCAAAAATAAAGATTTTTTTCAACTACTGCTGTATAGTTTGCTCAGTTGTCAAAGTGAAAATATACTTTATTATCAATTAAAACCAAATAGTTTTGTTGAAAAAGCTAATTTAAAAAAAGAAAACGCCATCAAGAAATATGTTCAAGAAAAATAATACCTATATAGATATTAGCAGTAACAACCAATGGTAAAATGTAAAAATAAAAATAATATACAAAAACATTGAAAAAACACAACAGTTCAAAATACTTGAAGTTAACTAACTTAAAATTAAACTAAATGAAGAAAACAATAGAAAAAATAATGACAAACAAAAAAGCATTGACAATCATCTAAAGATTACAATACAGTATAAAAACAAGTGCTTAAACATTTTAATGAGCAAATAGTAAAGAAGAACAAGAATAGCATCGACGAGCATATGTAAGCGAGGGTTTCCTGAAAAAATTGATTAATACACAATTAAAAATGGTTTTAATTTTCTCCTAAATTATTTTTCATTTCTTATCTGCCTAATACCGAAAGGTAAGTGAAAATGTTTTTGCTATTATATATAAGAGTTCTGGCACTGGGTCGAAATAGGAAACAGGTAGAGTAATACTATGGGTTTGCCAAATAATATGAACTGAATGGTCTCCTATAGTATCTCTAAATTTTCTCTAGACAGAGTAGGAAAAATCAAGGTAAAATTAATATGTTTTATCTAAAAGCCAGAGCTTACACGAGTCCATCACCCTTTTTTTAAGTGTTATATCACTCAATGCACAATTAAAGAATATAATATCCGTTTAATTTACATTTAATGTAATTCAGTTTGCATCACACCGGTTTTTAATAATAATCAAATCTGAACTTATTTTTTCATGCAATTTTAAATAGTGATTACCATCCCACAAAACTACAGCATCAGCGAACAGTGTAAATTTTCCCCTAATATTAAGGTTTGTAATATCATTTATATACAACAGAATATGTCCCAGGACAGAGCCCTGTAGAATGTCATATTCAACATTTAAAAATTTGGAGCCTTCATTTTTAAAATTTACCTTTTGATTTCAATTTTGATAGGCATGATTTGATTTGATAGATGAATCTCAAAAAAATTCCTGCAGCTTCGGTATCAATAAGTTTTATATACAGTGATTCCAGAAATGAGAAAATAGCACCAATGCTACTTTTATTATTTTTAAAACCAAACTGTGCTATCCTTAATATATTGTTTGTTTTGGAATATTAACGTGCGTTTTATACCAATTTTTCCATTATTTTAACTAAGGCCAGTCAGCACAGCGAACGATCGATAATGTATGTATCCTTAATGCCTTAGTAATCCAAGGTCTTTTTTGCCATGTTCTTAACTTTTTTGATAGAAAATGAGGAATTTAAGCTATACACACAGCAACACTGTGCGAACCTTTCATAATCAAATCAAATCAAATGAAATGTTTCCTACACTAGTTAAAAAATAGTAAAAATAATAATTATAATTGTAAAAAAGTTAAAAGTTAAATCAGTTTGAATCCACTTAACAGACATAAACAAGTCAGGTATCAAAAAACTCTCTTAATGTATAACAGTTTTTGCTTAACAATTCTTAAAAATATGAATATTCACCGACTCTTTTATGTACTTATTTAGAAAATGATATATCTTACACCCCTGAAAGTAAAAACTTCTCCGATAGGTTGTCGTTCTGTAACTGGCCGGAGCCAATACGTTTTTATTTCTGGTATTGTGGCTATGTGAAACTTGATTAGACAAATAAAGAAATTTATTTCTATATACAAAAAGACAAACCTCCATAATATAAACCTCAATTAATGTCAGTATTTTTAGTCTTTTGAACATATCACGACAGGACTCCCTATATAATAGTTCAGATTTCCCATTAAACAAACTGCATATTTTTGTAACAAAAAACTCATTTAGTGTGCCCAACCCCCAGTTTAGAATTCCATACTTTAAGTACACATTTACAATTTAAAATCTAAAAAAAAACTAAAACATTTCTTTTAAATGATTATAAAGAATTTCATCATTAAAACTGTTATTGTTATAATTTTTCATTACTCGTCCAATAAAACTTTGAAAGCCATAGTTCGTTCTAGGGAATGTTTCCTGGAATAAGTCCTGTTTCTTGTCTGTCTCTGGGAGATTCGAAAATTAATGCAATGTAACTCTGAACAATCAATATTACCACTGACAACTTTTCGGAGAAAAAAGACCATGACATTCTCTAGACGTTTTTTTAGGCTGTCCAGCCCCACCAAATGAATCCTAGTGCTATCTGGTACGCCTTTATAATAAAATCTGTTTGAATAATAAAATGTTGGCGAATCAATTTTGAACTGCTTCAAGTCGATTTTCATGACACAAGTAAGATGGGGACCAGGGGTGCGATTTTGAACTTATTATTTCGTTAGTTAACAAATCACTAAATCACGTGATTTAGCGAAACAACTGACAAAGGTTGGAAGTAGCTTTCATTTCTTAAATGGAAAATTGCTTGTATTTTTTGAGATCAAGTAGACCGGTTTTTCATTACAATTTGGCGATTACCGTTTTTGTTGACGTTCAGTAAAACACGAAAAATTTGTTTGGCCTAATTAAGTATATTTTATTATTTTCGAAATAATTAAAAGTTTATGAAGAATAAAACATCAAAAGCTTCTAAGGTCTGTCTGAAGATCCTTAATACTTGTTCTAATAAAACAGAAGGTAACAAATAAGTGGTAATTTCAAGAGACCTAAAATTTAACTTTAATTAATCACTACAAGTGAGTGTAGTGAAAAAATGTGAATATTTTAGTGGATATTATATTTTGCTTTTCCAGACCAGATTAATGTTATTATACCTTAATATAAGCCACATTTTGATATAGAATTTAAGTTTTTTTTATTGTCTACAAATTCAATGTGCTGTAGTGATAAGTGCATACATATCTATATTAGAGAGGACTTGTTTTAGATGTATTAGTCAAAATTTTGTTATATTTATCCTCAATTAAAGATTTTTTTAAAATGAAACTTTCAAGAGTAGTTAAGGTTAACAGAGTTAGGAGCTGATCATAATTAATTTCATCAGTAGTTATATGTAATTAATAAGCAACAAATCTTAGAAAACGTCTCTGGATTTTTTCTAACTGATCTTTATAACAATTATAATATGGCGACCATACCATTACTTAAATATAGATTTAAAGCAAAATACGGTACATGAAACGAAGTCACTAAGACTTATGTACCCAAGAAACTTCATAGACTTGTTGACAAAAAACTCAATATGATGTTTAAAACTTAATACAGGATCAAAGAGTACTCCCAAATCCCTAATCACCATCAAGGTCTCAAGCGGTTGAGAACCAATACTATAATCAAATATAATTGGTTGCCTATACCTAAAGGAACACATGACCTTGCACTTATCAATGTTAAGATCTAATCTTTTACATTTACACCAATCTGTTAATTTATCTAAATCATTCTGAATCAAAACACAATCATTTTCATCTTTGATAATTTTAAAAAATTTTAAATCATCTGCATAGAGCAAAATCCTGCACTCCAAAAAGCAGCTTTTGATATCATTAATATAGCAGTTAAAAAGTAAAGGTGCGATGTCCCCCTTGAGTTACACCCGATGTTACTTTGATTTTGTATGACTGGGACTGATTGATTTTAACGAATTGTGTTCTACCAACTAGGTAACTTTCGAGACAAGATAACAATCTTCCATACAGACCCATCACCAACTCTTGGTCAAAAGTGTCCTGTGCGACTAACGGATATTTCTGGAAGAAAATCAGATTGGTGGTGTTGGACCTCCCCTGAACCAAGCCATGCTGTTCATCTATTAGCGTACTGTTTAGTAATGGGCAAACTTTAGCAGCCATATTACATTCAAAAATTTTAAAGAACACACATATCTTTGATACAGCTCTGTAATTTTCTATCATAGCTCTATTTCCATTTTTAAACACAGGATAACATAACTTTCTTTCCATTTTTCTGGAAATACCCCTAAACATAATGACGTATTATAAATCTTACACAAAATTGGGGATAAGACATATCTACAATTGAATACAAAAACTGCTGAAATATTGTCAGGTCCACAACTTAACCTCCGATCCGATAGAGTGATTTTATAGTTTGAAAAATAAAAAATTTACGTTTGGAGAGTTTACATAACTACCAAAAGAAACAGTTGGAACTGCAAACCCGGAACCAATTTCATACTGGTATCCATCTCTGACTCTCTTTATCTCTGTAAATCTAAAATACAATTAGTCAAAGTCAAAGACAAAATAAGCTTTATTGTCTAAGATACAAGAATCTTGTTGACAAAGCATGATACAATAATTTATGTAGCACTGAATATATAAATTAAAAACAAGATAAAATATAAAATACAACACAAAAAGTATCTAAAGATTATGTATAAAACCAAAAGAAACAGTTGGAACTGCAAAATAAATATTTCCACTTTCATATCTTAACTTTTGGAAATATTAAAGAATCATACATAAAGCTACCCGGAGTTTTAGGTTTTACCTGTACGAATGACTTTTTAAAAAAACTCAAAATTTGAAAAATACGGACTTTAATTAACCGATACAACAGTTAGTGGCTTAAAGACGCCTTAACATGTTTACAAAAAGTATTTATATGAGAATAATTGTATGTCAGCGGTTTTCATCTTCCGTGGAACATCTCATCGTTACAGTTTCCCATCATAAGATGCTGTGTTGGCTGTTCCCATAACTCCTCCGCCCTTAGTGTAGAATTCTGGGGTTGGCTACAGAATTCGGGGATACATGGCTGGGGATTTCTTCTAATTTCATTTCTTCGTTTTCTTCTTTCTTGAAGTTTGTCGTTTTCCTTCTATAAAACTTGATTGCAAAAAATGGTATTAGTAAAATTAAAATAATGTAAATTAGTATTGTCCAGCCATTAATAGTTTTAAAATGAATTGGAGTGTTTTCGATGGAGTTGATTTCTTGTTTTTCAACTTCTAAAGCACTTTTAATAACACTTATGTCTTTTAGATCTACATCGTCTAGTTTCAATGGTTTTAAGTCTGTCGCGGATTTATATACCGGGTGTGTAAAATTAATTTTTGGAAGCAAAATATTTTTGTAATTGTTTTTGGAATTTTTGAAGTTTCGAATAAGTATGTCTTTTATACGCACTTCACACAATTATATTTTAGTTCTAATACGTAACTTCCTTGTAAGGGTATATTTTCACTATTTCCATCGCATTTTGACTTGGCTACTGTGTATTCGGGACAAAGCACAATCCATTTGTTATTCTCAAGTTCTTGGATTTTGACCTTTTCGATTTTGACAGGAACCAATCGACAATTGGATAGGTTTTTTGAGAATTTCAGAAGTTGCGTTTCGCATGGGGAATCTTCTGTGGTTTTTATGGGATTTGTATTTTGGCAGATAAATTCTTCAGGAATGATTTCTCTACATTTTTTATTGAAAAAGATATGGTTTTGCTCATTAATTATTAAATATTGAGAATTCGGTATTATTGTTTTATAAGAGTTATTTTGTGGAATCGGTAAAGGGTATAGGTGAAAATAATTATAATTATTTTTTTCAACAATTGGAATTTCGATTATAAATATTATTTGATTCTTTTTGCTGTAACTTTTTATTTCCATTATTTTTTCAAAAAGTAAGATGTTCTCTAATTTTGTTTCGAATGGTAGTTTATTATTTGTTAAGTGTTTAGAGATTAATTCTACTTCTCTTAGAAGCTCGTTGGGCTCAATTATAGAGTTATGAAAAATATTTAGTTTGGAAAAAGTTATTGCGATTTGTATTTTTTCTAATATTTCGTATATTATTTGAAATTCGGTAATTATTTGGGAAATTATCATTTCGGTGTAAAAGTAAAAGTAGGTTCCTATATTTTCGACTTCCATGGTATGTAATAATTCTTCAATTCGGTTTATTCGATTTTTGAGAATTATTTGATTTTTTGTTAAGTTTTGGATATCATTTTGGAAGGTTTGGATTGATTTTTCTAGAAGTGAAATTTGGTCTTTTACAAGTGTTTTTATTTTTATTTGATTACTAGATAGAGTTTCTATAGCTTTTTCATATTTTTGAGCGTCTTCTTGGTCTAGGTTTCCGGTTATCGATTTTATTATTGATCCTAATCCGTCTATAAGACCTCGTTTTTGTCTATTTTTAAATAAAGGATTAATTTGGGTAATTTGACTTATTATTTTATTTTCGTAAGATAATGCCAAGTTGTAGGTATTATAGAAATTATTTTTATAGCTATTAGAAATATTAGTTTCATTTTCAAATGCGTTTTTTATACGTACGTATTGAGACTGAAGTGCATTGAATTGACTTATTATATTGGATATATCAAATATTTGAATAAATGACCATATATTTTCTTGGTTTTGGGCATTGCCGAGTTTGTGTGGGAGTAGTCCCGGATTGTCTTTCATGTTTTCGAATACTACGTATCCTGGGTTGCTGAAGGCCCCGGTGAAGAGTCTGAAACAATACGAGAAGGTTTCTTAAGTTCCTTTATGTGTATTGTTTCTTTTTTGTTAGGGTTATTACTTTGTGTAATTTCAACGCGGTTCCTTTCTAATATTTTGGTAATTTTATATGGTCCTAAAAATTTATTACTTTTCTTACTTCTATTTTGGGGGTTTTGTTTAAATACAGTTTGTCCTAAGGTAAAGTCTTTATTTTCGTTACCATCGGAATTATGTTTTGAAATTATTTTCTGTTTTTGGGCTTCCAAATTATTTTGGACATTTTGGTAAACATGTTTTAATTTATTTTTATGGTTTTCAGCGTAATCTGAGAAAAACTCTTTTTGGTTAAATATTTCGTTCGCGTCTCGTGAACTTGTATGTCCATGAGTTAGTTCGAATGGCGTATAGTTTGTTGCACTATGTATTGAATTATTATAGGCAATTATTGCATAATCCATTAAATTGTCATTGTCATTCGGATAACTCTCTTTTAGTAACCTTAAATGTTCGATAATTGTTGAGTGAAAACGTTCTACGATGCTATTAGAATCGTGATGTTGTGGGGTGGTAAAATGAATTTTTATTTTGTGTAGATTTAATATTTCTTTCACTGTGTCATTGTTAAATTCGGTTCCATTGTCTATAATTAGTTTTTCAGGTATGCCACAATAAGAAAAGTATTTTATTAAGGCATTAGATATACTAATTGCATTTTTTCCAGGTATTAGTATCGCTTGTGCGAACTTGGAGAAAGAGTCGACTAGGGTTAAATAGAGTTTTTTGTCGTAAAAGAAAACATCTATATGTACGACTTGAAAGGGTTTCGAAGGCGTTTCTGTGAGCATTAGTGGCGAATAGGGCTTTTTTCTGGCATATTTTGCTCTTTGACAAATGTCGCATGAGTTTATGTACTGTGAAATAGTTGTTTTCATGTTTATCCAGTAATAATTGCGTTTAAGGTATTCTAGGGTTTCTAAGATTCCGCGGTGGTTTGCTTTTCCTTCATGATGATTTTTTGTTAGAATAAGTTGTTCTTCTTTGTCGGTTATGGTGTTAACCATTTTGGTACAGCGTATTAATTTTGGTCCTTTCTCGGAAAAATGATTAAGATATATTTCATTAAATTTTATATATAGTTCGGGTCTATGAAAATATATACAATACGTTTTTTCGGACATTGTGTAGTCTCGTAAAAATTGTAAAATTAATTGTTCATTGTTGGTGTTTGGAATTTTTACAGTAATTATTTTATGATGTTCATAATTTTCTTGTTTTACGTCTAATTTGGGATATACATGCGGAAAAACTAAAATTTGGCTTACTTTATTATTTATAATTTCGTCTAAAATTCTAATTCCTCTATTAGTTGTTTCGTTGAAAGTAGAGTGTTGTGTTTGTAAATCAGAATTATTTTCATGTTGTTTTTTCGGCGGTTTAACTTGTATATCAGACAAGATTTGTATTTTTTTTGGACTTTTATTTATTTTTTTACTAGTTGAAGGTTGGTTTTGAATAGGAGGGTTTGATTCTAGGGTACTAAAACTTTCGGCAATAGTACGCAGATATTCTAGACTTTCGAATTGATCTTGTTCAAAATTGCCAGGATTATTAATCATTGATTGGTTTTCTATGGCATTGATTTGGATTCTAGATAGGGCATCGGCATTAGTATTTAATTTGCCTTTTTTGTAAATTATGTCATAATCAAATTCTTCTAGTTTTAATCTCCATCTTACTAATTTACTGTTTGGTTCTCGTAGTTTGAATAGCCAAACAAGGGGGCGATGATCTGTGTATATGGTAAATTTCCGGCCAAATAAGTATGGTCTGAAATATTTACATGCCCATACGATTGCGAGTAATTCTTTTTCGAGTGCTATATCGAGTTTCGCTTTCGTTAAGGGTTCTTGAGGCGAATGCAATGGGTTTGTCAGAACCTATAGTTCCTTGTGATAAAACAGCGCCTAGGGCTATGTTTGATGCATCGGTTGTTAGAATAAATTGTTTCGAGAAATCAGGGTATTGTAATATGGGTGCATTAATTAATAGATTTTTACATGTATTAAATGATTCAATGAAATTTTGATCGTGAATTATTTTAGAACCTTTTTTTAGGCAACGGGTTAAGGGTTTAGTTATTTTGGCGAAGTCCTTCAAAAATTTCCTGTAGTAGCCTACCAGTCCTAAGAAGCTTTTTATGTCTTTAGGGGTTTTTGGAAGGGGAAAATTTTTGATTGCAATGATCTTGTCAGGATTTGGTTTTACTCCTTCGCGGGTAATGACATGTCCTAAATAGTTTACTTCTTTTCGTAAAAATTCGGATTTGTCAAGTTGTATTTTGAAGTTTGCTTGTCTTAATCGAGTAAATACGTTTTTTAGTCTTTGAATATGTTCTTGTAGTGACGTGCTGAATATTACAATGTCGTCAAGATAAACGAGACATTCTTCGTTTTGAATACCTCTTAAAATATTATCCATCACTCTTTGAAAGGTTGATGGCGCGTTTTTTAAGCCAAAGGGCATGCGTTTAAATTCGTAATGCCCGTTTTCTGTAGAGAATGCGGTCTTTTGAATATCTTCGGGACTCATCTCGATTTGATGGAATCCATTGGCTAAATCAAGGGTTGAAAAATACTGACTTTTGCCAAGTTTATCGAGAATATCGGCAATATTGGGAATTGGATATTTGTCATTAATTGAGCGTTCATTGAGCTTACGATAATCGATTACAAGCCTCCACTTGCGTTTTCCGGAAGCGTCCATTTTTTTTGGAACGATCCAAATTGGACTTGACCATGGGGAAACAGAGTCTTGTATAATACCTTGGTCTAACATTTTTTTTATTTGTGTTCTGACTTCATTTTTATGTATTTCTGGGTACCTATATGTTTTTGTAAAAATTGGTGAGTCGTCAGTCAATCTAATCTTATGTTGGATTTGATTTGTAAAGGTTAGAGGTATTTGATCGCAATAGAATATATCACGGAATTCAAAACATAAATCTCTAATAGCTTTACGTTCTTCTAAATTGCAGTGTTCTAATCGCAAATTTTTTAAGTTAGATTTCAATAAATTGTCTTGAGATTGATTGATTTCGATGTCATTATCGACTTCCATTTTTTCTATAAAATTTAGTTCGTTACAATTTAAAAGTTCGGTATCTAGGGGTTCGAAAATATTTATCTTAATATCTTCGTTGCGTCCATTTGTTATTGTAGTAAAAGCAAAATAATTTTCTATATTAGTAATAGCTTGTGGGGATTCGATTTGATCGCTAAATTTAATATAGTCAATAAGGCATAAACCTTTTTCATATTTTACGGGTAATTTAACAATTTTTTTTGTTCTTGCTGGAATTTCTATGAAATAATTTTTTAGTGTGTAATCGTTTTCTTTTTTTGATTCGTCCTCGCGTTCATAAATTATTGGTATCTTAATATTTGGTGTTATAATTTGTCTTTTATTGACGTCTACGACGGCTTTTAGTTGGTCTAATAAATCTACTCCTATTAATCCATCATATTTTTTACTAAAATCAAAAATATAAAATTTGTGTTTTTCATTTACGTTAAATAATTTAAAAACTGGAATAAAAATTACTTGATTATGATTTGATATCATGTGAGCTGTTTGAATTTGAAAGTTTTCATTAAAAATACAATTTTTATAAAATTTTTGAACAATTTCTGGAGACATTAAACTTTTGGTACTCCCTGTATCTATTAAAAAGTTTGCATTTAATTCAGGAACATATATGTGAGGCAGATTAGCTGTCGTAATATTAGTGTTTATTAAGGTATCGAGTTTGCTCGGCTCTCCGTAATAAAATTTACATCTTTACTGTTATCAGTTTCTCGTGAAATATAATCTAAGTTATTAATATTAGATTGCACGTGTGTATCGTTCGGTGGGTTTCCTGCGTTTGAATAACAATTCATATTCGCATTGGAATAATTATAATACTGAGGTTCATGGTCATAATATCGGTCGTAATGAGAATTATGATAGGGTAGGTCAGGTTGATTTTCGTATATATAATTTTCGTTGTTAATAAAATTTTGGTCGAAATATTGATTTTCAATTTCGTTATTTGGATAATAAAAATTTGGGTCAAAATATTGATTTTCATGATTTTCATTATTTTGTACATCTTGCAGATGTAGTTCGGTTACAGTAAATTTGGGTTTTTGTCTAGTGTTGGTTGATGATGTGTCCATTGGTTCATCAAGCCTTTGATTTCGGGGTTGGTTTTGGTTTCTATTGTAATTAAATTGTGGTTGATTATTTATCGGTTGGTTTCTAATTATTTGACTAGGTCTTTGCATAAAATATGGATGTTTTTGTGTTGGGAAATTATTTGGTCTAAATTGAAATGGTGTTTGATTTTGCATTATAGGTCTTGGTTGAAAATTAGGGTATTGTGGTCTGAAAAAATTATTATTAAATAGCGGTGGTCTTAAATAATTAAAGTTTGATTGTGTAGGATTTGGTATCGAGTTTGTATTTCGATTATTTTGGTAATTAATAGGTTTTGAAAAATTTATATTTGCATTTACAGGCGTTACTCTTTGATTTGGGCGAAAATTTTGTGTATTTAATGAATGACTACGATTCTGACTATAAAGAAAATTTTCTTCTTCTATTACTAGAGACATTGCTTTTTCTAAACTATCTGGGTTTCTTAATCTAACATTATTTTGTAGTTGGCCTGTTAAGTTTCTTATAAATGTTTTTAAAGCTAAATCTTCATAGTTTTGTACTCTAACTCTTTTTTCGTTTGGAGTCATAATTATTGAATTTATTTTTGAAAAAATTAAAGAGCGTGCGTCTTGGCATCTCATACCGAAATTATATGGTGTTTCATTTTTTTGAGGTGTTAATGTTATTAAATCTTGTACTAAACAATCCAAATTTCTTTGATCACCAAAACTTAATTCTAATGCAATTTTTATGTCTTGCCACGTATTTAATTCATGAATCCTAGAACCTATTAAACTTAATGCTCGACCTGATAATTTACCAATGATGGCTCGTACTATAAAATTGTTATGTGCGTTATCGCCTTCTTTATAAAAATTGTTTATTAAGCTAGAACAATTATTTATAAAAACTGAAAGTGTATGTGGGTTACCATCATACGTAGGGATTGTATCTATATATAAACGTAATAGTTGGTAGTTTACGCCTGCGGCATTTTGTGGTTGTTCCATTCTGTTATTTCTTAAATTAGTATTATTAATATTTGTGAGTCTAAACAAATTTATGATATCTTCAAGTTCTCGTTCAGAATCAGACATAAAAATTAGGGAAAATTAAAATTAAAATAGATTTTTGTGAAAAAGCGAAAATTTGAAAAATGTATTTAAAATTCACTTTTTTACGAAAATACGCAAATATGAGCAATATATACACGTGAGCAAAAATTGTATGCGAAAATATATACAAAATGATTTTGACTTACATTAGGAATATTATTATTTTCATTCCTGAAGCACTTATTTTCTAGGGTGATGATGATTTTCTTCTTAGCCTACGAGGGTTGAAACGATGCTTGTTTTTCTGTCTTGAATTTTCTTACAGCTAGGGTTTTCTTCTTAAAGCTAGGGTGCCAATAGGAGGTTGGGCGATGTTTGTCCCTTGATCCCTGGACTTCCTATCCTAAGTTTTGCCAATAGGACGTTGAGCGATGTGTGTCTCTTGATCCCTGGACTTGTTTTTATTTTCCAAATTTGGTTATTTCTTGAGTCACTCGCGTTTTCGGATGTCCAAATTAACCGTCGATACGGACGCTATTCGCGATTTTTGTCGAAACGCTTTGGACAATCCTACCGACTGCGCCAGTTTTAGGTTTTACCTGTACGAATGACTTTTTAAAAAAACTCAAAATTTGAAAAATACGGACTTTAATTAACCGATACAACAGTTAGTGGCTTAAAGACGCCTTAACATGTTTACAAAAAGTATTTATATGAGAATAATTGTATGTCAGCGGTTTTCATCTTCCGTGGAACATCTCATCGTTACAGTTTCCCATCATAAGATGCTGTGTTGGCTGTTCCCATAACTCCGGAACTAATTTCATAATGGTATCAATCTCTGACTCTCTTTGTCTCTGTAAATCTATAAAATGCCTAAATACAATTAGTCAAAACCAAAGTCAAAATAAGCTTTATCGTCTAAGATACAAGAATCTTGTTGACAAAGTATGATACAATAATTTATATAGCACTGAATATACAAATTAAAAAGAAGATAAAATATAAAAAACAACACAAAAATTATCTAGATTATGTATAAAAAGAAAAGAATATAAATCAAAACATCTAAATGGAAAGTAAAAAAAAATTAATTTACAGATCACTTTACCAAATAATGTTTAGATTACATCAAAGGTCAAAAGGTCAAAGCCAAGGATAAACTTTATTTCCTAAGACACACATACTTACAATTTGTCCAATGTTAAAATGTAAAAAAAACATACATACAAAATACAACACAAAATTTAAAAATACAAAAAATTAGAAAATTGATGATTAAAATATTAATAAATGCTTCTAAAGGGTATCTAAAAAAATGATTCAAACTATAATAAGCTTTACCAAGTAATGCTCTTTTTACAGTTCTCGTAAACAATTTAAGCTTTGCAAACATTTTATTCCAATAGGTAAATGGTTATATATCTTTTTGCTTTCGTAAAATATTTTGATTTTTTGGTCAGAGTAGAAGTGGGCAACGGCAAACGAATATTAAAATTTACATAACCTCTAGTTTCATAGGTATTGACTGGTACACCAAAATTTCCCGTTTTTGAAAAATTAGCACTGATGACAAAGTTAGGACTTTTTGTATATGAAAAGTGGTTTACAGCTGTCGCGAGAGTTAGCCCCAGACAACAGTCTACCTGTCCTGCAGCATTACGACAGAATTAAATAGCCCTAGTGCACAGAAACCCTGGAAGACAATACCATATCTGAGGCGGGAGTCCACCAGTGCAAAATAAACATCCCTAGCCACAGAAGGTCCAAGCTCAGAAGAAACGGTACACACTGCATAGCAACCAGCTGATACTTTTTTGAAAAGTTCAGAAATTAAACTTAAGGTAGGCATCGATATTAAGGCCAAGAAATTTTGTGTTAGACACTTAGAAGGTCAGTATCGCCGAGACTTAAGTGGTTGATTTCACAATCAAAATCAACGATGCTGGTCTTACCGACATTCAGAGAAAGACAGTTACTGTCACACCATTCCTTAACCTTGCAGAGATCCGCTAAAATAGTGGCGCTGGGATGGTGGTGTCATCTGTCAATTATTTTTCTAGATTTAAGAGTAGTCATAAATCTTTAAGATATAAATGAAATAATTTTCCATTTTGATTATTGTGAAATTGACTGGTACTTCTTTAAAAGTTTTTTTCTGAAAACTGTTGCAATATTTTATCGTACTTATTTCGTTTTGTTTACAAAAGATAATAAAAATAAATAATAAATTCTATATTTGTCACTAAATAAAACAATATTACAATTGGCCTTTTTTTATTGTTCAAGTTGTTACAAGCTGAAATTAGCTTTGCTGCTGATTTCTGGTGATACGTAAGTCCACGCCATTTTCTATAACAAAGAGTCCAAAGGACTTAAAATGTGGCTAGAAATACCTAAAAAGAAAAAATATAGTAAAAAAATTGCTTTTTGGAAAATCAGCTGTAAAAGAATATTTTAAATGAAATAATATGCTATTAAAAAACTTCTCTATTGATTAAATAGGTATATTTCCAATTTTAGTTAAAAATTAAATATAATACTTAAGGAGCATATTCCCCTTAAGGAAATAAGAAGAATATCCCTATAAATATAGCTTTTTAAACTTTTGTTTCTAACCTATAGCATGTATACCTCCACCCATTTTTTTAAATTAAATATAACTATAACCTCAACATTAATTAATTAATTTTAAGTACTGGTGTCCTATAGTAAACTGCTGGACTGATGTAGTTATACATGCAAATTTGTAGACACAATTCAAGTTTACTTATTTTCAACCAGAATTTAGATATTGAGTTGTGGTTTTCGATAATGTCTATATGTCACTATACATTAGAATTATGGATCAGAGGGCGAAAATGTAAAGGGCCCCCAGAAATCTGTTACACAGATTGTTATGTAAGCCCTCGTCATGTTCTCAAAATGTTTATACACACACAATGACTATTACAAAACGAGATATTATATTGCTCTTTTCTACCCAAGATATTCCACACCTAAATACCAAAAAAACTTTCTTCATATACAGGGTGTTTCGGTGTTTCTCTCTCTCTCTCTCTCTCTCTCTCCCTCTCTCTCCCACCCTACTCTACACTATCTCTACACCCCTTAGTTAAGCGCCTGCTAGACAATGCCGAAAACCGCAACTAAATATATTTATTTTTATTGAACAAAAATTGAGACCTGAATGTTGTCCAAAAATTTCCTTGTATAAGCTTGTCATTTATGTCACAATCTAGTACAACAGCCGCGGTGTTGGCTTAGAAAAGATATTTATTTATTTATTCATCAACGGACCAGGGAGGGGTGCGATTTTGCACTTACCATTTCGTTAGTTAACTAAATCACGTGATTTAGCGAAACAACTGACAAACGTTGGAAGTAGCATCCATTTCTTAAATGGAAAATTGCATGTATTTTTTGACGTCAAGTAGGCCAGTTTCTCATTACGATTTGACAGTTACTGTTAACCTTAAAATTATTTTGTTGACGTTGAGCAAAACACGACGAGTTTGTTTGGCCTAATTAAGTATACTTTATTATTTTGAACATAATTAAAAGGTGATGAAGAATTAAAAATCTGAAGCTTCTAAGGTCTGCCTGGAGATCCTTGTTTGTTACACTTCTAAAAGGGAAGATACAGCAGCATTGCTGGCATCAATTGGTGATCGAATAATTATTGTACCTAATACCTACTAATATTCTAATAAAACAGAAGTTAACAAATAAGTGGTGATTTCAAGAGACCTAAATTTGACTTTAATTAATCGCTACATGTGAGTGCAGTGAAAAAAGGTGAACATTTTAGTGGATATTATATTGTGCTTTTCCAGAACAGATTTTAATGTTATTATACCTTATTAAAAAAGCGTAATAATATATATATATATATATATATATATATATATATATATATATATATATATATATAGGAAATAACTATTTTAAGATACATAACACCTTTTTAAATAAATAGGACACTAAGCAAACCCTTGTTAAAGAATTAACATTAAATTAAAATCTAATAAATTTAACAGACAATTGTTGAATACTTTAGTAAGCCATATCTTGAGATAGAGTTTTTTTTCTTTAATGTCTACAAATTCAATGTACTGTAGTGATAAATGCATAAATATCTTTATTAGAGTGGACTAATTTTAGATGTACTAGTCAAAATTTTGTTATATTTATTATGAATTAAATTTTTTTCCAAAATGAAACTTCCTACTTTAATTTCTAATACATTTGTTTTCTATATTTATCTAATGTATTGGTAATAAAAATATGTTTTTATAATAACTTTCCAATATGTATTGTTTAAGACGATTTTTAATAAAATGGTAATATGGTCTAAATAAAATAAGTTACACGCTTATCTGTGTTAAAATTATTAAAATGCCTAATAGGATTTATTAAATCATTAGAAAAATAAACAAATAAAATTTAATACTTTACCATTTAATTATAAAGTTTAAAATAAATACAAGCCCTTATTGAAGAAGGGCAACCACCAGCATTTAGACCAGTTTACAAGAGTAAAAAATGAAAAATTAACCCTTTGAGATTTTTGTAGAACTTTGCATTTTAGGGTGCTTGGGCCCCATGTTTTCCCACTTCCATCAGTCTGTCTGTACACAGCATAGCATAAAAACTACTTATCCAGTTGAATTTAAGTTTTCAACGGAATGGAAACATTTTGGTAAAAATCGAATATGGCGAAACAAAATGGCGGCATAATGAAATAAAATTGTATAAAACTCAAGCGTATCATTAGAAAAATAAACAAAATAAAATTTAATACTTTACCATTTAATTATAAAGTTTAAAATAAATACAAGCCATTATTGAAGAAGGGCAACCACCAGCATTTAGATCAGTTTACAAGAGTAAAAAATGAAAAATTGTCCCTTTGACATTTTTGTAGAACTTTGCAGTTTAGGGTGCTTGGGCCCCATGTTTTCCCACTTCCGTCAGTCTATCTGTATGCAGCATAGCATAAAAACTACTTATCCAGTTGAATTTAAGTTTTCAACGGAATGGAAACATTTTGGTAAAAATCGAATATGGCGAAACAAAATGGCGGCCTAATGAATTAAAGTTCTATAAAACTCAAGTGAGAAACATAGACAGACTGGTAAAATTTTAGTCCGAATCTTATATAACAAAACTAAATGACGGCCTAATAAATTATTTCAATATGCAGTAAATTGTAGTGACAATCTGTACGAGGGAAATTGATTGTCATTTAAAGTGAACCCTCTCTAATATTTTTATTATTTCTCGTACTAAAAAATATTACATACAGTGTAATTTTTTACATGGAATGCTCTGTATAAAGAAGCCCTTTTAAGAAATACTTTATTTGCAACTGTTACAACTGAAATTTATATATTAAAAATAATATGGCCATTTGTAGGCAGGTATTAATTTTAATTTCTTAAATATCATAGGTAGGTACATCAGAAAATTTGGCACGAAGTTTTTTGGGAAGATATTTTTTAGCTTGTCATAGGTGCAAAAAAAACAGGGTATTCATTTAATAAAAATATATATTTTGTCACTCTCTATATATTTCAAAGATACTGAGAATTACCATATGATTGGGAAGCAGAAAATTTACTTTTTTTTTCATTGCATTAAAAATAATAAAATTACTGCACAGTTGATGCTATACCTAACACAGTAATTTTATCGTCTAAAAACTAAAAATCGCCGTTTGGAGAGTTTACATAACTACCAAAAGAAACAGTTGGAACTGAAAAATAAATATTTTCACTTTCATACCTTAGGTTCATACCTTAAAGGTTCATATATAATACTACCCGTAACTAATTTCATAGTGGTATCAATCTCTAACTCTCTATATCCCTGTAAATCTGTATCTATAAAATGCCTAAATATAATTATTTTTCTAGGTTTAAGTGTAGTCATAAATCTGTAGTAAAAAATGAATTTTATATTTGTCACTAAATAAAAAAATATTAGAATTGGGCATATTTTTATTGTTCAAGTTGTTACAAGCTGAAATTAGTTTCAATTGCTGTTGAATTCTGGTGATACGTAAGTCCACATCATTTTCTTTTACGAAAGGTCCAAATGACTCACACTGTGTCTTGAAATACCTAAAAAGAAGAAAAAGTACTGTAAAAAAATTGTTTTTTGAAAAATCTGCTGCAAAAGAAGGATATTTTAAATGAAATAATATGCTATTAAAAAACTTATTGATAAAATAGGTATATTTTCAATTTTAGTTAAAAATTAAATGCAATACTCATATTCTTCTTAAGAAAATAAGAATATCCCTATAAATATGGCTTTTTAAATTTTTGTTTCTAACCAACAGCATGTATAGTACCTCCACCCAATTTTTTTTTATTAAATATAACCATAACCCCTACATTAATTAATTAATTTTAGGTACTTATGTCCTATAGTAAACTACTGGACAGATGCAGTTATACATGCAAATTTGTGGAAAAAATTCAAATTTACTAATTTTCAACCAGAATTTATATATTGAGTTGTGGTTTTCTATAATGCCTAGCACTATATCTTGGATTTATCACTTCGAAAATGCAAAAGGCCACAAGAAATCTGTTACACAGAGTATTATCTAAGCCCTTGTCATTTTCTCAAAATGTTTATACACCACAATGACTATTACAAAACGAAATATTATATTGTTCTTTTCTACCCAGGATAATCCACACCCGAATACCAAAAAACTTTCTTCATATAAAGGGTGTTTTCACCAAAATACCTCCACTGAAAAATGTAAATATTGTATATTACATATATAAATTACATTTATATACCAAATGGACTATGCATGACCTTTTTTGTTTTTTTTTCATTAGTTATGGTTCTGCGGGCGCCCATGCAATATCCCAAAAATAAGACATGGCCTCCCCTATGCCCCCCTTAGTTACGCGCCTGCTAGACAGTTGAAACCTGAATACTGTCCAAAAATTTCCATGTTTAATTTCGTCATTTATATGTCACAATCTAGTGGTATTCTAAAAATTATACTGAACAAAGCCTGTAAGAATGGGAGAATTGCGACGTGGCTACTAGGACTACACATAAATCTTATAAAATTAGCTTGAGGGAAATTCCCTAAATTTTATATATGTTGTAGTTCTTGACTTTCTGAACAATAGATACCATGAACACCTCCAAATCTTACAAAATAGAGACAGAAAAAAGTTATTCTGAAGAAAAAGTTGAGAAAAAATGTTTCTTGTTACAAAATACAGTTTTCACTTTGAGTAATCTTAATTTTCCTAGACTTTGGTCAGTTATACTTTATTTGATATGATTAAAACAGGGAACATACATATGTTTCAAGTAAATTGAAGTTTTAAAAAATAAAATTTTAAACAAAACAAATTACAAATTCCTTTTTTATTTCTATGTACGGTCTTTTTTAAGGTATTAAACTTCAGTTTACCAAATTACATATAAACCAGATGTCTTATTCTTTAATAAAACAAAATAGTCCATAATAAAAAAACAGCACCTGCACCTTATACCACATTTTTGGGACATCCTGCATAAATATTTAACATATCTTTACAAAATAAACTTTTAGCACCCTAATATCTTCCAGTACCTAACAAAGTATCCCAGAATTACATAATACTGGATTTGAAATAACCTCTTCTGGTTAAAAATGGTAAACACAGCAAACTTAACTTACAAAAAATAAAATTTCTTCATGATATAGGTATAATGTATATGATGTATAATTTTTTCTCTAAAATTAAGTTAGGTTCACTTTTGTTCCTTTATGTATATCCACGTAGTTTTTTTTTTTAATTTTTAACACATCTGATATTTTATACAGATTTTATGTACAGGATGTCTGGTTATATTTTAAACGATACCCTACAGACTTTATTATAAGTTATCAAAAAACTTTAAATATAAAAATGTTTAGGTTTGGGCAATTTACAAGAAAAACAAACAAAAGGTAATCAGAAATTTAGCAAATGGGCATCGACTTCTTATTTTAAAACGCACACCCTGTATAATAGATACATATCAAACATTCTCTAGGTTTAAGACCTTTATCTCTAAAGACAATCAAGAAATTTAAGAAAAACCCTATCATAGGAAGCAATGTATTCCCACTGACTCTACTATATTGGAGCTTTCTCCATCTCTCTCTTACACATTTTCTCTTATGGCAGGGTTTTTGTAAAATTTCTCTGTTATCTTTAGAGATTAAAGTTTAAACCTAGTATATTTATAATCGGCAATAATGATGATTCCGTTCAAACCCAAAAACATTTGCATTTAAAGTTTTTTGATAACCCATAGAATAAGGCCTCTAGGCTACCGTTTAAAATATAACCAGGCACCCTGTACAATTTTACAAAAGAATAAACAAATAAATTCCATTAAACATAATGAACTTATTAAGACATAGTAATAGTTATTTTTTTAAATAGAATATTTTTATTGTGATGTGACACTTCAAAAGCGATTCATAGATTTGAACAAAAGACTAATTTAAAAATACACATTAAAAACGGCAATTAGCAAAACCCAAGGAAAAACACACACTTCAAACTTATTTAAGTCACACTGTATAAAATTAGACAAACATATAAAACATAACGAGGTGTCTAGCACAAAGTTTAATGAATGACATAATAAAAAAATAAGTGCACCATTCGTCAGTTGAGTTGCTATGCATTATCTTGCTGCTGTTTTCCGACAGAATATCAGTGCAAAAACCATTAGTCAAATTAAACAAGTGTTAAATTCTGTTTGATACTGGGAACTGATGATTTGCTATAACGAAAACCTAGGTATGTTTTGCAGTAGACTTTGCTAAATATAAGCTTATGAATTATAGTAGCCTAACCTGTCTAAGTCTAATATTATAGTAAGTTTCTTTATAAAAAAAAAAAATAAAATAATCACAATTAATACTTACACAGGTATATATCTTCTACAATCAAAATGGTCGAGTTCAAATTTGAATCAACAAAACAGTTTATCGAGGAATTTGTAATTGTGCTTCGGTGATTGTTCTTCCTTATATTGACTAAGTATGTGAAAGTTAAATGAAAAGACTGTATCAAATACTGGACATCATCTCTTGTATCATTCCCTTCTTTTTAGTGTCATATTCTGCAACAGTTGTAAAAATATTGCTATAATCAATAAATGTGCCATACACCACATACTGTGTAATATAACTAATTATTTCCCTTCTCTAATTATTATAACATTATATAATTCTGACTGTAGTTCTTTTAAAGAAAAACAAAGATTATTTCATTTCGCCCTCAACAGTGAAAATATTTAATACCTAAGAAAATAATAGGTTATGCTATAAATTTTCTTAGATAATACCTGTTAAGGAATACTTTTGTTTACAAGTTATACATAGACCTACCTCGACATAGACAAATATAATTTAAGCAAGTACATTCTATTTGTTAAAATATAGAAATACATGCCTACCTGCAACAGTCTCAGGTATCACCATTATGATAATCTAGATTCAACTGCCCTTATTGCTTCTTTAGTCTTTCCAGCAATAAAAAATATTATTCTTAAATTGGTTCCTAGTTACTGGAATTTATGTTCAATTTTGCAATACTTAAATACACTATTATTAAACCACTGTTACGTTTCCGCAAGTGATCCATCAGCTGTTCCACTTTCTTGTTTACTGTTTACTAAAAGGTTAGGTTAGGTTACGAGAGACCAAAATTAAATAAAATACTGCCGTATTTCTCAAATAGGGAGGGCCATTCCCCAGTAACAAAGGGCATTTACAACCGAGAATAAGATTTTTATTCTTACTCTAAGTTTAAAACGCTTTGTTCTCCCGATGAACGCATTTCGCCTATATTATTATATTATTTTTCTGTGGAAGGCGCACTCCGTTTCAAAGGCAGATAGATGTTTGATGTTTATGTGGTTACATAACAGCCGCTGTGCTGGGTTAGAATAGATATTAACATAGGTCCCCCTTTTCCTTTAAAAATAAAATACGTAATATAGAATTTTGCACCATATAGTAAATAATATAATTATTTAAACAGAATATTCACAACTTTGTTAAATATTTCTTCAAAAGAAGTACATTTTGAGGATAGCGTTCTGTGCTTTCCGGTACTTCTAACAAAATGATCAAATCAGGAAAGAATTCAGGGAATCAAAAATAATGATTCATTAATAACTAAAATATACAGGTTTAGTAATAATATGACATAGATAATATTTTTTAAACAGATTAGCTTACCTTGTTTAATTTGAAGGATTTTCTTACGAGTTTCGTATTTTGGCTGCCTATTTGGAGGTTCCATGTTTTCATGATTTTCTTGAATATTTTAGCATCTGTTGATTACTTACGGTATGATGATGTATATGCTAATATATCATGGCTTAGCTTTCAAGTAATCACAACTATTTTTTATCTTACGAAATTAGACTCCACGGCAGTAAATTTAGATATTATCAAAAACTCAAGAACTGACAGATTCGGAAAATGGCGGCTTTAGTAATAGGTTGGTTTTTAATGAACCAGGGGTGCGATTTTGCACTTATCATTTCGTTAGTTAACGAAAATTTTCTTTAAACAACAACCTACTACTAAAGCCGCCATTTTCCGAATCTGTCAGTTCTTGAGTTTTTGATAATATCTAAATTTACTACCTTGGAGTTTCATTTCGTAAGATAAAAAGTAGTTTTGATTACTTGAAAGCTAAGCCATGATATATTAGCATATGCATATTCAACAGATGCCAACATATTCAAGAAAATCATGAAAACATGGAACCTCCAAATAGGCAGCGAAGATACGAAACTCGTAAATCCTTCAAATTAAATAAGGTAAGCTAATCTGTTTAAAAAATATTATCTATGTCATATTATTACGAAACCTGTATATTTTAATTATTAATGAATCATTATTTTTAATTCAGTGAATTCTTTCTTGATCATTTTCTTAGAAGTACGGGAAAACATAAAACGCTATGCTCAAAATGTACTTCTTTTGCAGAAATATTTAACAAAGTTGTGAATATTCTGTTTAAATATTAATTACATGATTTGCTATATGGTGCAAAATTCTATATTACGTATTTTATTTTTAAAAGAAAAGGGACCTATGTTAATATGTATTCCATCTATTCTAATCCAGCACCGCGGCTGTTATGCAACCACATAAACATCATACATTTATCCGCCTTTGAAACGGGGCACGCCTTCCATAGAAAAATAATATAATAACATAGGCGAAATGCGTTCCTCGGGAGCACAAAGCGTTTTAAACTTAGAATAGGAATACAAATCTTTTTCTAGGTTGTAATTGCCCGTTGTTACTGGGGAATGGCCCTCCCTATTTTAAGAATAGGCAGTATTTTATTTATTTTGGTCTCTCGTAACCTAACCTAACTTCTTTAGTTCACAGATACACAGTAAACAAGTCGAACAGCTGATGGATCACTTGCGGAAACATAACAGTGGTTTAATGGTGTATTTAAGTATTGCAAAATTGAACATAAATACCAGTAACTAGGAACCAATTTAAGAATAATATTTTCTATTGATGGAAAGACTAAAGAAGCAATAAGGGCAGTTGAATCTAGATTATCATAATACTGTTCTGCCGCCGGAAGTTAAAAGACCGTAAGTGACGTAACCATAGTTTCGAGAAAAATGGCCAAAACTTTTCGATGTTGTCCTGCACAAATCAGGCTACTTAGATATTTTTTTTTTTCAATATCGATTGAGAACACTAAATTTATTTATTGCACATAATTTTTTAATATAATTGTAGGTTTTGTTAAAAATATGTGAGTTAACTCTTTATTACTTCAATATGTCGAATGTTATAATGACAAAGTTTAAGTTAAAAGACGGTAAGCCGCAAAAAACTGTTCAGATGCCGCGTTTTAACTTCGATTCCATTGAAGTGCCGCTATAGAAGAACAAGCCAAACTTTGTTAAATTTATCTCGAATCAGTTAAGGTTTTAATAATATTTTTTTATTTGATAGTGGATACTTGATAAAATAATGGAGCTTCTGCAAATTACAAGTAGTTTTATGTTTAGAACTATGTTATAAGTAATAAGAATTCGCACAATAATAATTAGTATTCTTTTAAAATGTAGAAGCTACTTTTAACAAAGTTCGCACATTTGTTTAAATGTATTTTTGCGATTTAATGCAGATTAAAAATAAGCAAATATGTAAGAACCTAAAAAATAGAATTTCACTTTATTTTTTAAATTTGATTCTAAATTAGAAGGCGGCATCAGTTTTTTTACCTTTATTTATTTCTTACCGCTTGCTTCATTTTTTTTAAATCCAAAAAAGCGTTTTAAATAAAATACCATAAATTTGAGGATTCATTGGGATCATTAAGTTTTAAATAATGTCACAGGGTAATAAGGGTAATAAATCAGTATTACTTTAAAAGGAATAATTTTATTATTGTGTTTAGTAATAAAAAACATATACTTTTATTATTGCCTAACATTAAAATTCAGGTACCTACTAACTATATAATCTATAACAATAAAAAACAGTAATTTAATAATAATTATTATATGGCATGAAAAAATTATTATGGAAAAGTAATTATTTTATTTTTAGTTTGAAATAATGGGCTGACTGTAGCTACACTTACTAAATAACACAAAAAAATTGAACACCCACCAGACCCATTCTCACAAATAAATACTATTACAAAAATTAACAAAATAACAAACAACACAAGGAAATTAATAAACAAATTAGTCAAATGATTCATGGAGATCATTAACATTTGATGTTTGCAACTGCTGCCAAAATAATCTCCTGCTTTCATTCATCAAAGGGCATAAGTTTTTGATAATGGCTTTTTTTTTCTCCTCTGGTATGCCTCTTGCTTCTGCATGAAGCTGCTTGAAACTTTGGCAAATTTAGACCATTTTTTATGGCATTCACTTTTAAAAAATCCAATTCATATGAATTGTCTGATTCAAAGTCAGTCCAGTACTTTAAAGAAAAGGATCCTTTTACAGCCACTATTTTAACCATATCGTTAAGATATGGTCGAGGGTCAAATTTCTTGATTTTTGCCTGAGAGCTTAAGTCAGGCCAATAAAAAAGTCATTGACGTCTAGATTTTTTACTACCACTTTTTCGGAATTAGTTAATTTTACACAGTTAATAAAATCATTAAAATCGCAAACTTTTTTATTTTTCATGGACAGTTCCACCTGATGGTGGAAGCTGTCCGCACTCATAAAAGTGTGACCCGGCTCGAAATATTTAATAATTATTTGTTCACTACTTATATTCGGAGAGTTAACTATGTACACAAGAAAGGAGAGAAAACACCAATTTTTGTTTTGTGACGAACAATTGTCAAGCCACACAGTAATTTTTTTTGCATCTCTGTTAAGTAAAAAGAAATTATAAAATGTGCTTATAATCTCTTCTTTTTTTCTGCCCGCAAGACCTTCATGCCAAAGAGTGGCAATGGGTTTGTTTTTTGATTTTTTCCCTAAAGGCACAAAGCTTTCATTGAAAGCTATAATTCTTGGAGTGAAAATACAAATTTTAAACTCTTCCATCCTTGGAAGCATTATAACCTTCTGAAGGTCTGCAGAAAAAAACACTTCATCGTTGTTTTCTTCCCTTTCTGCGTCTATACTGTACGCTTTTCTAGCACGTGTGTATTTGTTTTTATGTATTAAATATTTTTGGCAACAATCACACTCTGTATTAATATTTTCTTCCTCATGACCATGATTTTTAAACGTCGTACAGTCTTCACATTCTTCGTGGCCTAGACGTGTAAAAGATATGTTCATTTCCTTTAAAACAAGTCTGTATAGATCACTAGAACACTGGAATTCTTTATGTTGCTCTTGAAAGTCCCTAAACATGGTAATGGCTGAAATATCACTGGGTAGATAAAGCCGGTTGGGGGCATGTTCTCGTCTGTAGTGCGAAATGGATGGTTTAAATAACTTTATATGATTTTCTATAACACTTCTGTCAAGTTTACGTGTTGAGGGATGCCGCCCTAAAAATAAAGAAGTGCTTTAGTTAAGAATATAGCGTAATAATATATCATTTTTTACCCCTTCTGTCTTGAACTATCGGCATCGTAGTGATATGTTCAGTATTATCATTAGAAGGTAGAGGGACTGATGATAGTGTGTTAAGTAACATTGTGTCGTTTCCAGGCCGATAACCCAATGTAGCAAGAAAAAAAACTTTACATACTTGCACCTTTGTAGTACCACTGCAATTTTTCGGTAAAAAATATTTGTAGGTAACATTGCGAGAAGAATCCTGCTTTTTTCTCGCTACTTCAAGTTTTTCGGCGTTATTTAAAATAAATATTCTTTGAGCTTGCCAATTAAGTGCCCAAAATTGCTTATTAATTGATTTCATAAAATCCTGTGGAACTAACTCTGAACAGTTTCGCTTGCATTTACATGGCGGTTTTACTCCAAATTTAGCCACTTTATCGTCAAATTTAAGTTTTTTCCGTTCTTCCAAAGGCAAGTCATATGATTTACGTTTTCTATCGTTTCCTTTTTTAGTCGTTTTCTGCAAAAAAACTACTGGTGTTCTGTTTTCATTGTCTGAGGTTTGTTCTGAAAATATTTCATCATCCTTATTAACAATTTCCGCTAGTTGTTGTTCATTGATGGGTGGTCCTGTGTTTGATATGTTATCAGGCAATAAAACGTTTTCTTCGTAGTAATTTTGTTCTGGAACAGCTATTGTATCCTCCTGCTTATCCACAAGCTGTGCGGCAGCTTTAACTGGTGATTGTATATCGGGTAATAATAATAAGTCAGATAAATTATAATCATTCATCAAAGGGCATAAGTTTTTGATAATGGCTTTTTTTTTCTCCTCTGGTATGCCTCTAAATAAGGCCAAATAAAAAAAGTCATTGACGTCTAGATTTTTTACTACCTTTTTTTCGGAATTAGTTAATTTTACACAGTTAATAAAATCATAAAAATCGCAAACTTTTTTATTTTTCATGGACAGTTCCACCTGATTGTGGAAGCTGTCCGCACTCATAAAAGTGTGACCCGGCTCGAAATATTTAATAATTATTTGTTCACTACTTATATTCGGAGAGTTAACTATGTACACAAGAAAGGAGAGAAAACACCAATTTTTGTTTTGTGACGAACAATTGTCAAGCCACATAGTAATTTTTTTTGCATCTCTGTTAAGTAAAAAGAAATTATAAAATGTGCTTATAATCTCTTCTTTTTTTCTGCCCGCAAGACCTTCATGCCAAAGAGTGGCAATGGGTTTGTTTTTTGATTTTTTCCCTAAAGGCACAAAGCTTTCATTGAAAGCTATAATTCTTGGAGTGAAAATACAAATTTTAAACTCTTCCATCCTTGGAAGCATTATAACCTTCTGAAGGTCTGCAGAAAAAAACACTTCATCGTTGTTTTCTTCCCTTTCTGCGTCTATACTGTACGCTTTTCTAGCACGTGTGTATTTGTATTTATGTATTAAATATTTTTGGCAACAATCACACTTTGTATTAATATTTTCTTCCTCGTGACCATGATTTTTAAACGTCGTACAGTCTTCACATTCTTCGTGGCCTAGACGTGTAAAAGATATGTTCATTTCCTTTAAAACAAGTCTGTATAGATCACTAGAACACTGGAATTCTTTATGTTGCTCTTGAAAGTCCCTAAACATGGTAATGGCTGAAATATCACTGGGTAGATAAAGCCGGTTGGGGGCATGTTCTCGTCTGTAGTGCGAAATGGATGGTTTAAATAACTTTATATGATTTTCTATAACACTTCTGTCAAGTTTACGTATTGAGGGATGCCGCCCTAAAAATAAAGAAGTGCTTTAGTTAAGAATATAGCGTAATAATATATCATTTTTTACCCCTTCTGTCTTGAACTATCGGCATCGTAGTGATATGTTCAGTATTATCATTAGAAGGTAGAGGGACTGATGATAGTGTGTTAAGTAACATTGTGTCGTTTCCAGGCCGATAACCCAATGTAGCAAGAAAAACAACTTTACATACTTGCACCTTTGTAGTACCACTGCAATTTTTCGGTAAAAAATATTTGTAGGTAACATTGCGAGAAGAATCCTGCTTTTTTCTCGCTACTTCAAGTTTTTCGGCGTTATTTAAAATAAATATTCTTTGAGCTTGCCAATTAAGTGCCCAAAATTGCTTATTAATTGATTTCATAAAATCCTGTGGAACTAACTCTGAACAGTTTCGCTTGCATTTACATGGCGGTTTTACTCCAAATTTAGCCACTTTATCGTCAAATTTAAGTTTTTTCCGTTCTTCCAAAGGCAAGTCATATGATTTACGTTTTCTATCGTTTCCTTTTTTAGTCGTTTTCTGCAAAAAAACTACTGGTGTTCTGTTTTCATTGTCTGAGGTTTGTTCTGAAAATATTTCATCATCCTTATTAACAATTTCCGCTAGTTGTTGTTCATTGATGGGTGGTCCTGTGTTTGATATGTTATCAGGCAATAAAACGTTTTCTTCGTAGTAATTTTGTTCTGGAACAGCTATTGTATCCTCCTGCTTATCCACAAGCTATGCGGCAGCTTTAACTGGTGATTGTATATCGGGTAATAATAATAAGTCAGATAAATTAATCACTGATGTTTCATTTGGAGTTTTAACATTGCTAAATGAAGAGTCTAATATGTTCACATCTTCTATATTATTGTAATCATCAAGAAAAATAATTTCATTTATGTCAGCAATATTAATTGTTTTTTTATTAAAGTCGCTATCTTCGGGTACTTTTTTGACAGAAGATATTTCTGTGCAATTTTCTATACCACCTTCTCCATTATTTTTGTCGGACTTATTATTAGGACTTACATTTTCTTTGTCTTGCTGTTTCGGTAAAACGATTGATTCTAAAAAAGTTATATTTCTCGTAAAACAATGACTTAAATATTATGTCATCTTACTCTAAAGCTAACTATAAGTTACGTACCATTTGTTGAGTATTCATCTCGTTCATAAGATTGTAATGCCTTCAACACCAATTGTCTCGATCGATTTGACATTCTGTAAAAAACACCCTGGTTTATTTTCAAGTTTACGTTACGACCGACATAAGAAAAAAAGTAATTTTTGACAAAAAAACTGGAAATTTGATTTATTATTAGTAGTGACACATGATTGTAGCCACTTTTTTCCCCCATTCAATTTAGAACAAATTTGATCTCTTGACTTTTTTTCGTAGGACGCACCGTTTTCCCGTAAAAAATAAAAACCATTTTCATAATCATGCTCAAATTGTTTAAAATTTTGAGTTAATTAAAATGCCAAAATCTGTAAAACGGTAATTTAAATTAAAAAATTTTGAATTATTTATAAAACTATTTATTATTAACTATGTTCGTAAATAAATTATGCCAAAATTTCACAGCTTACAGGTCATTGTCATTTTCAAAATTCAAATTTTGGCCATTTGGACATGATTGTACAGGGTTATCATTTATATTTCGCCACCTATTTACAGGGTCTATTTTTACAAATAGAAAAAAACATTAATAAATAAAAAAGTGGTTTGGATTTTAGGGAATTTTCTAAAAAAAATCATTTTGAATATACCCTGTATAGTCAGAAGAAAGGAGTGGCGTATAACTTTATGATTTTTTTAAATGATACACCCTGTATATTTTTCAATTTTTAGATTCTCCTTAACGTCCCCTTTCCAAAAATATATACCATGTTAATATTTGGGCTGGTAGTTTTTAAGTTATTCGACATCAAAGTTATCGTTTACCTAAGGTTCATTATAATGTTATGTTAATGTAAACAATTATAGGATGAATTTTCATGTAAGAAAATATTTTATTAACAATAATCATACTAGAGAATTTGTCTATGATATTAATTTTGAGTTTTAGAAGGGTTTTTATAATGAAATAAATTAGGTAAAAGACAATTTTGATGTCAAATAACTCAAAAACTACCAGTCCAAATGTAGACTTAATATATATTTTTGAAAAGGGGCTGTTAAGCAGAATCTAAAAATTGAAAAATATACAGAGCGTTTTGTTTAAAAAAATCATAAAGTTATACGCCACTCCTTTCTTACACACCCCGTATATTCAAAATTATTTTTTTTAGAAAATTCCGTTAAACCCAAACAACATTTGTATTTAATGTTTTTTTCTATCTGTAAAAATAGTCCCTGTAAATGGGTGGCGAAATATAAATGATAACCCTGTACATACAAAAATGGTTTTTATTTTTTTTTGCGGGAAAACGGCGAGTCCTACGAAAAAAGAAATCACGAAATCAAATTTGTTCCAAATTAAATGGGGAATATAAAAAAAAATATTTTTTAAAATAGCAGTGGCATACAATTTTTTTACTAAAAAAAGGTAAAATACCGTGCGGACGCCACTGGTAAACAATTTTAAAAACAATTAACATGAAAAAATAGAAATTATTGCCCAAAATACGTATATAAAATTTTATAAGGATAATACCTAAAACGGTATGGAAGATATAATAAAAAAATGATCTTTTTCTTAAAACTTTAACACCCTGTATATTGAAAACCAAGCATTTTTAGAAACATGTTTATGCAAGACTTTGGCGATAAAACATGCCAAAGAATCACCCCCTTAAATATTAGCATGTTATTCTGAAACACCCCCCTGTATTATTTATGAAAAATGATATTTAACAAAACTTACCTGAGTTATAAAATAAAACTCCTCACCTTAACACTGTTTTAACACAATAATTATTGTTGAATAAGTCACTTGAAATATGTAAATTTAGCTCCGTAATTAAACAATTATCTGTCGATGTCGCTATACCGCCTCCAATTTATTGATTGAATAACCCTACTTAAGCAGAAATTGACCGTTAGAAAAGCGCGGGAGTTACTTACGGCTTTTTTACTTCAAGTTTGCTTGCGTATTTCCCGGTCTTATTTAAAATACAAAGGCTCACAAAACAATGCCGTCTTTTAGTTTCCACTTTTAATAGATATATCTTGTCATTTATACGTAAGAAAATACTTAAGGTTCTTACGGCTTTTTGATTTCAAGAATTATTACGTATGTCCGTGCCGCTTTTTGGTAAAAAGGGGATAATTGAAATAATACCGTCTTTTTATTACAAGTTTTGCGTTTGCCGTCTTTTAACTAAAAAAAATAAAATTATATGAATGGAAAGTTTAAACATAAATAGAGCATTTGAAAAGATGCCGCGTTTTGTCTTAAATATTTAAAATTGCCGTCTTTTAACTTCCGAAAGGGTGATATTATTGCACTTGCCGTTATATTCAAATTCAAATAGGGTCGTATTAGCCCAAAAATGTAAAAATCTGAAAATCGATAATTTTTCACTTGCCGTCTTTTAACTACCGGCGGCAGTGTTACAGGTAGGCATGAATTTGTATATTTTTAAGCAAATAGAATGTACTTGCTAAAATTATATTTTATTGTCTATGTGTCGAGGTCTATGTATAACTTGTAAACAAAAGTATTCCTTAACAGGTATTATCAAAGAAAATTTATAGTGGAAGCTATTATTTTCTTTGGTATTATATATTTTCACTGTTGAGGGCGAAATGAAATAATCTTTGTTTTTCTTTAAAAGAACTACAGTTGGAATTATATTATATTACACAGTATGTGGTATATGGCACATTTATTGATTTTAGCAATATTTTTACTTTTTTGCAGAATATGACCCTAAAAAGAAGGGAATGATACAAGAAATGATGTCAAGTATTTGATACAGTATTTTCATTTACCTTTCACATACTTAGTCAATATAAGGAAGAACAATCACCGAAGCACAATTACAAATTCCTCGATAAGCTATTTTGTTGATTCAAATTTGAACTCGACCATTTTGATTGTAGAAGATATATACCTGTGTAAGTATTAATTGTGATTATTTTTTTTTATAAAGAAACTTACTATAATATTACACTTAAACAGATTAGGCTAGTATAATTCATAAGCTTATGTTTAGCAAAGTCTACTGCAAAACATAACTATGAGTTCGTTATTATAACAAATTATCAGTTTACAGTATCAAACAGAATTTAACACTTGAAACCTTGTTTAATTTGACTAATTGTTTTTGCACTGATATTCTGTCGGAAAACAGCAGCAAGATAATGCATAACAACTCAACTGATGAATGGTTCACTTATTTTTTTATAATGTCATCCATTAAACTTTGTGCTAGACACCTCATTATGTTTTATATGTTTGTCTAATTTCTTACAGTGTGATACAAATATGTTTGAAGTGTTTGTTTTTCCTTGGGTTTTGCTAATTGCAATTTTTAATGTGTATTTTTGAATTAATCTTTTGTTCAAATCTATGAATCGCTTTTGAAGTTTCACATCACAATAAAAATATTCTATTTAAAAAAATATCTATTATATGACTTAATAAGTTCATTATGTTTAATAGAATTTATTTGTTTATTCCTATCTAAAATTGTACAGGGTGCCTGATTATATTTTAAATGGTACGTACCCTAGAGGCCTTATGCTATGAGTTATCAGAAAACTTTAAATACAAATGTTTTTGGGTTTGAACAAAATCATCATTCATTAATCATTCTTGCCGATTATAAATATACTAGGTTTAAACTTTATCTCTAAAGATAATAGAGAAATTTTAGAAAAACCCTGCCATAAGAGGCAATGTGTAAGAGATTTGCTTCTTATGATAGGGTTTTTCTTAAATTTCTTGATTATCTTTAGAGATAAAGGTCTTAAACCTAGTCCATTATTAATAATCAGCAAGAAGAGACCATTTGAGGTGTATCTATTATACAGGGTGTGCCTTTTAAAATAACGCAGTCGATGCCCATTTACTAAATTTCCGATTACCTTTTGTTTGTTTTTCTTGTAAATTGACCAAACCGAAACACTTTTATATTTAAAGTTTTTTGATAACTCATAATAAAGTCTCTAGGGTACTGTTTAAAATATAACCAAACATCCTGTACATAAAATCTGTATAAAATATCAGATGTGTTAAAAATTTAAAAAAAAACTACATTAATATACATAAAGTAACAAAAGTGAACCAAACTTAATTTTAGAGAAAAAATTATACACCATACCTATATCATGAAGAAACCTTATTTTTTGTAAGTTAAGTTAACTGTGTTTACCATTTTTGACCAGAAGAGGTTATTTCAAATCCATTATTATGTAATTCTGGGATACCTTGTTAGGTACTGGAAGAAACTAGGTTGCTAAAAGTACATTTTGTAAGGATATATTAAATATTTATACAGTATGTCCCAAAAATGTTGTATAAGGTGCAGCTGCTGTTTTTTTATTATGGACTATTTTGTTTTATTAAAGAACAAAACATCTGGTTTATATGCAATTTGGTAAACATATCAAATAAAGTATAACTGACTTAAGTCTATGAAAATTAAGATTACTCACAGTGAAAACTGTATTTTGTAACAAGAAACATTTTTTTCTCGATTTTTTCTTCACAATAACTTTATTTTATAAATTCAATTCTGTCTCTATTTTGTAAGATTTGGAGGTGATCATGGTATCTATTGTTCAGAAAGTCAAGAACCACAACATATATAAAATGTAGGGAATTTCCCTCAAACTAGTTTTATAAGATTTATGTGTAGTCTTAGTAGCTACCTCGCAATTCACCCTTTCATATAGGCTTTGTTCAGTATAATTTTTAGAATACCTAGTGGCATTGTGGATTGTGACGTATAAATGACGAACTTAAAGATGGAAATTTGTGGACAATATTCAGATCTCAATTTTTGTTCAACAAAAATTAACATATTTAGTTACGGTTTTCGACACCGTCTAGCAGGCGCGTAACTAAGGGGGGCATAGGGGAGGTGATGTCTTTTTTTTTGGGATATTGCATGGGCGCCTGCAGAACCATAACTGATGAAAAAAAAGGTCATGCATAGTCCATTTGGTAAATAAATGTAATTTATATATGTAATATACAATATTTACATTTTCCAGGGGAGGCAAGCGTCCCCTCCCCCCTTCCCCCATTCAGTAACAGGAGTCTAGGGACGCCCCTACGGTCTAGCACTAAGTTTATAGCCTAGAGGATGTTAATGCAGGTCTTCAATAAGTTGTTTTACAGAGTGTTTTGTAAAACACTTGTAAAAAAAAGTTTACCTTGTTTTTTTTAATTCTTTAGTTTTTTTTTGTACAGGTTGTTTTCAACGAAATTGTAAACTTTTTTTTTCTCAACTTTTGTATCCCTTATACTATTATTTCTTACCTCAGTTATGAATAAAGGTAATGTCTCTAAATTTATAAATGCGACTGTTGTACAGGGCTTTCATTTATATTTTGACACCTAGTTACATCTTTAATTATAGAAAATTTAAAAAAAAACTTTAATTTCAAAATTTGTAGGATTATTCCTGTATTATGGTCTAAGAATATCAAATATTTCTAAAAATTATTGAAAAGTAGAAAAAACTACATAACATGGATTTTTTAAATGTGACACCTTGAATATTATTATCTAATTAAATTAGTCTTTTCATACCGATTATAAATATATGAGTTCAGAGAGAGAGAGAGGACTAATATCTTTGCCTCTTATGAAATGGCTTTTATCAATTTTTTGGATAATCTTTAAATGATAAAGGTACCAAACCTGATATAATTGCTAACTTCAGATTCATTTAATGTTGCATTAAATGGGGCCAGCTAAAAAAAATATAAGTTATGTAATTTCTTCTATTCAGTAATATTTTGTATTCTTAGAAGATAATAGTGAAAAAATCCTACAATTATTGTGTTTTTATTTTCTATAGTTAAAGCTGTATCTAGATGTCAAAATATAAATAAAAACATTATACTTATAAAAAACTGTTTTGCATATTTTTTACTTTGAACTAACTTCAAACTCATCATTAGAATTCATTAATATCTATGTAAATTTAAATAATAACAAACCTTTTTACCATTATTTAATAAGTTTCATTAATTTTTAAACTCTCAAATGACCTTTTGATCTGATGGATCATGAAAGTTAGTTTAAAGTAAAAAGTTCACAATAGAATGGGGTAAGAAACAATTGTTTGATGCATACGGGAGCTGAGAAAAACAACACATCCAGAAAAATTTACATTTTGGTGAAAACACCTTTTATATAAAAAAAGTTTTTTGGTATTCAGGTGTGAATTATCGTGGATAGAAAAGAACAATATAATATTTCGTTTTGTAATAGTCATTATGTGTGTATAAACATTTTGTGAAAATGACAAGGGCTTAGATAATACTCTGTGTAACAGATTTCTTGTGGCCTTTTGCATTTTCGAAGCGATAAATCCAACATATAGTGCTAGGCATTATCGAAAACCACAACTCATAAATTCTGGTTGAAAATTAGTAAACTTGAATTTTGTCTACAAATTTGGACATCAGTACCTAAAATTAATTAATTAATGTAGGGGTTATGGTTATATTGATTAAAAAAAATTGGGTTGAGGTACTATACATGCTGTTGGTTACAAACACAAGTTTAAAAAGCCATATTTATATGGATATTCTTCATATTTTCTTAAAGGGAATATGCTTCTTAAGTATTACTTTTAATTTTTAACGAAAATTGGAAATATACCTATTTTATCAATAACGAAGTTTTTTTAATAGCATATTTACAGCGGATTTTTAGGTATTTCAAGTCACAGTGTGAGTCCTTTGGACCCTTTGTAAAAGAAAATGGTGTGTACTTACATATCACCAGAAATCAGCAGCAATGGAAACTAATTTCAGCTTGTAACAACTTGAACAATAAAAACATGTCCAATTGTAATATTTTTTTATTTAGTGACAAATATAGAATTGATTTTCACTATGAAATATCGCAATACTTAAAAAAAAAATTAAAGAAGTTCCAGTCAATTTCATATTAATCAAAATGGAAAATTATTTCATTTATATCTTAAAGATTTATGACTATACTTAAATCTAAAAAAATAATTATATTTAGGCGTTTTATAGATACAGATTTACAGGGATATACAAAGTTAGAGATTGATACCATTATGAAATTAGTTATGGGTGGTATTATATATGAATCTTTAAAGAAATTTCCAAAAGTTAAGGTATGAACGTAGAAATATTTATTTTTCAGTTCCAACTGTTTCTTTTGGTAGTTATGTAAACTCTCCAAACGTCAATTTTTAGTTTTTAGACGATAAAATTACTCTATTAGGTATAGGATCAACTGCGCAGTAATTTTATTATTTTTAATGCAATGAATAAAATGCAAAGTAAATTTTCTTCTTCCCAATCATATGGTAATTATCAGTATATTTGAAATATCTAGAGAGTGATAAAATATCTATTTTTATTAAATGAATACCCTGTCTATTTTTTACACCTATGAAAAGCTAAAAAACATGTTTCCAAAAAACTTCATGCCAAATTTTCTGATATACCCACCTATGATATTTAAAAAACTAAAATTAATACCTTCCTGCAAATGGCCATATTATTTTTGAAGATATAAATTTCGTAACAGTTACAAATAGAGTATTTCTTAAAAGGGCTTCTTTATACAGAGCATTCCATGTAAAAAATTACACTGTGTGTAATATTTTTTAGTACGAGAAATAATAAAATATCAAAGAGGGACTACTTTAGATGGCAATTAATTTCCCTCGTACAGATTGTCTGCATATTCAAATAATTTATTAGACCGTCATTTACTTTTGTCATACAAGATTCGGACTAAAATTTTACCAGTCTGTCTCTGTTTCTCACTTGAGTTTTATGCAATTTTATTTCATTAGGCCGCTATTTTGTTTCGCTATATTCTATATACCAAAATGTTTCCATTCCGTTGAAAACTTAAATTCAACTGGATAAGTAGTTTTTAAGCTATGCTGCGGACAGACAGACTGACAGAAGTGGGAAAACATGGGGCCCAAGCACCCTAAAATGTAAAGTTCTGCAAAATTTTAAAGGGTTAATTTTCCATTTTTTACTCTTTTAAACTGATTTAAATGCTGGTGGTTGCCCTTCTTCAATAAGGACTTTTATTTATTTTAAACTTTATAATTAAATGGTAAAAGCATTAACTTCTATTTGTTTATTTTTCTAATGATTTAATAAATTCTATTATGTATTTTAATAATTTTAACACAGAATAAGTGTGTAACTTATTTTATTAAGACCATATTACCATTTTATTAAAAATCATCTTAAAATAAACAATACATTTGGAAAAATAAAAAACAAATTCTTATTACCAATTCATTAGATAAATATAGAAAACAAATGTCTTGAAATCACCACTTATTTGTTAGCTTCTGTTTTATTAGAGTATTAGTAGGTATTAGGTACAATATTATTCACCATCACCAATTGATGCCAACAATGCTGCTATATCTTCCATTTTAGAAGTATAACAAACACAAGTATTAAGGATCTCCAAGTAGACCTTAGTAGCTTCAGATTTTTAACTCTTCATCACCTTTTAATTATTTCCAAAATAATAAAATATACTTAATTAATTAGGCCAAAAAAATGTGTCGTGTTTTGCTCAACGTCAACAAAATAATTTTAAGGTTAACAGTAATTGTCAAATCGTAATGAAAAACTGGCCTACTTGACGTCAAAAAATACATGCAATTTTCCATTTAAGAAATGGATGCTACTTCCAACCTTTGTCAGTTGTTTCGCTTAATCACGTGATTTAGCGATTCGTTAACTAACGAAATGATAAGTGCAAAATCGCACCCCTGGATCGGAAAATCCGATTGTCATGCCGAACAGCTCTCCGAATGGAGAAAATTTTCGTTAACTAAAGAAATGATAAGTGCAAAATCGCACCCCAGGTCCAATTACAAAAGTTAAAAAAAAAACATATACACTTAATACCTAACATATAAATACTTAATACCTAACAATAAACACACTTAATACCTAACATATAAATACTTAATACCTAACAATAACATACATTGATCATTTTGTTAATAGATACACCTAAAACACCTATAATTTATTGTCAGATTTTTTTTGTCATATAATAAAATAAAATGTTTAACATATAATACCTATACTGAACATACATAACAAAGATAAACATGATAAAAATATACATATATTTAATTTTTCTTTTTTTTTTTTGCTTTTTTTCTTTTTCTTTTCTTAATAAAATTTTATACCTAACTTAAGAATACCAATACAGAAATCAATCACAATCTCTCCCTACAACCATCCACAACAAAATCAGAAATATACTAGAGGCTATAGAAGTGAATTCCTAATCTGACCCAATGAGGAACGTGTTCAGAACGTGTTTGAACACATCAAGGGTAAGTTCATTGGCAAAGGCCATCATACGATTCATGGAGTTAAACTGTCCATAAATCAGCATAAAACAGCTTATCACAGTTTTTCCGTCTTTGATTTAAAGTTTTAATATTTAATGAATTCATAATGGTAGAATATTCGATTGCATCACCAGGTATGGAAAGCTTGAAACCTATATAACGTAAAAATTTGTTTTGTATGCGCTCAAGTGCATTGATATGAACAGCAAAGTGTGGTGACCAGACACAAGTGCTGTTCTCTAAATGACTTCTTACAAATGCAATATAGAGAGTTTTAAGAGCAAAAATATTTTTAAAGTGTCTAGTATGACGTTTTATAAAGCCTAGCATTTTCAGTGCTTTATTGCAACATGCTTCAATATGATCCACAAAAGTGAGCATTTTATCGAACATTACACCAACATCCCTTACAGTATCAACCTTATCAACAATATTGTTTATATGGTATATATTAGACTGTGGGTATTGTTTACGAGAAAATTGCATATACTTACATTTCTTCACATTAAGAGTCATATCATTCAATTCACACCAGTGTACGAACCTCAGAAGATCATCCCATAACTCATTGCTTGAACTTGAGGAATCAAGGACTTTAAAATTTTTCAGGTCGTCTGCATAGAGCAGGTATTGACAATGATAAAAACAACAACAAACATCATTAATAAATAAATTGAACAATAGAGGGGCGAGATGCGGCACACCCGAGGTGACATCGATTGTACGAGAATAGATGGATTTAATCTTGACAATCTGCTGTCTTCCCACCAAATAGGAATGTAACCAGGATAGAAGTGTGCCCCCACCCTGAACTCAGAAAGTTTATGCACTAATAGGGTATGATTGACCCTATTGAAGGCCTTGGAGAAGTCAGTATATATGGTATCCACAGAGCTGCCTCCTTCCCAGGCCCTCGATATGGCCCTCTCACAAAGCAGTAAATTACATAGGTACCCTTTTTCTTTTCAAAATAAACTGTAACTGTAACATAGAATTTTGCACCATATAGCAAATAATTTAATTAATATTTAAAGAGCATATTCACAAGTTTGTTAAAATATTCCTTCAAAAGAAATACATTTCAAGCATAGCATTTTATGTTTTCCCCGTTCTTACAAAAAGATCAAATCGGGAAAAAACTCACTGAATTAAATATAATGGTTCATTAATAACTAAAATATACAGGTTTCGTAATGATATGATATAAAATAATATTTTTTAAACAGATTAACTTACCTTGTTTAATTTGTAGGATTTTTTATGAGTTTCGTATCTTCGCTGCATATTTGGAGGTTCCACGTTTTCATAACTTTCTTGAATATTTTGGCATCTGTTGATTACTTACAGTATGATTTATATGCTAATATATAATGGCTTTACTTTCAAGTAACCAAAAATATTTTGTATCTTACGAAATTAAACTCCAAGGCAGATTAAATTTAGATATTATCAAAAACTCAAGCAATTCCAACTAGCAGAGGGCGCAAAGGTCAAGTTTGTGAAGGGAGAAGACCTTCCTAAGCCTCATGTCTGCATGGTATATCTTCCGGACGACTCGCCTGATATAAAATTGTCGGCGAAGGATGTGAGATGAACTATGATCTGATACTCGGGAGCTGGTTGTTCTATACCGCGAGAATTCGTGTCATGATTTTCGTCGATTTTTGTACAGAATTAGTCCAAATAATTCAGTCACTCTTGTTAATTGTATCTTCTATTGTGCAGTGCTATTCGTGAACTGTTATTTATGACCGATTAATTGTTTAATTGTCTTTGTTTTACCGGCGAAAGATAATCATTTCTCCATTGGACTTTGTACCCATTTCTTCAGTTTAGTAATATTTAGTAGTTCAATTGCACAGGTACAAAGGGGGTTATTGTGCACGACAACAATTGTACTGTGGATAGTACAAGTATCAAATAATTGCTATGATGTCATCTGGGAACAAATGCTGCTACGTTGTTTTTTAAAGACAGTATAGTTGTGTTTAATGTCATTCTGTTGCTAACAATTTATACTTTGTGCTATGGTGTTTAACTAGTTTTATATTACTCCCTATCAAATCTTATTCAACAAAATATTGAAATATATCTTCATTTCTCATCAAATGTCAAGTTCACAGGAATATTTTTTATAATACTGTAAGTAAATATATACAATACAATCGCATTGTTCACTGGAGAATCTGTGTCGGATAATCAGTTATTTATTTATTTATTTACCGATCATACAACATATAACAGGATAAATCCCAAATAATGTTACATAAGTATATGATCAAACTAAAATTACCTTAATATTAAATCTATACAAAAATATATATAAAAAAAAAAAAAATAAAACAAGCTAAACAACACTAGTATTTTATCAAACTAAAATTACCTTGATATTAAATCCATACAAAAATATATAAAAAATAAAACAAGATAAAACAACACTAGATGTTAATAGATGTACAGTCATAAGTATAAAATTAAAAACAAATTTTACGTGTATAGTAAAGGACAACATTAATCACAATTGAGACATTTTAATGCACAAACAATATTAAAGAAAATAACGATTAGGGGAGTAGGCATCTAAGCTTATTTTTAAGAGAACGTGATGACCCATCTATGTCAAAATTTTGTGACAGGTGGGCATTGAACAGGCTCATAAATCTGTTAGCAAAACTAAATCTACCCACATCTGTACGACTGTAGGATACTGTGAAAGTTTCTGTTTGTCTAGTTTGTCTCAAAGGCACTCTAAAATTAATCAGGGCCAGAACCTTGGGGCAGTCCGTTAAGCCATTCAAGAGTTTGTGCCCAAACGATAATGTTAAAATGGTCCTGCGCGATTCTAGACTGTTTAGGCCCAGTAATTTTAAACGTTCTACATAGGTATATTGCGTTTTATCAATGTTTATCCTAAACAACATGAAATTAACAAACTTTGACTGAACACGTTCAAGTCTTTTTATATGAACCTGATAATATGGTGACCAGATTGGGCTACAATACTCCATGTGACTTCTACACAGCACAAAATAAAGGATTTTCAAAGTCTCCACATTTTTGAACTCAAAACATTGGCGCATCAAAAGACCCGCCATCTTAAAAGCTTTGCCAATCACACTATCAATATGGCTTGTAAAACGGAACTCACTATCAAAGAGCACTCCCAGATCATCAATAAGTTGTACCCCAGGTATTTTTAAATTAAGTGTCAGAGTGTAATCGTGACACACCAGTTGTTTTTTCCTGGAGAAAGTAATTTTTTTACATTTACTGGCGCTCAAAGTCATCCTGTTACATCCGCACCATTCACACAGTTTATCAACTTCACTCTGCAGCAGAATACAATCATTCAGGCTTTTTATTTCGCGAAATATTTTAAGATCATCTGCAAAAAGAAGGTAATGACAATTCTCGAATAAATACGCTACGTCGTTAACAAAAAGAAGAAATAATATGGGGCCCAAATGGGACCCTTGAGGAACTCCCGAGTGAACCTCAATGTAATTGGAAAAATGATTGTTATATTTTATAATTTGAGTTCGCCCAGACAGGTAACTCCTTAACCATGAAAGTAGTGGGTCGCCAATTCCATAATTCCTAAGTTTATGTATTAGGATGTCATGATCCACACAGTCAAACGCTTTCTTGAAGTCAAAATATATCGCGTCAATTTGGGATGTCGAATCAATAGCATCACTTATGATGCTCGAATATACTGCCAAGTTCGTTTGACACGAGCGGCCGGGATAGAAACCATGCTGGTGTTCAGAAATTATGTTAGAGAAAGTGTGAAAAATTTGCCCTGAAACTATACTTTCGAGGACTTTACCAAGGCAACATAAACCAGATATAGGACGGTAGTTCTCCACATTAGATCTATCCCCAGCTTTAAAAAGCGGTGTAACAATGGCACATTTCCAGAGATCGGGAAATATTCCCGATGACAAAGATTTTTTAAATAGGGCATATATAGGACTGGTTAGTGTGGGGCAGCAGTTATGAAAAAATAAAGGTGGTATTCCGTCGTTACCTGGTCCCTTATTAGTTTTTAAACCAACCAACTTTTCAAAGACTAAATCCAAACTAATGTTGATAAATGGAAGGTAAACATTATTGACTGGTAGGGTGATATGTTGGGCATAATGGTGTTGATAATCAGGCAACTGATATACCGATTTAAAAAATGAAGCAAACATTTCCGCTATCTCTGCAGTGTTGCTTGAACTCATTGTCTGGTAACTCATTGACTTAGGATTACCTACGGTCTTTTTCTTTGTTGTAGTTTTCGCACTGCGTCTTAAGAATAACGTTTAAGTTACGATGATGAAGTCTTTCGGATGTTGTCGGAAAAAAGAATTTTCAAACTACTGTTGTATCTATTTATTTATTTATTTATTTGAACCACATGATTACAATATATAAAATGGGTTTCGTCACATACTATAAGTTAATCTAAGTTTTAAAATTTAAGGACAATAACAAAACTACAATCATTAAGTGTACAGCGTATCAAACCAGGACACAAACAAATGGTAAATAATATGGTCTTAAGATTAAATATTATCTAGGGTGAGTATCTTAGTCTCTATAATCCATGAATTCTTTGAAGCTATAAAAGGTCCTTTCGTTCAAATATACTAATAGATTTCTACGAAACTGCTTTATGGATCTAGCTTCCTTGATATTGTTGGGCAGTTTGTTGTATATTCTGACACAAGCGTAATGTGGAGATTTCTCATAACGAGATGAGGTGTGTCAAGGAAAGGTAAGATTACCATAATGCCTCGTTGGGTAGGTATGATTTTCAGAATTGCTCTTAAACTGGTCTTTGTTTTTGTACACATAGAGGACACACTTCAATATATAGACAGATGTAAGTGTAAGTATTTTAGAATTTCTCATGGTTTCTCTGCAGGTTTCCTGAGGTTTCAGTCCGAAGATCAGTCTAATTATTCTTTTTTGGGAAATGAAAACGGCGTTCACTGCTTGACCCCAAAAAATTATGTTGTAGCCAATATGGGAGTAAGCCATAGCATAATATGTTGTAAGCAGAGTAGACATAGGTACTGCGTGTTTCAGTTTTAGTACTGCATAGAATGCTTGATTAAGCTTCGAACAGATATGGTCTATTTGTGGCTCCCAAGTGAGTTTAGAGTCAAGATATGTTCCTAGGAATTTTACCGTTGATTCAGTTTTATCTACATATAGTCTTGGTTGCGTTTTGATGAAAGGGACAATAACAGTCTTATCTTTGTTCAGAATAAGTCGGTTTGAATAATACCACATGTTCATTTCATCACAGACATTGTCGATTTTTGATCGCAATTCAGGTTCGTTCTTTGCCGAGATAATAGCTGTAGTATCGTCGGCGAATTTTATGGTAGTGTTTGGAAGAGATAGGTCATTGACAAAAAGCAAAAATATAAGTGGGTCTAGTACCGACCCTTGAGCTGCTCCAATATTTAAGTTGTACTCTGTTGATGTACAATTTTCTCCCCTTACCAGTAACCTTCTTTCTGAGAGGAACGACATAATTATAGAAAGAGCGTTGCCTCTAATACCCATAGCGCTAAGTTTGTGGCAGACAAAGTTTAAATTTAGTGTGTCAAAGGCTCTGGACAAGTCAAAGAAAAGGCCAAAGACAATGCGGTTTTCTTCCAGCCCTTTGTAAATGAAGTCCGCCAGTTGAAAAGCAGCTGTTTCTGTTGACCTTCCAGTGCAAAATCCGTGTTGGTCATTTCTAATTATGTTAAATCGCTGGACGACGTTGATCATTCTGTTATATATAACACGTTCAAAGATTTTACTAAAGGTACTTAATACTGAAATTGGTATGTAATTCTCAATGTTAGTGGGTTCTCCCTTTTTAAAGACAGGTACAACTGTTGATAGTTTTAGTGCAGATGGAAATTTGCCGCTACTTAAAGAGATATTTATTAGAATTTGTAGTGGTTCCTTTATTTCATTGCAGACCTTTTTTATGGCTTTTGTAGGAATGCCATCAAAACTACAGGATTGTTTATTTTTTAGGCGGTTGATAAGTTGCTCTACTTCAGTAGTTGTAACTGGCTCCAGGAAAATTGTGTTGTTTATGGGTTCTGGAGTTGTTGGACTATAAGATATATTATCTCCAAAGTGATCCTTAATCTTTTGCTCAGCAACATTTGCAAAGAAATCACCAAGTATATTCGCTACTTTTGAGGGTTTAGATATTAGTTGGTCATTTATTTTAAGGCTTATTGGTTTTACCCTTTTCTTTCTGTCCAGCTCACTATTTATTACATTCCAGGCTTCTTTAGTTTGATTGTCTGCGGTTTCTATTTTGTTTTTGTTGTAATTTATTTTGGCTTTATTTAGATGCTTTCTATAGTCTTTTCGTTTTTGTCTATAGTATTCCTTCATCTTCGAGTTTTCAGTTTGTCGGGTAAGTTCATAGAGATCATGTAACTGCTGCTTCTCCTTAGCTAAGTTCTCTGTTAACCATTTGTTCCGTTGTTTTCAAAATCTTTGTTTTCTTGCGTTTTGGATATGTAACATTAAAGTGCAATAAAATTGTTTTCAAAAAATTTCCAAATGCCATGTCGATTTCGGTCACAAATATATCTTCCCATGATTCAGCTTTCAGTTTTGCCTGGAAATCATTTAAATTTTTTTCTCCTAATAATCGGACTTCTTTAGTAACTACATCTTGGCTGTTGTCGCTCTGTGGCTCGTAGGTGATCTGTAGTTGTTGTAAGTAGTGGTCGGAGATGTGTACTTCACTTATTGAACATTTGATTAATGATTTGTTGATGTTTGTTGTCATATAGTCTATTGACGATACTGAGGTACCTGCTTTTGATGTAAAGATTCTAGTGGGATTGTCTCTGAAGTCTTTTAGATTGAAGGATTCAAGTAGGTCATTTAATAGCTTATAATGTATGCGACATGCGTCTTTTTTAAACTGTCTATGTTAAAGTCTCCACACAGTACAATGTTGGGACAAGTTTTTTCAACGTGGGAAAGCAGAGCTGTTGTTTGATTTATAAGAATGTTTATGTCTCCTGTAGGTGGTCGGTAAATACTAATAACAATAAGGCTCATTTCAGCTGTTGAAATTTCTACTCCACAGCATTCTACCTCCATTTCAACACTGTAGCTTTCCGCAACATTTATGTTTTTTCCTGTTATCATAGACTTTATATATATAGCAGTACCTCCATGGATATGATTTTTTCTACAGTAGTTTGAGACAAGGTTGTACCCTGGTATAGTCATGCCTATGATATGCAATTCCATCATTTGAGCACCAAGTTTCTGTAAAGCAAAACACATCTGGTTCGTATTCTTCAGTGAGTATTTCTAAGTTGTTCAGTTTATTTGCCAAATTTTGCACATTTAGGTGATATATATGTAAAGCTCTTTTTTCATTTACCATTAGGATATTCATTGTATTCCGATGGATATTTATTGGTAGTGTTGATGCTACATTTCCATTTCTAGATGACTGAGGCGTGGGTGTAAAAAACGGGACTGTCGGTTTAACTCTGCGGTGTGCTGGGAAATAACAGAGACTTTGTCCTTCCCTTGTTTGCTATGACCAATGGCCCCATTTTAGTCATATTTGAGATTTCGGTGTTATTTGCAACTTGTAATGTAGTATTGTTATTTGTTACTTCCTGCATCTGTTGTTTATTTGATACATTTTGTTTTGATTGGTCCCTTTTTGCACTTTGTTTACCATTTTTTTCTTCGTTGCCTATTTGGTTTCCTCTAGCATTCTCTCTTTTTTTCTTTGGTCTATTGTCATTCAGTTTTCCATCCGAGCTGCATGGAACGGGACATGTCAACGGTAGTAAAGATTGGAGGATATTTAAGTTTGTGCTCTCCTGACTGACAGTCGAAACACAACAATGATGAAAGCCAGAAAAAAATACTGGAAAACAAAATTGAGTGTTTGCAAAGGGAAATGAACGAGAAGGAGGAACTTATGAATAGACAAATGAATAATTTAAGAAGAAGCAGTGTTACTTTTGAGCAGACGGTTTATGACGCTGAAAGTGAATTTACCGCTAAACTGGAACGTTCGAACATGCGGAATAAAGAACTGGATAAAGAAATTCAAACTTTGAAAATCCAAGAACAAGAATATATCTCCCAATCCAAAGACTACCTGTCTAAATCTAAGTCTAAGTCTAAATTAGAAAAACAAATCGCCGACCTCAACGCAACCACCAAATGTATGAAAACTACTATTCAAACTTTGGAAATTGACAATAACACCTATGTTAATGACCTGAAGCAACTGAGACAAAAATTATTTAGCCTTGATAATAGAGAACACGATGTTAATTCTGCAATAAATTCTACTAATCGTGTAATGGTCACAAAAGCTAACAACGATCAAGGGGTTCATGTTCGTAGAAAGCAGTTATTAATTATAGGTGGTGCAAATACTAGAGGGTGTTCCTTATTATTTAAAAAATACTCTAATTGTAATTATGATATTAACTGTCAATATGCCTCTAATCAACTTTTCGCCGATATGATCAAGCAGTGCCAAACATTATGTAAGAACTTTGATAAGACTGATTACGTCATAGTGTTTATGTCTGATTACAATGCCATAAAAAGTATATCTATAACGGAAAATGACTTGGATCAACTAATATCTTTCACATCACATACTAACTTAATTATGATTGAAACCAGCTATATGAATAGGCCAGTTCTCAACAAAATTGTACACACTCAAAATGATTGTATGGGATCTATGTTACATGAGAAGAGTGTTGCTTTTGTTCCAATGCTAGTTAGCACTCACGACGGTTCTATAGACTTTGTGACAAAAAGAGAATGTATAACTTTTATATTACATAGTTATATTTTTCAAGAATCACAGTCAAAACATTCTTTTTGGAACCGGCAGAACACGAGAACTTACACTTAGTAGATCATCAGTTGCTTGCTTTTACGTCGTACTATCAGAACGTAGGAGGAATGCGTACAAAAATTTCTGAGATATATGCTGCAACAAAATCAGCTGATAACGACTAGATATCATTCACTGAAACATGGCTTACTGAGGATACATGCAGTGGAGAAATATATGATTCAAGGTACTGTATATATAGATCAGATAGAAATTATGATGTTTTAAATTGTACGAGAGGCGGAGGTGTCTTAATTGCTGTCAAATCCTGTTATAGATCTACCAAATTACAGGGCTCTGATAATTCCTTATTTGATGATGTGTGGGTATCGACTCGCATAGGTGTATCAACCATTATTACTGGATGTGTGTACTTTCCTCCCAATTCATCGGTAGCATCATACAAGCATTTTGTAGAAACAACGGAAGCTATTAGAAACAGATACAAAAAAGCTAAACTAATAATTACAGGAGACTTTAATTTGTCAATGGTTAAGTGGCTTAGAGAAAACGACGTTTTGGTGCCTACCAATTTATCTTCAGAAAAAGCAGAAATTCTTATAACCGGAATGTTTCTCAATGAGTTACAGCAACAAAATCATTTGCCTACCGAGTTTGACAAGTATCTCGATCTAACTTTCAGCGATGACTTCTCTGAGTTTTCATTGGAGGTGGCTCATGCACCATTGAGTCATATTGTACAACATCATATTCCATTTGAAATAAAGTTTTCTTTAGCTACCCCTTCTACTTTGGAAGACGATAGAGAGATATTTTATAACTATCATAGAGCTAATTATGATGGTCTAAATAATTATTTTCTAAACATTGATTGGAGGTGGTTGGAGAATTGTACCGATGTTGACTATTCTGTCAAAATGTTCTACCAGATCCTGTTTGAGGCCATTGACAAATTCGTGCCCAAAATTCGCAAACATCGCAACAAGTTTCCCAGGTGGTATTCTGCGGAGACTAAGAAGCTAATTGACCGAAAGAACAAGGCATACCAAAGGTACAAATCTTCCAGGCTTCGACAAGATTATGTAAAATATTCTAGTCTGCGAAGGGAATCTAAATACTTCATTGAATTCGATTACCTCATGTATGTTTCACATGTATGAACACAGAGCTAATGGTTCCAACAAACATAAAGTATTTCTGGTCGTATGTAAATTCTTTGAGGAGAGATCACGGTATTCCCAAAACTATGGAATATAATGCAAGGATCAGGCAGTCACCTAAAGAAATAGCAGACGCCTTTGCAGATCACTTCCAAACTTGTTACAAGGACTCATCAGTTCGCACAATTTTATGTTAGCATCAAGCAAATCACCTTATTAAAAATCGCTCCATGCATTTTGTCGTTTTCGTGTTTTTAATTCAGTAATATATATGTGTTTGGTGTCATTTTAATTGCCAAATAGTGTAGTATTGTGTTTCAAGTTCCATTTCCACGTAGAATATGCATTAGCGGAGGAAAAGCTGAAAAACCTGTAAACAACTGTCAAATGTTGACTTGAAAAAAAAAAAAAAGAGCAAAAACTGAACAAATAAACTGATATATTTTTTGGCTCTTATCTCTTGAAATAGTTTTCAATATTTATTTACTGTGTTGGGAATCACCTATTTTTTGCTGACTTTGGGTGTGAATGAACTGTTGATAGTAAAATCCTTTCATGAAATTGTATTCATGAATGGTTCAATTTCTTTTTTACTTTTGTTGTACTTTTGAGTGAACTTGACCATAAACAAATTAAACAGGACCGTATTCAGAGATAATTTAGCTACCTTTAAGGTGTTAAATTGAATTTCTAGATTTGCAATAATTTGGGGTATGGAAGCTAATAATAATTTTAAATGCTGCCAAAATAAAGTGTTTAGCAATTTTATATGTCACATGTTTTGGAGTTTTTCACCCCAGTTGCTTGGGTCGAAGGAAATATACAATTTTAGGACGTCACAAAGTATATTGTTCAGAGGAGTGTGAAGCAGAAGGATGTGACGAGGAAGACAGGTTGAGAAACTTAAAAAAGGAAATAGAAAGGCTACATGTAGATCTTAAGCTGAAGGATTCCTATATACAAAGAAAAAAAAGACTTTCGGTCGATTTTCAATCCAGCGTGTGCGAAGTTGAATCAGAATATGAGAAACAAATTACCTGTCAGAAAAAGACAATCGCCGATTTAAATAAAAGACTCGTAGAACTAAGTGGTAAGAGTAGGGCGTTGGAAAGTATTTTGGAGAAAAATAAATTGGATTTGGAAAGAGTTAAAGGACAATATGTTAACCTCTTTAGACACCTTAACTGCTGATAATAAATACTTAGCTGCTGAAATTGAAGATCTTAAATGTGTCATAAAAACCCTTGAAAGACCGCTGCCTCATACAGATAAATGCACTCAAACTGAGAGTGGCACATTCTCTAAACAGCGGGCAACTGAAGCTGTCCTGCCTGGGAAGAAAGTATTGGTTCTCACCGACGGGTACCGAAAGTTCTTATATAAGCCGTTAAAACAACAATTGGGCGAGTGCAAATTGCAGTTGGTGACAAAACCTAATGCCTCATTGAGGAGTATTGTTCTAGGGTGTGATTGCTATATTAAAGACTTTACACAAAATGATTTTGTAATAATTTTGATTCAGCCTAGCAAATTTCAAGTATCTTTAAATGATTTAACTCTATTAGCAAACAAGTGCTTTTTCACAAATTTGGTTTTTTGTTCATTCCCTTTTAAGTATGCTATGTCTAATATGTTTGATGAAGCGTTAAAATTAAACAATAACCTTGATAGTTATGTTTCTAATTTAAGAAAATTTAGTGAATGTATATTTAGTGAATCTATCTAAAAATGTTTTTCCAAAACATTTTTTCAGAAACTCACATTATCTAAATAATTCTGGCCTAAGCAAACTTTCTTTTGTTATAAAAAAATATTTGACTGTCTTCCATAATAAAAATTTAAATAGTGATAGTAATTTGAAGCTAGTGACTTTAAGCTCTAGTCTAAATCAAAACGGTGTCGAGGATACCAATGTGGTTAAGGAAAATTTTTTTTTAACACTGAACCCTCTCAAGTCAGGGAGGGTATGGTAAATGGTAGAGTAACTAATGTTAGTAAAGTATTTAAAGATAATTCTGACTTTTCTATGATTTTACTCAATGTCAAATCTTTAAGAAACAAATGTGATGACTTGTTTGCATTTCTAGAGTTTAATAATTTTCCGGATTTGGTTCTTATCACAGAGCATTGGTTGAAGCCCAATGAATGTTTCTTTGTACCAAACTATATCCCAGTATCTATTTACTGTAGGGATACTTCATTACATGGTGGTACCCTGATTTTGTGTAAAAAAACATCCTATTTTATTGACAGTTTAGCTTGTGTTGACAAATATAACAATCTCTTGGAAGAAAATTATTTTGAATTTTCTGCTTGTTTTTCTAAGCAACTCAAACTTTATATTCTCTGTATTTATCGTCCCCCTTCTAATCAAATTGTTGAGTTCTTGTCAAAACTTGATATTATTTTGTCTCAAATCCCCTCTGGCTATAAGCTGGTTGTATCCGGGGATTTCAACATTAACTTTCAGGACAAAAATTCAGTAAACACTATTCTACTTTCTAACTTACTGTCATAACATGGTTTAGTAATGCATATTAACACTCCAACTCGCTTGACCAAAACCTCGGCGACCACCATTGACTACTTGTGTTCTAATTTAGATGTATTATCATGTTGTGTAGTAAATGCAGGTCTCTCTGATCACGAGGCTGTTGGTTGCAGTTTAAGTGTTGGTAGACCCAGGGTTAAATCAAAATATAGACACGGTCGAGTTTTTAACAAAGCCGGTTTTGAAAATTTTCATAAATTGGCTCTTAATGTGAATTGGCTTGGTATGGCCCGTTCTCCTGATCCATTTGTTGCCTTTCATGTTACTTTGTTGGACATCTTTAATCGAGGTTTTCCTAAGCGTTTGCTAAAATATAAAATTAACACACATAAATCCTGGCTTACAAAAGGCTTACGGGTATCGTCTAAAAATTTATGGTCACTCAATTACCTGAAAAAATTTTTCAAGGACGCAAAGTTTGTATCATATTGCAATTTATATAGTAAAATTTACCGCAAGGTCGTCAGTATGGCCAAGGAACTGCACTACAACGACAGACTTCAGGCTGCTAAAAATCTGCTGAGGGATAGTTGGGCTATCATTAATGATCTGCGCAACAAATCTAGTAGTAGAGATCGTGAATTTGACATTGAACCTAATGTGTTTAATAATTATTACTGCAGTATTGCAGGTAAACTTACTCAGAACTTGCCCTCGTCTGTGGATCCACTGTCTTACTTTGACGGTTTTTCTATGCCTGGGTCATTCTCCTTTTTTGAGACTGACGTGGACGAGGTCAAAGCTGCCTTGCGTGATATCAAAAACAAAAAGTCATCTGGAGAAGATGAAATATCTGCCGGGGTACTTCTGGATTTACCAGATTGTGGGTTGGAGACTCTAGCGGCAGCTATGAACAATTCATGGGCCCGAGGAGTGTTCCCATCCTTTATGAAATCCGCTATGGTCATTCCACTGCATAAGGGGGGTGAACTAACTGAACCGTCAAACTTTCGCCCCATTAGCTTACTCTCCTCTCTTTCCAAAGTCTTTGAAAAAGTTGTTAAAAAGAGAGTATGGAATTACTTGGAATCTTTCAACTTAATTACTCCAAAGCAATATGGATTTCAGAGCTCTAAGGGAACTCATGATGCCATCTTTGATTTCCTGGAGACAGTGTAGCTATGTCTGAATGGGGGAGAGTTTGCGGCGGCGGTTTTCTGTGATCTATCAAAAGCCTTTGACTGCGTGGATCATAGAATACTGCTGTCAAAGCTTGAGCTTTACGGATTTAGAGGTAATGCTCTTGCCTGGTTCCAGTCTTACCTTTCCGATCGCAGTCAGTCTGTTGTTGTTTCTGGTGTACAATCATCACACTGCCACATCAACTGTGGCGTTCCTCAGGGATCAGTCCTTCGACCTGTCCTATTCTTGTTGTATATTAACGATCTTGTGCGTGTTCAGATTTCCGGCGATTTTACGCTTTTTGCGGACGATACGTCCATTGTATGGCATCACAGGGACTATATGCAACTAAGAAATAATATTTCATCTGACATTAAAAATATTAAACAATGGTGCGACTCAAACCGACTTTCCTTTAATGTTACAAAAGCAAACGTGGTGGGATTTCGGTGTGACATGCAGGGCTTAAATCTGGATGGAGACCCTCTTAAATGTAAAAAATGGCGTCGAGCGATTGTGTGACGAAATGTACGCCGGAAAATAAAATTGTTTACAAGTGCTGCAAAAAGAAAATAGTAACATTACGTGCATAAAGTGTGGTGATGTGTACCATAAGTCATGTGCATCAAGAGATTGGCTTGAAAAAGTCGATTTAGTGGATAATACACGATTGATATGCAAAGATTGTGAAAACAAAGAAAACATAACCTCAGGATCGGAGGTAGAAGTTTTCTATCTTAAAGCGTTATTAGATGAATGGAAAGCAAAATACCATTTGTTGGAAGAGAACAATAACCTTCTAAAACAAAAAATAACGTTTCTAGAAGAAAAATTGGAAATTCAGTCATGTACGAAAAATATAGGAGAAAAAACAAATTCTTTAAATTCCTTAAATTCCAACGAAAACATCGCCGAAGATCCAAATTCAGCTAATTCAACCAGTTTCTACCAGAATAACCAGGATTCCCAATCAAACCCGCCAGATGACCAGGTAGTAAATAACAAACCAATCCACAATCAAACTCAAACAGCTGATTGCTGTTCAACTCAGAAAAATCATAATGGTAATGACGTCAGAGGAAATAGAGATGAAGTGAATGTCGATATCGCAAAACCTAAAATCGACATCCTGAATGAAAACAGTACAACAGCTGATCAATCGGCATCCACAACTGCACTGCTGCTGCCAAATTCAAGAAAACATATTGCAGTTCCAACAGCCAAAGATGCAAAAAAGGCAGCTAAAAACACGACAAACTACACGCAAGTCAAAGAAAATAATGACTGTACCCAACTCCACTGCGATGCCGATCTTGGAGTTATTGTCAAGGTAACAAATAGCAACAAAAATACAAAAAGTGACGACCGGAACCTAACCTCACTATCTAAAAGCCCAGGACACAAAAATAAGCATTACGAAATTCAGAACAACAACCAAAACGGGATTACTCTCAGCCAAGTGAAAAGTGCAGTTGATTTGGCACTAGACAAGCAAAGTTGTCTAGGAAATGATACAGACAGTGGTGACAATGAATGGACTGAAGTTAAAAATCGTCATAAAAGAAATTCCATGGTGGATAAAAATCGAAGACCAAAGCCAATGAGAGGCACGAATGAGGCAGATGATTCATTGAAGGTAGCAAGTAGATCGGCCTTCATATTTATTTCTGGACTGGATCAAAATACAACAACAGACCAAGTTACCAATTATCTAGAGAAACATGGATTTAAGGATGACCTTTCCTGTGAAAAAATGGTAACCAAAAATAAATACAAAAGCTCCTTCAAGCTGAGGGTCTCAGCTAACAAAAAAAGTGAGCTAATGCAAACCAGTGTCTGGCCCACTGGGGTAATTATAAATAATTTTTTAAACCTGGAACGCCTACGTCCCCCTCAACTATAGAAGACACTGCATCTTTGTTTCACATGAATATTGAATCAATAAGAAACAAAAATAATGAACTAAAAGCAGCTCTGTATGAAAAGAACCCTCAGATCCTTTGCATTACGGAGCACTGGCTCAGTGAAGAAGAAATGATGCTCCCTCATCTGGAAGGATATCAGAGAGCTACTTCCTTTTGTCGTAAAAACTTTAAAGGTGGAGGATCAGCAATTTATCTGAATAATATAATGTCTTTTATAGAATTAAAAATAAACCATTTTAGTGTCGAAAAATGTTTTGAAATTTGTGGACTCTATTTGAAATGTCTAAAAGTTAATATCTTGTGTGTTTACAGGTCTCCAACAGGCTGTTTTGATACATTCCTGGGTCTGATAAGAGAGGCACTGGAAAAAATCTCATGCAATGAAAAGCTTATACTGGTGGGTGATTTTAATGTTCCGTTGGGTTCTAGCCAGGGTCAGTCTGTCGAACTCTGCTACACATTGCAGTCGTATGGTCTAAATAGAATCTCCACAGGGCCTACTAGGGGTGAGCATTGTTTAGATGGAATATTTACAAACTAGCCATGAAAAATGTAATATAATGCTCGTTGAAACAAATATCTCTGACCATCTTGGGCAGTACTTGTTATTTCCTAACATTACCCCAATATTGTCACACCCATCTGTGAGCACTCGTTGTAGACCAATTACAGAAAAAGGTAAAAATAAATTTTATGAATTGATTGAGTGTATGGATTGGAGTTTTGTGGATGAAAGAACTCTGAGTGTAGGCGAAAGGTTTTCCAATTTTTTGGATAAAATTTTAGTATCGTTTACTACGGCCTTTCCAGAAAAAAAGCATGTTTCAAATTTGCATATAAGTAGTATAAATTGGTTTAATGATGAACTTAGACAAATGAGAGAACATCTTCATTTACTTAAGGATTTATAAAAACAATATCAAACTGCTGATTTAAAACAACAAAAAGATGTCTTCAAAAAACAGTATAAATATGCTCTTCAACAAGCCAAACAAAAAGCAAATGATGACTTAATTAAAAATTTAAATAACCCAAATAAAACTATGTGGAAGCTTATAAATGAAAAGAGAGGGTTGCCTCTAAAAAATATTAATCACTTACTTTCCCCTGATCAATATAATGACTATTTTATCAGTGTAGCTAATAAAATTAAGGAAAATATAAAACATATAAATGTTGATCCATTGGAATGCCTTAAGAGTGCACCAACAGTGACACATACAAAATTTCAATTCAAAGATGTATCATTTATTGAGGTCAGAGATATTTTAACTTCCCTTAGGCAAAACAAAAGTAGAGATGTCTACGGTTTGGCTGTTACCATTATTAAGGGGATAAAAGATTTGATCATAGTCCCACTTACCAAGCTAATCAATAGTTGTTTTTCAGAGGGTATTTTCCCAGATATTTTGAAAAAAGGTGTTGTAATACCAATCCACAAAAAAGGTAAGGAGTGTGATCCCTCTAACTTCAGGCCAATTTCCCTACTACCTTGTTTTCCAAAAATAATTGAAAAATGTATGGCACAGAGAATGTGTGACTTCTTTGAGTGTAACCAACTGTTCTCAGACTGTCAACATGGGTTCAGGAAAGGCAAGAGTACAGCTTCAGCAGTGCTGGATCTTGTGGGACAAATAAGTGATGCCTTTGAAAATCATGAAATAGCCTTCACAACCTTTTGCGATCTAAGTAAGGCGTTTGACTGTGTCTCCCATGACCTGTTACTGCGGAAACTGGAGTACTACCAATTTCATCCAAATGTCCTACATCTAATAAGATCGTACTTGCACAATAGGACCCAGGTAGTAAAAGTGGGTGGTGTTGTCTCTGGGAGCGGTGTTGTATCTGCGGGAGTCCCACAGGGATCTGTATTGGGGCCTCTATTGTTTCTCATTTTTATAAATGATCTGCCTTCTAGTGGCAGTGGGCTGCATTTTACGCTGTTCGCTGATGACACTACCCTCTTAATAAGGGAAAAAAATGTTGAAGATGCAGTGGCTAGGTCGGGGCAGGCATTGTCTAATGTGGAGTCATGGTTTTCTGCCAATGGGCTGTATCTAAATGTTGGGAAGACCCACCACATGGCTTTTTCTACGACAGGTGTCCCAACAATGGAAGACCAAACAGTAGTGAGGTTTCTGGGTGTACTTCTGGATTCTAAGCTGCTGTGGACGGATCATGCAGAGTCAGTATGTGGTTGTCTGTGTAGAAATATATTTGTGCTTAGAAACTTAGCCTCATGTGTTTCTGGGGATGTTCTTAGGTGTGCATACTTCTCTCTGTGCCACAGTGCTCTATCTTATGCTGTGTTGGCTTGGGGTCATTCAGGCTCTAGATTCCTGGTCTTTCGAATGCAGAGGAGAGCTGTGCGTATTTTGGCTCAATTGCCTTATAGGGATGACTGCAGAAATGCATTCAAGCGACTTGGAATACTGACTTTTCCATCCATTTATATATATGAGAATCTTGTGTATGTTCACAATAATATCCACCAGTATCCCAGACACAGTGATGTACATAATTACAATACGAGAAATAATGGGAATTTAGTGCCTGGCTATTCCAGACTCAGGAGGTTTCAGAATGGACCCGAACATTTAGGAGTGGGGTACTATAATAAACTACCTGAAGTGTTTAGGGGACTTCCCAGTAAAAACTTCAAAATAAAAATCAAACAATTGCTGATCCAACAGGCTTTTTATTCAACAGATGAATACATGTTGTTTGAATTTAATGTGTAATCGTGTCATATTTTATTTCTGTACATTCATGATAATATCCATTTTAATGTGTAGTGTTGTAGATTTTCATTTTTAATTGTTTCTTGATGTTTTAAGTGTTAGTAGCTGTCCCCTAATATAATATATTTTATCTTGTTATAACATATTTTATCTTAGTTTTAGTCCAAATATTTGTATTTTTCTTTCTAAATTAGTATTTACTAACTTCCTTAACTTGGCATTTTTTAAAATTACTGTTTCATTCTATTATATTTGACTTGTGTAAATACATTTGTATGATGACATCAATAAACTAAACTAAACTAAACTAAACTAAACTCTTAAGGAGGAAAACGTGACTAAATTTTTGGGAGTTTTTATAGACGGTGATCTTCGCTTTGAAGACCACATAATAAGGTTGAGTGGGAGACTATCGTCTGCTTGTTTTGCAATTAAGATTGCTAGGAGTGAGCTCGGTCCGGCCCTGGTGCGATCTGTCTACTTTGCATTATTCGAATCACATCTTAGGTACGGCATTCCGTTTTGGGGCGCCAGTAGCCAGTTTCTTTTAAATATCGTTTTTTTACTGCAGAAGAAGGCTGTTCGTTTCATCGCTAAGGCCATCCAAAGGGAGTCGTGCAGACCTCATTTTCAATCGCTGAGAATTCTCACACTCACCTCTCTATTCATACTTGAAGTTTCTACCCTGGTATTTAAAAACAGGAATAACGTTCAAATCCCGTCATCTAGACCCGATACTAGACAAGCCTCTCATCTTCCCCCTCCTATACCAACTAGGAAATTTACAAAAAGGTCTTTTATCTATGAGGGTAAAAAAATATTCAACCATCTGCCAATTCACATTAGAAATGCCGGCTCACTTAGGATTTTCAGAAGAACCTTAAAGAACGTACTTCTAAAAAAAGTCTATTATAACCTGGGTGAGTTTTATGCAGATAGGCTAATTTAAAAGATGTCAATTGTTTTTTTTGTTGTTTTGGTTGGTTTGACTGCTAATTTTCCCGCATTATTTAAATGTCTAATTTTAATTATATAACTTATTAACTTTTATATATTGAACCTATGTAGATGTTTTAATGTATCTTTTTATGTTTTTATTTATTGTGTGTTTACCTTGACTGTTTTTTTAATTTTTTGTATTTTTATAATTTGACACCCATGAATGCAATGATTTGTTTATTTCAACATGGGTTCTAACTCATGCTGGTTTGCTGTTATTTTATTTGTTTTTTTCTTTCTTTATTGTTATTTTAGATTTTTTTGCTAGAATTAACATGCTTTGTCAATAGAATCATTTATATTCTTGACAATAAAGTACATTTTGATTTGATTTGACAGATGAACCAACGCAGCTGTCCGAGTGTATCTCCCTCATAAATCACTCTTTTACGCCTACAGAGGTCCTACAAAAGCTGAGGACTCTTGAGGTGGGTAAGAGTCTTGGCTCCGATGGGATTCCGGCCGAACTTCTGAGGAAGTGCTGCGAGTCATTGGCTGGCCCTCTTAGCATGATTTATCAAGCGTCCTTTAACAACGGCCACTTTCCATCGGTGTGGAAGTTCTCTTGGATAGTTCCCATTTCTAAAACTGGATCCAAAAGGGATGTGAAAAATTACAGGGTGTTTCCTTACTGCCTGTCATGTCTAAGGTCTTCGAATCAATAGTAACTGATGAGCTCTCCGATAAATTTAAACATCATATCTCACCAGAATAGCATGGTTTTTTTAAAGGCAGATCAACGGCTACCAACCTGGCAGTGTTTCAAGACTATGTATTTGTAGTGTCGCACGAAATAACGGTTTCTTCGGGAGTTCCGCAGGGCTCACACTTGGGTCCAATATTGTTTAATTTGTGTGTGAATAGTGTTCCGTCTGTTTTAAAAAAAGGGAGATGTCTGTTATACGCGGACGACCTCAAGCTGTTTTGCAGTGTGGACTCTTTGTTAGATTGTTTGGAGATTCAAAAGGACTTGGATAGTCTGGTCCATTGGTTTGAACAAAACTCTCTTGAAATTAATGTAACAAAATATAAAGTCATGTGCTTTTCCAAATGTAGGAATCGATCGTTTTAACGATTTTGGTGTTATTTTTAGCAGCGACCTCAGTTTCAATGAGCACAGAAAACATATGTTTAAAAGCCACAAGAATGCTAGGTTTTTTGAGATGCACATGTTCAAATATCTGTGATACTAAAGCCATTAACTGTTTAGTTCGTAGTATTTTAGAGTACTGTAGTGTCATATGGAGTCCAGTCTATAACTGTCATATTCAACGTCTTGAGCGCGTTCAGATGAAGTTTGTCAAATTCTTATTGTTCAAGTTAAGATTTCCATTCCAAAAAATGGCATATGTGACACACATTCAATTGGCTGGCATGGACAGTCTTGAAAGACAACGAAAGGTTGCAATGGCATTGTTTCTACACAAATTAGTCAACGGCCAGATGGATTGCAGTGAGATACTTTCCTATATTCAACTGCACATACCTCATAGACAAACCCGAAGTAGACAACTTTTTCACACTCAACATCACCGTACTAACTATGGCATTCAGTGTTTCTCACATAGACTGATGAAAAATTATAATGACCATTTTGTAAATCTAGACCTTTTCCGCTTTAAATTGTGTACATTTAAGGGTCGACTTACAAATAGATTAGAACAAGTAGCAGCTTAATTTTTTTAGGTAGATATTAAAGATCTGTATTTGCAACTTATGTAGTACTTAGTATTAATGTTTAATTATGTATAAGTTTGTACTATTTGGAGTTAATAACTCTGTAAGTATAAGTATTAAATAAATAAATAAATAAATAAACTTGAACTTTCGCCATCGATGATGCTTCCATGGAAGCACTGTAAAGTATGGACTTCAGACCATACTTTGGCTTTAGGCAGGTCACATTCTGACCAAGAGAAAGAGGACTGCAAGAACCTACGAAGGCAACCAGACTGCAACTGAAGGAGGCAGCACAAAGCTGCCTACCAAGGAGTCTGTAACTGGATCCTCAAAAGGTCATAACAGCAAGGCTAAACAGGCTACCCAGTCTGCGAAAGGCAAATCCTTTCCAGGCAGGAAGCCTATCATGAATCAGAAAGTCCCAAAAAAGGGCAATGGGAACATCAAGGACCTAAAAGACCCCAAGAACCGGAAAGGTCCTGGCGATCCCAAAACACCTCCTGGCACCTCAGGAGAACCTAGTGGCGGCTCCCCAAAAGAGAAGAAGCCACAAGGAAAAAGCTAACCTGCCTATATCAGTTTGACAAATAATAAAGTTAAGCCAGGGCAGCTACATATGTCCTCAGCAATGCCTTTAATAAGGAGAAAATCGACATTGCCCTTATCCAGGAACCTTGGACACCTACTTCGGACCGAGTCATGGATATAGGTAAATCTCTTGGTAAGTTTTTTGAGTTAAGCTCGGAGGGAAAACCCATGTGTGTATTCTTATCAAGAACATAAATTATTTTCTACTCTCAGAGTTCTGCACCAGAGACATGGTAGCTATACACATCTCACTGCCGGAAAGGGAGACTAAGACTAAGATAATCGTCTCCTCTGCTTATTTCCCTGGCGACGGGGAAGCAGAAGAATCGCCTCCGAAAGCAGTGCGCGACTTAATGATGCACTGCAAAGGAAGAGCTTACAGCTGGTAATTGAATAAAAAAGAAAGAATGAAAGAAATCCTTTTATTTCTACAGACATAACAAATACAAAGAGAGAGAAAAAAAAATACATCTGAGAAATACGTCATTAAAAATGGTAGTCTGTTGTATAAAATTGTCAAGCTATGGTAACAACAAATATATAAAAAAAAGAAAACAGACAATATTTAGCTTAAACAAAACATTAAAACACTTAATGAATATGAATATGCAGTTGCTACAATGAGATCAAGTCTACAATATAGTAACAACTCAACACACTAATTTCCAAAGTTCAAGAACTCTGGGATAGAATAAGGTTCTACCAAACACAGATGCTCTTTTAAGTTAGAGAAATTTTCTTTTATCATCAACGATAGATTTAATGTTGCATGGTAGACTATTAAATAGTTTAATACTACTATACAATGTACCCTTTTCATACAAAGTTGTTCGATGTTTAGGGTAGTTATAATTAAGAGATCTAGTGCTGTAGCTGTGGTTCTTAACCAGCTCATTGAAAGTACCAGGATTGCTAGAGAGAAATTTCATACACTCATATATATATATGTATATATATATATATATACACCACATATAGTCAAAATTTTGTTTTCTCGGAATACACCACGGCATGAGTCCTTAAAGCCCATCTTGAACCAAATTCTCATTATTCTCTTTTGACATCTAAATATTATATCCATATCTGACGTTCCTCCCCATATCACAATGCCAAACTTAGCCAAAGAGTGGAAATTAGCAAAGTAAACCGTCCTAAGGACATCTGAGTTAACACTTTTTGATAGAATTCTAAAAGCATATGTAACAGAAGAAAGTCTCCCTGAAAGGTATATGACATGGTGACTCCAGCTCAGTTTATGATTTATGACAACTCCCAGAAATTTAGTAGAGAATCCCAATTGAACTATCTCATTCTCCAGCATCATCTGGTTGGGAAGCTCCCTAACACCGCCACTAAAAACCATATATTCTATCTTATTATTGTTAAGAATCAACTTATTTTCATTAAAGTAGCTTTTGGCGCGATTTATTATATTTTTACTTTTTTCTTGAACTGCTTCAAAAGACTTGCCTGTAACCAGAATATTTGTGTCATCAGCAAAGCACAAAATTGTTTCAGTGTTTTCATTGAGAGCAATATGGTTAAGATCATTAACAAATATTATGAATAATAGCGGTCCGAGGACACTACCCTGTGGCTCACCAACAGTCAAGCTCATTGGCTCTGATCTTACTGATCGAGGAGAACCGCTTAGCTCCACGGATTGCTGCCTATTTGACAGATACGTAGCAAACCATTCCAGTGATTCCCCCCGTATCCCATATCTGTACAGCTTGTCTAACAGTATGCTGTGATCAATGCAATCAAAAGCACGAGAGAGGTCCAAAAAAATTCCACAAGTCAGGTCACCAGTCTCCACTCTGTTGAGAACAAAATCTGTAAACTGAAAGAGAGCAGTTTCTATTGAGTGATTTTGCAAATAAGCATGCTGGTGACATGAAAATAAATTACAGCTGACAAAAAAGTTACGAAGGCGTATATTCATTGCATATTCAAATAATTTTGAAAAGCATGTAAGCAAACTTATTGGTCTGTAGTTGTTAAAATCTTTTTTGTCCCCTTTCTTGTAAATATGTTTTACAATTGCATGCTTTAAGCCATCAGGAAATATACCACTTGAAAATGACAAATTTATTAAAAAACTCAGAGGCTTGCAGATATAATTCGCACAATGTTTTAACACTGAGCTTGGTAGCTCATCCTCTCCAGTGCTCTTTTTGTTCTGTAGTTTAGATATTAAGGTCAGTATTTCCTCTGGTGTTGTTGGGATTATAAAAAATGATCTCCTATTAAAAGGTATGGAGGACGTAAAACCCCCATCTACACCCATTTCACTGTGTTGTGATAACAGCGATTTCGCAATATTTACAAGGAAAGTATTCAAGTTATTTGAACAATCTTCTAGATTTTCCGTCATGCAGAAATCTGAGCCCTTCCCAGAACCTGTTACCTCACTGATGACCTGCCACATAGCCCTTGATTTATTCAATGACTTCTCAATTTTATTCTCATAGTATGTTCTTTTAGCGTTCTGCAGAGCCTGGTTATATAATATATTAAAATAATTGAACACTGACTTGAAATTTGGATCCTTTAGAGCCATTGTTTGATATAGAGTCAATTGATTTTTTAATTCAGCAATATCAGGTTTATTATATAAAAACTTTTCTTTTGAACTATGTTTAACTATAATTCTGGGGAAACACGTATCAAAATAAAACCGAAAGATACTATAAAAAGAATCATAGGCCTCATTGATGTTTGAAGCAACAAAAACGTCTTCCCAGCTTTCCTGACTTATCCTTGCATAAAACTGTAACATGTTGTCCTGGCCAATATCTATTTTAATAATTTTGGGCATATTTATAGTTACGCTTAAGTTACAAGCCAATATTTGACCACAATGATCTGATAAATTTGTTTCGACTACACGACTCTGCCAATGACCATTAAAATTTGTAATAATATTGTCTAAGCAAGACTGGGTATTTTCAGTTATTCTAGTAAAATCTTTTATTGTAGCAACTGCATTATAGCTAAAAAGTAAATTACAGAGCTCTAACTGAGCTGCTGAACTTCTTAGAAGATCAATGTTAATATCACCGGCAATAAAATATATGTTATTTGCAATATGCAAGACATTCAAAAGCAAAGTCATTTTTCCTAAGAAGCTCTTAATATCACCAGTAGGAGGACGATAAATGGCTACTACCTGACATTTAAGATTATCTAGTATATACTCCACACCCGCACATTCAAAAACACAATCTTCAGCCAAATCTTCAACCTCCTTAATTGATGTTGTTTTTATTCCATTCAGAACATACACAGCAGATCCTCCATGGCTTGTCTGGCTACGACAGAAAGCGCTTGCACATTTGTAGCATCTTAAGTTTAATACCTTTATCTCTTGTTCGCTCTGCCAATGCTCGGTCACACATACAAAGGGACACTGGTGCTCCTCAACGCTTGCTTCCAATGCATTTAAACAGTTCCTTAGGGATCTGACATTCTGATGGAAAACAATATTGGTCATTTTGCTTTTAGATGAATTTAGCTTCGTGGCCATGCACGAGGCCTCCTCTGATGAAAATTCTTATTTCTCGGGAATATGAAGGGTTTAACAGTAACATTCTCTGGCCATAAGTTAGCGTTTAAAATAGATTCTTCCATTGCAGGTGGTACTGTGATTTTATATGAAATTCTGGTAGGGGATCCCAATTGTTGAGCTGGGCGAATTTGCTCACATGTAATTACAGATATATTATTCTCGTGCAGGTACTCTTTCAGTTTTTCAGCCGAAGACTCGATGCTCAGATTGCCCACAAAGAAGACCTTGCAGTTTTCCACAGCTGAGATTCTGGAGACATCCTTCTTGTTACCCTTAATTATTCTACCAGAATTGTTAGATGTTGATTTGAAGAGCTGTGACCCAGAAGGTTCTTCGCTTGCTAGATTTATATATTTGCTCAAAGTGCTTTGTGTTGATGCTTCCAGTACTGCATGTGCTACATTTTGTGATGTTACTTTCCTGTTTGGGTCCTGCTCACGAGTCGAGAAATGATTGCCCTCATTCCTGGTTGTAAGATAGTTCATGATGTTAGAATTTCCCTCTTTTACAGACTTTACAATGCCTTCAATGTTCCTTGTCATGGTGTTCATTTGACTAGATAGCGCTGCTGTAAATAATTTGGATAAATTGGTCTCAAGCTTTACCATGTCGTCCCTACTGCTTTCCCCTATTGTATGTTCTGTAATTTTCTCTTCAATTGCTTTGACTCTTTCCTTAGCTTCCTTAGTTTCCTTTAGGCTCACTTGCCTCGACTGTTTGAGCTTCTCAACATTATCTTCAACTGCCTTCATTCTCTGTCTGATTTCTTCCACGCTAGGTTGGGACTTAATTTCAGACTTTACACTAGATAGTTCTTGTTCAATGGTGCCAATCTTTTTGCTCAATTCAGTCATATTCTTATAGAATTTAATGGCACAGTCAGGGCAAAAGTGAAAAAGAGATCTTGCCTTCATAACAAGAACTCTTACTTCTGATGCTGAGGTTCCAGCACACTCTGCACAAATCACGTTGGTACAGATGTCACAAGGAGAACCAAAGAGCTGTGTCTTATCCTCCTTCATAATACAATCTCTTTTGCATTTGTAACAGCAAACCATGCTGCAGTATTAAGAAATTACTTCAAGAGAGCAGGCAACACTGAGCCCAAGAGGCAGATTTAAAATAAACACTGTTTTTTGGTGAAAGCTGAGGCAAATAATTGAATAAATAGTTGAACAAATAATGATTTCCTATCCAGCAGGTAAGAGGTAAACAAACACTATGGTGTCGGAAATAATTTTCCTCAAAACATTCTCAATAACTACACTCAGGCTGCTGCAAACATGCACTGATGAACTAGAAGGTCTGTTTTAAAAATTTACTGCATAAAAACAATTATTTTTGGCCAATTTCACACTAAAAACGTAATTTTTACACACATGTGGAAAATAAACAACACTTCATAATCTCAATTGGTGTGAATGTGATGCTGACGCACACCATGTAGCATGGGGAAGCACGGACATCAACCAAAAACGTGAGTCACTTTTTAAATATTTAATGGGTGGGAGAGGGATTCATTGTAAATAACTAACTGAACCAATTTTTGTTACTAGAGTTATGAGAGATGTTCTCGATTTAACAATTAGTACAAGCTTTATTAGCAATAAGATTAAATGCAACGCAAGAAGCACAGATTGGATAAACCGTCTCTACAATCCAATCTCTGCCAGGCGTCTACCTCAATTAATCAAAAGATGGCGACCGTTGAAGACGGGTCGACAGACGCGGAACTTAAAAAATTAATAAAAAGTGTAAACTAGTGCAAAATGTGAAGTGCATTCATTTTTTTCATCCATCGTACCTGGATCAGGCCACAACACAGAAAAATGCAGAATGCAACCACCAGGTAGAAAGTTGCAATAAACAAAAATGGAAAATAGATTTTGATAAAAACAGACTTTTGAAGTGCCTATTAAATGAAATTCAAAGTAAGAATAGAATTTTAGAAGAAAACAATCAATTACTTCGTGAAAAAGTAGAAAATTAAACCAATATAAAAAAACCCAAGGTAAACAAAAACAGGAGATCAAAGAAAAGGCGACAAAACCGCTTGATCTTTCGTCCAATTTAAGACCAGTAGAGAGAGATGCTAAATTAAATAGTGCTGCTTCAAACGCCCAGGTCCCAAATCCCAAAAGTCCAGCGGGTCGAAACAGGGATAGGCGCAAAATCGATATCGATAACATGAGGTGAGGCGTGTTCAGAAATTCCACAAATTCAACACGGTTCTAACAGCAGTTCAGCTAGTGTCGATCAAAATCTCTGTTCACACAGAGAGAGTGTCTCAATTTGACAGCGTCAGCGTAGATAATAACGAAAATAAAACTGTCACACAAAAACAATTGCTGTGAGTTAGTCAAAGTCATAAAAAATCTACTGGAATTGACCTGGAAATGTCAAATGAAAATGAAGAACATCCATGGGAAATTGCTGACAACAAAAGAAGGAAGAAGCACCTAGCAAAACTTAAGCAATAACCATACAATCGACCCCCACCCGATAAGGGTACAAGAAAATCAACTGGCTTAAGAATGGCCCAGAAATACATTTGGCTGTTCATATCAGGCTTTGATCCAGACGTCGAACCGAAAGAAATTGTCCAATACATCAAGGAAAATGGGTACCAACAAAAAATGCTTCTGTGAAAAAATGATAACCAAAAAATCAAACAGAATAAGTTCATTTAAACTAGGTGTTCCAGTATTGATAGGAGGAGACATTCATTCTGGAGCATTTGGCCCCAGGGAGCTACCGTGAACCATTTATCTATATAGATAACATCTGGCCGAAAGCAACAGGTAAGGGTAAATAGACACCTTTCTGAAATTTTCAATGCAACATCTGGTGTACCTCAAGGATCCCATTTAGAGCCCCTCCTGTTTAGCTTATTTATCAACGACCTTAGTAGTTTGCTTTCTTCCAATGTATTATTATTTGCTGATGATATGAAGTTGTTCTGCCACATATCTTCTCCTCAAGACACTATTCCTTTACAGAATGACTTCAACAGAATATTCACCTGGTGCCAACATAACAATATGTCGTTAAATATCAACAAGTGTTGTTTTATGAGATTTCATAGAACAAAGAATGTTGTTCCTACCCAATACACTATTAATGATGTAGTTTTGACTGAGGTGATCAAGGTTAAGGATCTGGGTGTTCACTTAGATTCAAAGCTTATGTTTACTGAGCACTTTGAAAATATAATAGGTAGGGCCAATAGGATGTTGGGTTTTATAAAAAGGAATAGCAGGGATTTTAAAAATACTATTGCCATAAAAACTTTGTACACTTCGCTTGTTCGGTCCATCTTGGAGTTTTCCAATATTGTTTGGTCGCCATATTATCAGATCCACAAAAACTGTATAGAAAATGTTCAACATAAATTCATCAAATATACAAGATATAAACTCTCCTGTAATAATATTGATCTTAATGACGCCCAAACCATGTCCTTCCTTAATTTACCAAATCTTTCCAATAGAAGGGAGTATTACGATGTCTGTTTTGTTTTTAAAGTATTTAACAACTTCATCAAGAGTCCAGAGTGTACTGAGCATTTTAAAATTCATGTCCCTAATTACCATACACGTCGTCAGACCCTTCTAAATATACCCAATTCTCAAACCTGGTATTCATTGTATAGCCCGGTAAACAGAATGTCGGCAAATGTAAACAAATACTATGATAATTTAGATTTTTTTAGTTTAACCCAAAGCGGGTTTAAGGCTTTAGCCAAACGGACCATCTTAGAATAGTTAGTATAGCTTTAGTATATATTTACATGTAAATGTTGTATACGTAAATAAATAAATAAATAAATAAATAAATAAAAAAAAATTTTATAACTTTATTGAGGCTTTCTCCTGGGAGTTTCTTGATGATGGGCTTCTCGACTTGGATGAGAAGATGTCATTGTTTATAGATGTTTTTGTGAATGCCTAGACCACCTTGTTTCCGAAAAAAAAATCAGCAGTAGGAAAAAAGATTACTGTTCCTGGTTCAACCAGGATCTAAGGCAGTTTAGGAAATGGGTTGGATTTTTTAATGACCTGTATAAATCTCGCCCCACAGAGGAGCTTCGCCAAATTCCTACAGGAAGGACTACAAGAAGGCCCTAAAGGAACCATTTCACCTCACACTTTTAATGAATACTTTGTAGGTATTGCTCAGGACTTTCTGGGGGGGATTCATGGGAGGGGACATCATGATCCTGGAATGGTTGAAATAATGGGCCCTGGGTTCACTTTTTGACCTGTATCATACATTAAGGTCAGAGATGTAATTAAAAGTCTAAAAAATAAAACCAGTCAAGATATGGGCTGGGGGTTCCTCTTTCAAAACTTGTTAGGGAAATAATACTATATCCATTAACAAAAATCATAAACCTCTTTATTCGGATGGGGTATTTTCCAAAAGCACTTAAGCATGCCTTGGTGGTGCCCATCTACAAGAATAAGGGGGATAGGAACTACTTAGGGAATTATAGGCCTATATCACTACTGCCAGTCTTGTCAAAGGTGTACTCCAATATTTTGAAGGTAAGCAATTATTTATTGCTGCACAACATGGTTTTAGAACACGCTACAGCACTGTCAGAAGTCTGATTAAATTCATAACTTCTGTACTGGCACCCTTCGAGGGACTCAAGTATGTACGCCACCTTAGTATGGCATTTGATTATGTCTCACATGATCTCCTCATAAACAAACTTAAATCATATAATTTTGATACAAATAGAATTTTTCATTTTCAGTCATTTTTCAAGCATCTTTTCTACTTCCAAAGAATACCTCTAGCTCTCTAATACGATTAGAAACAGGTACTTCACATATTGCATTTACAATATTTAAGCTTTCACTAAACTATTTCCGCAGACTTTTATTTATTGAAATTTGCTTTTCTCGCTTATCCTATCTGTCCAAGGTGGCAACTGACTACAGATAGAACTGGATTTTGCAATTAAAATTGTTTTTCAAGGAAATAGATTGTCAAGAATTATGAAATATCTTAACTCCGCAAAACTTTAATACTTACAGATGCACATTACTAGAAAAACTATTTGAATTGGATGCTGCATGTGCTAACAGAGCTTCTTATATGCTGTTTTATGGAGTTATCGTGCAAATCCGTCTAAGCACAAAATTTGTTTGTAAGTTCTTGTACAAAGGTCTCTCATAGAGTTTTAATAGTGAAGAATTTTGTATACGCATGTACTCAAAACTTTTCATCACATCTTCTTTATCTGCCCATTATACTCTTCAGTAAGACCAGCTAACTGGTCGGATGTCGAGTTTTTTAACAAGATTATTTCTCTGACGCCTGCTTTGGCTAAAGAAATTCGCACCCCCGCAAATCTTGAGACTTAGGACTTTTCTAAGAAACGAGTAACAAAATAATCTCTTTTTCGTCTTCTTACACACATATCATTTTTCCAAAAGTAGCTATTGCTACATGTATTATTTATATAAAATTATCACAATATATTACCAGTGTTTTTTTTCTGTGAATATATGTAAGTTATAGTATAGAGTTATAGAGGTATAGTTAAGGTAAAAACAATTTCATATATATAGGCTAGTTGTTGTACACTACTGTAAGATTTTGTTTCATTTTGATATATTTTATTTTTAGGATTGAAAATGTACTTTTTATATCGTAATCAAGTTAAGCAGTAGAACTAAGAATCTTGTTTATAAGAATTTTCTGTAATTCTTAAAGAAACAATAATTGAATGAATGAATTTTGATACAATTAGCCTTCAGCTTATGAGATCCAGTAGACTGCAAAGTGTAAGGGTGGGGGGGTTGTCAGAGAGCAGAGAACTATCAGTTGGTGTTCCACAAGGTTCCATTTAGGAGAATTATTATAGGTCTGAGTTTAGTGAGTTAGTGAGAAAGTTTCTGTTACTCTTATTGGACGAGAGGGGACTCTAAATGTTTAAATGTTTTTTATTTATAAATATTTTTATTTTTACTGTTCGAGATTTTAATATTGTAGATTGAGCACTTGTGGGCAGTCAACTAAAATATATGGTATATATTCACCACATTTTTTAACACATAGATATAAGGTCTCTGTGACCGAAGGACATAGCAAGCAGGTTACGATGGGTTTTTAGATCTAAGAGGCCCATCAGTTCAGAACGTTCTTCCCATTAAGGTTTGAGCTGTCAATGTCTAGTCTATGCAGAAGAAACTTTAATAATTTGGATTGTACTTGTTCTATCCTTTTAATGTGTGTGCTGTATAAGGGGGACCAAACTATGCAGCAGTACTCAAGGACTTCTGACTAATGCATAATACAATGATTTTAGTGTTTCAACATCCTTGAAATCCCAGTACTGTCTGATAACAAACCCAGCCAACCTATATGCTTTGGAGACAATGTTATCAATGTGGTGCACGAACCTAAATTCACATTCGAAAATTACGCCTAGGTCACGCACAAACTCCACTCTGCTCAGTTCATGACCACCCACGAAGTAAGCATGATTAACAGGGTTCTTTTTCCTGGTAAATGATATTGTTTGACATTTTTTGACGTTAAGTTTCATTTGGTTTTTGCCAGACCATACAACCAAGGCATCAATGTCATTTTGTAGTAAATGGCAATCATGAACAGATGAGATTCGACAATAGATCTTCAAGTCACCTGCATACAACAATGCTCGAGAGTACACAAATCATTCACAAAGATTATGAAAAGTATTGGTTGAGGGACCCCAGAGTGCACTTTTATCTCCCCAGATACACAATTGCAGAATTTTACTATTGGCTTTCGGTCGCTCAAGTAGCTGTCCAGCCAAAAAAGCAACAGGTTATCTATTCCATAGTCTCTAAGTTTGTCAATCAGGATAGAATGATTTACACTATCGAATGCCTTTCTAAAATCAAAGTATACTGAGTCCGCCTGGACGGAATTGTCCATTACGCTACTTAGAAAGTTAGCATATACAAGTAAATTTGTTTGGCATGATCTACCTTGAAAGAAGCCATGTTGAGAGGGGTGAATGGTATTCCAAAACTCGTTGAAAATTGCATCTGAGACAATAGATTTAAAGACCTTAGCCATACTGTTTAATCTGGATATTGGGCAATAGTTAGAGATATCATTACAATTGCCATCTTTAAATATCGGTGTTATTGTGGAAAATTACCACTTTTTTGGAAAAACGCCCATTGAGATTGATAAACTGAAAATGTAACTCAAAGGAAGAGTAAGTGTAGGGCTACACTCTGATAAAAACACAGGAGGAATTCCATCTGGACCAGGGCCCTTTGTGACATCCATGTCAGCAAGCTTATTGAAGACTATGTCAGAGGTCATTTCAACTCTAAGTATATGAATGTTTGATAGACATGAATTTTGATTTGATCCAATAGTAATTTGCTTGTCCCGAGAATATACAGAGTGGAAAAAATCAGCAAATAGCAATCTCATTTGGTTTGGATGTCATGCTGTTGTTATACATCATTTGAGCAGGATATCCAGTGAAACACCGTTTGGCTCTCAAATATCCCCAAAAAGATCTGTTGTTCTGCAAAATTCGATGTTGGGAGGATTGAAGGAAAGCATCATAATCGTTTTTTATAGCAGCTTTTGACTGCGTTCGGAGTTGTCTGTATCTGTTTTCGAGAGAAAGAGAAGTTTCCTTTCACAATTTTGTAAATACTCTGTTTTTTTTTTTTGATCAGGTTGACAGTTGTCTTTTTTTATAGAAGCATTAATTTTTGTAAAGAAGCATAACCATTTATTTCCCCATGTCTCATCTTAACGTAATGGAACTTGTACCAACCATGTCTCTTGTAGAGATTAGGTATTTTTAATGTTCTCACTTTTTTTGGAATCACTGTAGAGCTTACCTATATTATTATATAAAATACTCTTTTTTAATTTAAGTTCTTAACTAACTAATGTTAAAAGTGTATCAACAAAATATGTTAATGTTATTCAACTAAAAAATTCTTAAACAGACATTTGACAATTTTTACATTTCATGATTAATCGGCCATTTCCCCCATATTCAAGAAGCAATGTTGCCAAATTTAATTTCATTTAATCAGCGAAGAATTCATTAGGTACTCTTTATTAGGTTTGCTAATAATATTTTGTTGGATAGTTGAAACGGTGTCATTAGGAGCAGAAGGTGAAACAATAAATGGTTAGCACCAGGTTAGGCTCCGAAGACATCATCATTAGAGCCATATCATAAAAACATGTACAGTACAAAAGCTGCCAGTGGAGCTGGCAGCCATTGATACAGTCTGTATATCAGTACCGGATTAGCACCAGGTTATGCGCCGAAGGCATCAATATTAAAGCCATAACAAAAAAATCACTGGGAACGTAGAGTTAAGTTTAAGATATTTACATCATAAATCAAGAACTGAAGGGCAATTTGGCAACACTGTAACGTTCCCTTTATTTCTAATACTATATTAGAGTTTTTGCACTGCAATGTTTTGAAAATTGTAGGAAATTTGGCCAATTTTTCTTTTTCTCTGGGTCAAAAGTGTTTCATCTGCAAATTTAATTTTTTTAATTTGTACTAGGAGACATAGGCTTTCGTTTAAAATTTGAAAAAAATCGTAACATCCGAAATACTTACACAAGACCCGCAACCAAAATAATTTAATAAATAATTTCAATTTATCAACTTATAAAATGAGTCTCTTCTGTTTTTAGGGAAATGTTTTTAACAACACAATAAGAGAGATAAAATATCTAACTAAATTCAAGAAGCAGTTTTGGCCCTACCTTGTAGAAAATGCCTTTTATTCCCTAAATGAATACTTTGGTGTTTGTTAGTGCTTACTTCTATCTCTGTTTTGTTTTAGCAAATGATCTATTGTGTTATTAGACTTAGTATTCTTGTAAGATATAATTATTTTATGTTGCATGTGGGAATAAGCAATGTGTGTAACTTGTAATTCTAACTGCATTAAATTTATATGACAACTTTTATTGTATTTACTAAATCAATACAAATTTAATGAATGTATATTGCTTTTTTCCTACAGTTACTGTACCTTCATTATCTTTAGATGAGTGAGTACTTGCTGCAGGATCACTTTCCTTGGATTTTTTCTTTGAATTCGCATGGTTCTCTTCAACATTGGAATCTCTGGTTTTTAGTAAAATAGTGGGTTGTTTAACATCTGAAGGAATCGAGTCTTTTTCTTTAGAAGCAGTGTTACTTTTACTTGAGAAAGTTCGGCCACTTGCTGAGGCATCCTGAAATACGGCAAATATGCTTAAAAGTAAAAACTAATTCAGTTTGACCTACACGAACATAACTTCTGTTTTTGTTGGAAATTATTTTCTTTCTATCAAAATCCGACATTTTATAAGTTGTTTATGAAACCCGCATTCAAATTTTCGTGTTATGTATACTATCAGTAGTGACAGTAGTATCTGATTTTTATGCGGTGTATAGTGATCCCGATGGGTCGGCAAATTTTTTATTCTTAAACATCCGCAGCAGTCCCGCCACTTGCCGAGTCTTGGATAAAATGTCTTTTTGTTAAAAAATTGCGTTTTAAAAAGCGTATTGCATTTAGGTTATTCCTGGTTAGGTTCTTTTTATTTTAAGATGAAAAAAGCGTATCTATATAAAAAGTGTATCTATATTAAAATAAGGATTGTCAAACAAAAGTCTCGGCAAGCGACGGAACTCGGTGAAGGTTTAAGAATAAAAAGTGTGTTACTGGCTAGTCGACTATACTTCTTTTCTAACAGGGTTCTCCAGGTTTTAGTCAGAACTGGGGCGACCTTCCCAGATGATTTACACCTTATTCCAATTTGGAGATGTTATCGGTGTAATGTCAGGATAGCTAGCTCTAAGCTCCGGGAACACCACGACACTTATATTTATCCTTTTAAACACTCTTCCTTTTTTCAATCTTTGAAATGCATCTTGGCTTTCACTAGGTGCTCCATGAGAGTATTACTTGTATCACAAGATGACCTTTTCTTTCAAGCTATCTTCTCACCTCTCCTACTCCTGCTTCGTAGCGGCCATTAATATTCCAATTAGAACTTGGCAGACAAACAGGACAGAATGCAGTAACAACTAGGCCTAACACTTTCACAGCATCTGCTCCCTTTCTGGGGAAGCCGTTAGTTTTCACACTGAGCGGCTGAGTCTTCCACCTCCCCCCAAAACAAAGCATCTAAACCGGACACGGGGAACCACTTGTTAAAAACATACAAGGTCTGCCTTGAACGGGGCGATTAGAAAAACTGGGCATCAAGGTTGTTAAAGTTATACTAGGAACATTTACTACCTAAATTACTACCGTGGCTAATCTAGTTTGCCACGTGGCTTATTTACTACATAATTTGCTATATTTACTACATTGCAGAAAAAATTTAATCTTTAAGTTTTATTAAACACTAAATTTTGGACATCAAAAGTTTGTTTATACGAAATTTTATTCGTCCAAATCATATTAATCTCAAGTTGACTGCTAAAGTAAGCTTTAATAAATGTCTTAACCTATTTATTTTATGGCTTTGCTGCAAAGCAATCGCCAGATTGCTCTCCGTCCGGGGCTTATTCAGAGCTGGGGCAACCCTTCCAGAAGATTTACACCTTATGTCAGTTTGGAGACGTTATCGGTAGGATGTTTGGAAGGCGAGCTCTAAGCTCCCGGACACCCCGAGCTTTTCAAATACTTCTTAATTTTTCCTCTTTTAATTTTTAAAATGCATCTTGGCTTCCACTAGGTGCCCCTTGAGAGTCATCACGTGATGACCCTTTCTTTCAAGCTATCACTTCCGCCACAGCGGTCATTACGCTAATATTCTATGTAGAACTGCGGCAGAAGAACGGGATAGAATGCAGGAACAACTAGGCCTCACACGTTCACAACGTCTGCTCCCCTTCCAACGGGGTCGTTAGTTTCCGCACTGAGCAGTTGTTGAGCGTCACGCTTCCCCCGAAATAAAGCTGCAGTACCGAACACGTGAAACCACTTATGTTAATAAGAAAGAGGTCTGCCTTCGACGAGGCGAACTGAAAGACTGCTTTAATTAATAAAATGAAAGGTAAATAAAACCTGACCAATAATTAATAAAAAGTTCAGAAAATCAACACGTGACTAAACCAATTAGAGTTTACACCGGAAATACAGAAAGAAAAATAAAGTTTGACATAAATGGATGGAAATAAATAACGTAATTTCCGTTGTGTTATGCGCTTAATGCTTAATGTTGCTAATTCAATTTCTCTGCTACTTTGACATTCCTGCAGATCATTTACGAAAACAAGACCTTAGTTCCCAGAAGACGTCAAGCGTAACACAGATTTCTCAATATGCTTCCTATTGGTCCGTTGTTGATTTGAGCGGAGTATAAACAAATTTTGTTGAATATTCAGTGTGAACTTCCTGACTCAGCGGTAGGATTCCCGTTTTGGATACAACGAAAAGGTGTTCGAATCCCTGCCCATGCGTATGACTTATTTTGGCTTTTTGAACTCATAATTAATAAAAATGCGTATTATGTTAGGTTCAAATCCCAACACAAACTGTTCAATGTGTTTCAAATTGATTCGCCGATTATTTCCGCGGATTATAGGCAAGTTTTTTTGAATGTTTACCATGAATTTTCTAGCTTGGTGGTGGGATACTTGGCTTTGGAATTTGGATGGGCCGCATATGTGGCCGAATACTCGTTCCGGCGAATAACTTTTTTTACAGTTTTTTTAACAAAAGTTATAATTACGTAAGATTATGATTGGTTACGCTTGCTGTAAAGAAAACGCTCGGTAGCGCGCCAACAAAATGTAAGTCTGTATTAAACAAGGAGATTTTTTTAACATAACCTATACTAATAGGTGGATCTGTCCCATTAGTGTTAGGCCGCAATATAATCAGATCTTAAAACATAGAAAATCAGATTTGAAAAGCTCGCGCATTCAAAAGTGGAGTGATTGGTGGAAGACGGAGCGGATTTAAGGTCCAGTAGAATATCTCGAAGCGTCTAGGAAGCTTTCTATTGGTTTGTTACTTATTTCGCCAGAGTATAAACAGCAATATGATCCTCGTGGTTTAGTGCAGTGGTAGGATTTAGGTGTTCAGTTAACAGCTTTTTTTAGGTTTTTTTTTAACAAATCTTATAATTTTGTATGTAGTTGTATTTTGAAAGTCGGCTTGTGCTTTGATTAGCCCAAGTTTGGCTTGTTTTGAGGTGATGTAAAAATGTATATCTATATTTAGATTTAGGGAGTTAGATTTTTAAAGCTATAATAAATAATAGTAAAGTGTATCTTAACACAAATGTATGGTTGAGAACCGTTTTGATTGGCGGATCTCTTCCTTGCAAATAGATTTCTGTCAGTTTTACCATCAGGCCCCGTTTTGTAGCAGAACCCATATTTTATGATAAAAACAAAGATAAAATACTTCTATCCTGGACTAACCAAAGAAATATTCCAAAAATGTAAATACACTTTTTTTTACGTCAGCCGCCGTTTTGCAGCAAAATCACGCATTTACAAAAAACACACACGTTTAGGTATTAATACTTTTTATTCACTTTCTATTGTGCTAGTTTGTAGTTTGTGTTGTTGTCTATAAGAGTTAAAATTAACCAGATAATAATGTGAAGATATTAATGAACATTAATATGTTAAACCCTTTATAATGTTCGGTAATATATTAAACGAGACGATACGTAGAGGAATAGCTGCGACTATAGAAACCCTAGTGGTGAAAATAGTTAACATAATTGAAAGCTTAAGTGCTTCCCATGTTATATCCGTTTAATATATAATGAGTGCTTGCTATCAGTTCCCGTTTATTTCGGCGTGGTATAAACAAGTAGCGTTGCCTTACTTCCCATTACGATAGATGTGTGTTCTAATTATGGTTTAGACGGTGATTTTTTTTTAGTTTTTTTACAAAACTTATAAGTATGTATTTAGTTGTGTTGGGTTGCGTTTGGATTATCTTTGGTTCTGCTTTTTTTTGGAAATCTGACAACACTGTCAGCAAAAACTTTACACCCATATTCACTAAAAAGGTTTAAATTTTAACCAGGTCTAACTTGACAGTTATAGGTTTAAGATGACATTGGCCGCGTTCACCCGCCTGACCGCTCGTTGGCTGTTGATCATCAAAGTAGCGCTCAAATAATAGCAATGGTTTGAACGATTGTTAGAGATTTTGAACGCAGCAAATATTTCTTAACCTCAACCTTGATGAGAATGAGAATACGGGACAATAGGAATAAGGAAGGGCTGAAATTAAAAGAAATATGATAGCAAATTTGTTTGTATAAGACTTTCTGTATTTTGTGTTAAAAAAAAGATTTCAAAAAATCTATTATTGCTCTGGTGTATTATATATTCTATAATTATTGCTCATAATGTTGACATTACATGCCGCCATCTCGTTTGTTATGTCATCTGAACGTTGCTCAGTTAAGTAGCGAAAATAAAATACGATACAAAACGTTCAACGACTCGCTATCAAAGTAGCAAGATTAAATAGCTCATTCATGGTAACGCTCTCAGAGCGATCACTGAGCGATCATCAAAGTAGCGCTCAAATAATAGCAATGGTTTGAACGGTTTTTAGAGATTTCGAACGCAGCAAATATTTCTTGACCTTAACCTTGATGAGAACGAGAATATGGGACATCGGGAACAAGGAAGGGCTGAAATTACAAAAAAATATGATAGTAAATTTGTTTGTATAATACATTCTGTATTTTGTGTTAAAAAAAAGAAAAAAAAATCTGTTATTGCTCTGGTGTATCATTATATTGTATAATTATTGCTCATAATGTTTACATTACATGCCGCCATCTCGTTTGTTATGTCAACTGATCGTTGCTCAGTTAAGTAGCGAAAATAAAATACGATACAAAACATGGCGTCCGCTCAACGACCCGCTATCAAAGTAGCAAGATTAAATAGCTCGTTCATGGCACCGCTCTCAGAGCGGTTACTGAGCGATCAGGCGGGTGAACGCGGCCATTTTCAACATTTGAAGAAATAATTTTTCTAAATGCCACAATTTTCACAAAATGACAGTGACCTAAGAGAAACATAACTAGCGAACTAAGAGTTTTAAGTGCCATGGCAACTAGACCTGGACTAACTCTTAAAGCTTTTTAGTGAATATGGAGGTTACTGTCATGGGACAGACGTATTAAAGTTGCTCTTTAATGCGTCATACTTTTTAGCAGTGTTGGGTGTCACTTAAGTCACTTACCAAATATGACCTTAAATGAACGCGTCACTTTCGTGAATAATCGGTCACTTTTTAAATTGACTGGAATTCACCAATTTTTGAAAATGAATGTATAAATGACCTAAAATGACTAGTAATTTACCTTGATATGTGACCAATTTATAAATAACTTCAATCAAAAAAGCAATAATTGGCTTTTTTTATAGATCAACTTTGTTTAGTATCAATTGAAATCTTCCTATTACGAGGGATGTAAAAATTAGAATTCATCAGTTTGGTAGCAATAGCAACTGCGAATGAGAAATCGCGACATATCTCTATGACATTGTATCCGGTTCTGTTTAGGATATACCTGGCTCTAAACTGTAGTTAATGCTTTTTTTATTCAAGTCATTTATAAACACTAATAAGGGTAAATCACCACTATTTTAGGTCTTTTATGTAGTCATTTTAAAAAATTGGAGAATTCCAATGACTTTAAAAAATAACCAGTCGTTCATGAAAGTTAGGTTATTTTTGGTATGTGACTTAAGTGACACCCAATACTGCTAAAATGTAAAACGTACTAAAGAGCCAAGGCCCATTAATTCTAAGGTTACCTCGATGAGCAGCTATCAGGCGAGAGGGACGTGAGGGTGAGACGTTGACGTTTTCATTGCGATAGTTGTAAGTTGTGTTTTTCAGAGTATTTTTTAAGATGTTTGAACAGTTAAATAATTGTGTTTACTGCAAATAGTATGCCTATAGTTAATAAAATATGAAAAATACTTATAATATACATAAGCTGTCCCTATAGTGTATTCTCGATTGATATCTTGGTACTGGTTAAAAATAGAGAAGAAATGTATGGTAGACTATTAAAAACAAAATCAGGAAAGTGCAAACCGTTTTGTTCTAATTTGAACCGTTTAGTTTAGACTCTACAGCTGTTCAAAATTGAAAATCCCAGTTTTTAAATGTCAATATCTCCAAAACAATTAAACTTAGGCCTCTGGACTATAGTTGAAGTAGACGTAGGATTTTAGATAAAATGCAAATATGTAATAAAATATAAAGTGTTTCATATATGAAAAAGTATTTAAGTGGGTATATAAGTCATCATATATACTAATATTTATATTTAAACTTTTTCTCTATCTCTGACCATTATCACCAAAACCCAAAACACACAACTGGGACACCTTGTATAAAAAAATGTACATTTCCTAAAGTTATTCAACTATTGGTCATGCTAAAACTTTTTACAAGAATATTTGTTAGAGACTTTAAAAATATATAATATTTGTTCAAATACGATGCGAACTTTTTGAAATGCACTCAGCAAAAAAACTGGGTTAAAATTTGAACCAACATCCCTAAACATAAACATACCTTATATCTTGAAGGCTGCATTTTATTGTAACAAAAAAGTTTCAATTTTGAACAAAAAAAGATTAATATATGTAATTAAACGCACACAGAAGAGATATGGACAATGCCGTGCTAAAGCAAAACAGTCGCCGAGTGACGTAGATCGCTCACACCAAGTTGGGATAGGTCAAGATCGCTCGAGGCAACCTGGGTCTTGCAAAAAGGCCAGTAATACGTGTCCTCTGACAGTTATGTTTTTGGTAACAGTGTTGTCAGATTTCCAAATTTTTGTTTTGACGTTCCTCTATATAAAGTTGATGCATATAATTTTATGGCTCTAATGATGGTGTATGGCTTTTATGATGGTTTTATCGACGAACTACCCTGGGCTGATCTAACGGCTAATGAGACAGATCCATCTAACAATATAGGTTTTGTTAAAAAAATTATTTGTTACTTCCCTCGTAAAAGGGAAGTATTATAAACGTGAAAAAATCACCCTCCCAGATTTTTTCAGATCAAATCACCCTCCCAGATTATTTCAGATCTTCACATTTCAGGGTCTCTAGATGCCGAAAAACATGTTTTCTCAATTCCGTCGGTCTGTTTGCCTGTCTGCCTATCTGTCTGTCTGTTCCCGACATAACCAAAAACCTGCTTACCTAATTGACTTAAAATTTTGGTCAATAATTAAATAATAATGTTAAAAAATCTGATGAAAAAACTGCTTATCTAATTTATCTCAAATTTTGCGTAAACATCATTATGGAATCAACTGGTAAAATTTTGGTACCATAACTATTTGTGGTATAGGGGTCAACTAGTAAAATTGTGATACTAATTCAAGATGGTCCAACAAAATGGTGGCCAAATAAAATGTTTGCAATCGTTCTCAGGTTTTACATATCTTCAAGTTTTAGCGTCTCTAGTTGCCAAAAAATAGTTTTATCAATTCAGTCGGTCCGTGCCAGTTTGTGGTATAGATTAAAAACTACTTACCCGGTTGATTTTTACGAAAAATCATATAGGGATGACCTAGTAATATTTTACGGGTGTGAAGATCGCCGCCAAATTCTAGCCGCTCAAGTCCCGAAAGCTGCCAATGGCCGCTATCAGTGGCGCACTCATATTTTAATTATCAGGTATATATTTTAAATGAAATATAATTAATTATCGAAGATTTAGTTAAATTCCCTCTAAATTACACTTTCATACCGAGAAACGCCTAGTGAGAATATTTCATATCTTCTTCGAAATGTAAAAACCGATTCTATATATTACCTTTAATTGTTATAATTTTGTGAACGTTTTATGCTAAACAAAGAAAACAAAAGAAAACCTTAGTTCTGTAAAAATAAATTATATACCAGAATATACTCACAGGAGTATTGCATACCCCTTGTAGAAACTTTCAGTTCCAGTTAGAGTCCATAATTATAAATAAATTAAATACCTAAAAGGGTAGACTGCCGTTTCAGGGGTAATTGGGGCCGCTGAATCAGTTCGGTCTAGTTTAGAGGTACCAGGGCATATAGAAGAGTATTTCTGCCGATTAAGCTTTTGGGGATAAAGGGTACGGGGTTAAGAAAAAAATAAATACCTAACAGGGTAGGTTGCTGTTTCTGGGGTAATTGGGGCGGCTCAATCATTGCAGCCTAATTTATAGATACGAGGGCATATAAAAGAGTATTTCTGTGGATTTAGTTTAGGAACAAAGTGTACGAGGTTAAGAAAAAATTGAAAACTTAAAAGTGTAGGTGGCTAATTGCGGGGTAATTGGAGCGACTGAATCATTGCGGCCCAGTTTAGAGGTACCAGGGCATATATATAGTTTTTGAAGAACAGAAAAATATATTTAAAATCTTATAAATTCATATTATTTCCCCTAAGTTTTAAAAAACGCTCCAAAGGTCTGGATAATTAACTTCATAAAGAGATTAAAAACCCGGGACGGATCCCGAAGAAAACTAAAAAGTCTAGCTCCTTGTTTTAATATAGTACACCTTACATTACTCCTTTTACATCGCCTCAAAAAAAAAAGCCTAACCAGGGCTAATCAAAACGCAATCCGAGTTTTACAACTATATACAAAATTATGAGTTTATAGTTAAAAAAAAACCTGAAAAGAGCCATCGGCTGAACATCTGAATCCTACCACTTCACTAAACCACGAGGATCATATTGAACATTCAAGAAAACTTGTTTATATTTCGCCGAAAGAAACGACGAACCAATAGCAAGCTTCCTAGATGCTTCGGCATATTCGACAATCGACCCGTTTTTCACCAATCACATCACTTTGGAATGCGCGTGTATTTCAAATCTGATTTTCGGTGTGATATGGAGAAGCTGGGTTAACCTAACGCTAACGGGACAGATCACAGATCCACTTAGTAGTATGTTAAAAAATCCTTGTTTTACTCCCCTCGTAAAAGGAACGTTTTGTACTCGTGAAAAAACCACTCTCTGAGGTTTTTACAAATCTTCACGTTTGAGGGTTCCCAAGATGTCTAAGTAATAGCTAAAAGCTACTTAACCAATTGCCATCAAATTTTCATCGGAAATAAGGGAATGAAATAATAACCATTTGGTCCAAAAAACAATATATCAGAATAACATGGTGTCTTGGTGAATATTGGAAAAAAATATTAAAAAAATACTTCACCAATGTATCTGAAATTATGCATAAAATCAAGTTTTACATAGAAATCAACTGGTAAACTTTTGGTATGAATCCAAGAACGCGAATCAAAATTTCGACCTAGTGAATTGTTAAAAACATTATTACTAAAAAGTACTTAAGAAACTTACTTGAAATTTTGAACAAAAATGAAATATTACATAGAAATCAACTAGTAAAATTTTGGAACGTATTCAAGATGACGAAACAAAATGGCGGCTCGTAGTGTGGTTTACGTTTCTTGGTTGTTTTGCATGGATTGTCCTCGTCGCACGCTTCGACGTAGAGAAATAACAGTGACACTGTGACAGATGTGAACTGCGACAAGAGAACCTATTTGTTGACAAAAATGTTTGTTTTCCGGAAAAGCTAATTACTGGTATGGTTTGCAAAAAGTAAAGTTTAATATTTATTCAGCTTTCAATTCTGAAGGCTAAAAATGCCTTCCAATAAAAGAATCGCAGTTTGGATGTCAGAGAAAAAGCTGCAGAAAATTAATTGGCAAGAATTGGTGGCCGTTTGTTCCAAACATGGTTTTGAAGTATTCAAGGTAAAATAATTTTATTGTTTTATTGTTTGAATTTATAGGTTTCGTATTTTCAGTTGGATCTCAACAAGAGTCTGGAGGAACAAGGTCCATTTTGTGTCTTGCTGCACAAGTTAACAGATATTATTGCTTCTGCAAATCAAGGAGATATAAGGGTATGTGATGGTTTGTTAAGCATCTATCCTAGTTTAAATAAAATATCTCTCGTTTGAGTTGTATCAACTCATTATTTGTTTAAGTAGGGTTTTAGATTCTAGCTGCATTAATCATGGTTTATAGATTGATGTAATGCAAGCGTAAGTAGTTAAAATGCACTAAAGTAGGTTCGGTAGTTGATATATCAACGCAATGTAAGAGGCAGGATAAGCTCGACATAACCAGTTCCCAAACTTTTAACTTTATCTGATGCATTTTTGCATTTGTTCAATAGAATGCTAATGTTTTTTGGTAAAAACAGGCACCATTTTATTTGGAATTGACATGACATATTTGTGGTGGTAAAAATAATTTTACGAAGTGTTTTGTTGTTTAAGATTTTTGATGTAAAATTTTTGTTTATATCTTTTTGAACATGTCTCAAAAAGGACAGTTATTTCTGTATGTCTATGATATGGTAAACAAGAATTTCAAAACAATGAAATGAAAGATGGAACTTGGACCACAATTGCCAAGGTATTGGAAATAACAGGTAACAAAAAGTTTTTAATTTGCAATACATACTTAATAAAAATTCTTTTTTTTCCTTTTATAGTGGAGGATTGTAAAATGATTTGGAGGTATTTGAGAAATATAAAGGTTTTACCCATTAGTTCTGGAGCTACAGAAATCATTGAGTCGGTGTTGTTTTCCCAAATTATTATCTCAAAAAGACCACATAAAACTCAGAGAGTAAGTTTTATCTGAAGTAAAAAACTTTTAAGTAAGTACTTATCTAAAACTTAATTTTTTCGGCAGCACTTTCAGCAATGCAAAAGCTGTACTATCAATGAAACAAAAACTGGGCTCCCAACCAACCAAATCCTGCTTTCAATCAATAGCATCCTGCTCCCATTTAACAGCATCCTGCTCCCAATCAATGGTATTCTGCTCCAAATCAACAGCATGCTGTGCCCAATCAGCAACATCCCTATGAATGGAGGAGGATAAATTGAGGTTTTCGATTCTCCCATATCATGCCATGGCTTCCATTTTAATAGGTATTCTTTTATATAGACACCTGTATGTGTAAAGATACTTATTTGCGATAACGCAGGGAAAAGAAAAATACCTGTTCCTATGACCACTTATAAAACTGTTAAAAAACACACTGTTAACTGGGCTACTAGAAAGTACCATACATAACTAGCATATTAAAAAAAAATTTCAATAGGTGTGTTGAAAAATGCTTTTCAACATGAAAATCTTCTATCAATGGCAATCAGATGTAATGAGTGACAATTTTTTCAACACTAGTGTTGAAATATACAAAATATAATAATTCTACTGAAAATTTTGAGTGGTCATAGGAAAAATAGTGTATTTGAACTACGACTTTCAACACTTTTTATGTAATATACTAATACATTTTTACATAAAATGAACTTCAATATGTCTAAAGAAAATTCATAAAGTTGGTATCTAATTATAAATAGGTTATTAGAAGCACAAAGTCTCTAAATCTACGTATACCTTCTCTTAGTTAATATAATATGTTTTACAAAAATTATTATTTGTTTCAGAAGAAAACTTCAGTGAACTAACTGACTTTCTGACTTCAGAGATCATAGAAACTGAGGACATTGAACCAAACATTAGTTATTTAAACACCACCTCAACCAAAAAAAAGTGTTTAAAGAAAATTCAAAAAGAGGAGAATGAAGAATTATGCAAAATTGCAAAAAATTGTGCACAAAACTTAATAACACAAAACCCTATCATCAGTTCGGCTTTTGGCCAATATGTGGACTTGATATTAGATGGCTTGCCCATTATCGAGCAGAGATACAAAAAGAAAAAAATTGCCAATTTTAGAAAATTATTTGTTCTAATATATAGAAGTGGTGTATTATATTTGTTTCCTTTTATGTTGTTTTTTATCATTTTATTGTGTTTGCTCAGTTAATTTTTTGTTGTATTTTTATTAACATTATGCATTGTTCATAATCATAATTTTAGAGATTTTTATTTTTTAATTAGAAATGAGTTCTTAATTATACATTTTCAAAAAAAAAAAGAATGTTTGGCTTGTTTATAACAATTGTAGAAATAACATACAAAAGTATGCGTGTATTAATATGATACCTACCAAGTGATGAAATAGCAATGAGGTACTAATCAAATTTATTGCTATTTAATAATTTTATGTGAGTCAAATAGTAAGTAACAATATAGAAAATTACATTGTAAAAATAAACTATGGGACCTGGTTTTCCTGTGAGTCCAAATTCAACTAACAGTCTTTTTTATTATTCAATATTTAAGGTTTAAGAAATTAATATTCTCTTGAGGTTACTTACTGAATATTTTTTAAACTAGACATAATTTTTTTAAATTTTTAAAAGGAAAAATTTCAAAAAAGTTAACATTTTTGCATATTTTAGCAAATAAACTCTCTGCGAGTGTTATAAAGAAATATATATTTTTGCAAGTAACACAATCACTACCATTATTATCTTATTATAAGCACACATTATTACCGAAGCTAAATTTTAACCGACTTACCTAATAAAGATCCATACCTATGATGAAAACAATTTTCAGGGAATTTTATATGGTCATAATTGTTGTGCAAAAAAATATACATATATATGAAAACAAAAAATTAATCAAAATTTCTAGGGAAATTAATATTTGTCCCAAAATACTCTTTTCATTTGCCAGGTACCTGTTTTTTAAAATATTTGTTATTTTATTTCTGAGTGTAAAATGTGCTTGTGTGTCATTATTTGTGCCATTTTTTTTTAACTGATGGTAGACTCTGACACTGGGATCTTCACTGGCCATTGTCAGCATCTTCACTATCGGTAAAGCTAGATGGACAATATCCTGTTGCTGTATTCAGTGGATCCGATTTGCAATAATTGTGCAAAACAACACGTTTGAACAGAAGATCGATATGTTCAGGGCTTGCCACAGGTGTTTTTTGTTTGTCAAAAAATAAGAACTCAAAAAATCAATGTGTTTTGGAGCTACTCCGATATCCTCTTTAAAATGGTATTATTAAACCACTATTAGGTTTGGTTGAATTTACTATGAAAACAAAGTTATTGTCAGAATATTATTTAATGATTAATATTGAATTTATAATAATGCATTATTATTTATTAGTTTTGGCTTTCCTTCCTTCACCCTTTATCTAGGCTGGTCCAAACGAAATCAACATAACAGTAAAAGTAACAAGAAAACACAAGTGAACAACAAAAACAGTACTTTGTTGATAACTAGATAACTAAGTAAACTAAAATTCTAATTTTCAAAATGTTTTCCGTTATTTAGGATGTATCTATTTAACCTTCAGAAAGTCAATTAAACCTCAGTTTCAATGTCTGCCTTTGATATACCGTTTAAGGCAAGTTATTCATTATAATGATTTAGCAGATCTACTGGAAGACGTGACGGATCGCTACTAGAATGAACATGTAAGTATGTATCAGCATGATGGTTGTCTCAGCCATTTTAATAATAATGCCCATTTTAATAATGATGTCAGGTTTTCGGATTTAATTCGTTTAAACTTTTATTTATGGTAACTGATTAAAAGTTTGCTTTATAAAAATTAACCAATGACCCAAGAAAACATCATTGAGAGGATTATAATTGCCATAAACAGTATATCAAAGGCAGAATTTGAAACTGGTGTTTCAGTGACTTGTCATCAGAGAGTTTTCTACAAAGTGCTGTTTTTATTCTTTATATTTTCCTTACTTTTACTATTATGTTGTTGTTGTTGCTTTGGCTCATTGGCCCCTAAAAACGCTCCAAACTTTGGTTCCAATGGAGTTTGAACCAGCTCTAAGTCTAAATAAAGTGTGAAGGGAGGAAAGTCGAAATTAACAAATAACCAGTGGCGGCTCGTGGATTTCAGAACGGGTGAAGCGCAGCGTAGCTAGGTTCATAGCACCGCAGGCGATAATTTTTTGGGGTGCCTTTTTATGATGTTAATTTTCCATGGCTTTGGAGCTTTTTTTAAAATACTTAGTAATAATATACATTTATAAGATTTTAAATATATTTGTTGTTTGTAAAACAGTTACATACCTATATCTTAAAGCTAATTTCGATTCGATTCGATCGATGCAAAACTGCTTCCGCCTCCATTAATCCGAAAGCACTAATTTACATTAATTCTATAATAAGCGAACAAGCGCCTACAGCATGCAGCAGCAGTTATATGCTGCTCCCATCTCTATTTGGCTTACGCCTTTTTACCGTTGCCTTGCCTTAACAACTGCCATAAACAAATCTAAGCGTGAAAGCCGGCGTGCGTGGGGAGTCTGAAGCGGAATTTGTTACTGCTGATTGTGATTCCCCAACGGGTTGCTCTAATGAAAAATGTTCAGTGCGCTACGTTTTAGGTCATTATTATTTTTTGAGTATATAACGCACTAGTTTTGATATAAAATAATGGTATAATTAAGTAAATAATGTGAATTTATATAAAACATACTACATTTTTATAATAAAAATGTGGATTATAAAATGCTTAACATTTTAAAAATATTTTTAAGTAAATTATTTGGAACATGGCGAGCCGCCACTGCAAATAATATCGTATTATTGTAGGAATTAGGTAGGAATAATTTAATTGAGCTCTAAATAATAATCTGCTCAGTATTCAAAAATAACAGGGGCGTGCGGTGAAATTTTAAGAAAGGGAAGCAATTTTTAGAAACTTACCTATTTGTAACGTAATTCGATTCTTCGATCATTTTTTGCAAATTCGTCAATGACGTCGATGCGCCGACATATTTTGGAGAAGTTTATTTTCAATGGACAACAGCGATGTATGCGAAAGTCTCTCCTGCCTCGTTGAATTTCACACGAAATTTTTTATACGTTTAATTGTTGAAAAATTGCGTTCTACTGATGAACTTGTGGCAGGTATTGTCAATACTAATTCACACAATTTCGACACTTCGGTGTAGGCATCTTCCATCTCCTTGTCTTTTAAAAATTGCATTAGTTCCTTAGCGTTATTTTTTGCGCTAATATCATCAGTTTCGTAAATCACTTTTAGTTCAGATCGCAGTAACACTCGGTCGAAGAACTAGCCATAATGAAAAAGAAGAGATTTAAACGCATCTTCTGGAAAAGTTCTTCCTTTAAATGCATCAAAATTGCAGAGCTCGAGAAATTTAAAATCATTTAAACCCTTAAATCTATAGTTTATTTGTTGCTGAATTTGATCGATTATTTTATAAAAGAGGCGTCTGTATGATGTTTGAACATCTCCCACCTTGTCTGTTCGAAGACGCTTGGCTTGTGGCTCTACATTTAACTCATCGTGTTTTCCCAAATTAGGTCAAAGTCATCTCTTTTTTGGCTTAACATGGACTTGAAATCATCCACTTTTTTTAGGTAAAAAGCAATGTCATTTGTTTTAGTTTGTAATACATTAAAAACATTGTCCGAGAATGTAAATATTTCTGAAAATATGTTCAACAAATAATTAAAATTAAAATCTCGTTTCAAACAGTCCAAAAAACCCCTCGAACTATTTATTGCTTCTGAGTCCCACGTTTCATTATTTGCTATTATATTCTCAAATAGTTCAATCAGTGATTCACGATTTTCAGATACTGTTAACACAAGTCTTCCATTATAGTTCCACCTAGTAGGAGCTACTTTGGGCAATCGTTTGTGGACAATGCAGTCCAAAGCTTGTGTACGTTTTGTTGACTTGGAAATAAAAGCAGCCATGCGACTTAAAGTAACGAAAAATACTTTACACTCTTTTATGTGATTGATGGACTGGGATAAAACTAAATTTAATTTATGAGCAAAACAGTGGACAAACACAGCACTTGGGAAAGTTTCTCAAACTTTAGCTTGCAGACCCCCTAATTGTATTGCCATCACTGCAGCTCCATCATAGCTTTGAGCAAATAATTTTTTCTCTCCATTAATTTCTTTAGTAACGTTATAAACTGCGGTATATAATGCATCTGCTGTACGATTTTCGGACACATTCTTAAAACGTAAAAATCGCTCTTGAGTACTTCCGTCTGTTTTAACGTACCGTATTACTATAGATAATTGACTATAATTAGTGATATCAGTTGTTTCGTCCAGAACAATAGTAATGAACCGCTCCTCGCCAATCTCCTGCTTAATTCTTTTTAGAATAATGGTTGCAACAGCGGGAATTAAATCATTCTGGATTCGATTCGACGTTCCGCGAAAAACGCTATACTGCTGTAAATGATTTTTTAAGCAATCATCATATTTAGACATTAAACTAAGTAAATCTTGAAAATTTCCTCTATTTGAAGAAACCCTTGTTTCATCATGACCTTTAAATCCCACTTCGTGCTGTCCGAAAAAACAAACATCGATAAGCCTTCTTAATATTTGCCTATTTTTATCGACTAGTTCATTGTGTTGGCGGTGACTAATTTCCAACTGTTTATTAAGAGCGGGTTCGATTCTGGTTTTGCCCAAGACTTTTTCTTTTATGACGGCCTGCAAATGCGCTTTGGACATAATGTGTCTCTTTACAGCTTTATGGAAATTGTTTAAATCGGAAAAACCAGTTTTATTCCAGAGACCTTTTTCATTTTCAAAAAGTAAACATGGCCAACAAAATAATTTACTTATACTTTCACACTCTGTTAGCCGTTTAAATTGTTCGTATTGTTTTTCCGGATAAAAATGTCTTAATACAGTTTTTCATTTTTGTGGTTAAATTTTTCATAGGCGGTATTGCCCTTGCTTTGGAAATTATTTGAGGCGTATCAGCAAAATTTAATGTTGATAATCCCTTTTTTATTAAGACACACACTACACATTCGCACACACTACACATTCGCACACACTCTTTTTACTCAATTCTCCAACATTTTCAACGTTATTACCGACAGCCGAAGTTGACGGTATTTGCATATACACGTCCGTATTATTGTCTTCCATATCGCACCATGCACGACGCGACGTACCTATCACACAACACTTATAGCTTCCGCCCCCACTTAAAGCACGCGACTGAAATGCAAAAATTGCAAACAGCCGGCGGAAAGTTCAATAACCTCTGGCTCGATTCACAGGAAATCAAGCATACAGGAGTTGGCTGCAGAGAAGCTAGCGGCCCGCATAGGTTCTATTCGACTCTATTGGTCGGTCGGAGTCAACGCCACATTTATTATGGGCTTGATAATTAAGATACTATTTGAGCATTTTTAATATAAACTAAATTAATGGTTTCCTATTTCAAAAATACATTTTAGAAGGAGTTTTGTAATTTTTTTTGGGGAAGCACTGCTTCTCTTGCTTCCATGGACTGCACGCCACTGAAAAATAATATTGTTTTCATAGCAAGTTCGACCAAACCTAATTGTTTAATACCATTTTTACGAGCATATCGGAGTAACTCCAAAACCCAATGATTTTACTAGGTCTTATTTTTAGATGATGCAAAAATGTTCCGGGTGAGTTTTTTTTCGTTAAGCTTATCCGAAAATTAGGATTTTTTTTATTTTTTATTATTTCTGTTTCAAAAAAAAATGTGTTTGTTCAATAAAAAACTATAGACTTTCTGAGAATCCTAAAGAAATAACTTTTTCAGGAGTTTTTTTTTTCGTCAAAAAATAAAATTTTGAAAATTCTTGTATTTGGCTGATCTTTTGGGTCGTTTGCTGACTAATGAGCTTTTCCTCAGAGGTCCACATTGATCTATTAGACCGAAGATATCATGTGATTTGTGTGCAGCAGCAGAATCGAGATTTTCAAGGGCGTCACTAAGAAGGGGATCATCCACCTCCCCATGTATTAAGCAGTTGGCTAAATTGTGGTTGAGTTAGCAAGTTGGCAATTTACAAGACATAATTACCAACAAGTAGAACCTGCATCTATACCAAAATTACTGTAATACAAGATGCATGATTTCTTTTGATAGTTGTTTTTTTTGTGCCCCTCCCCCCTAGCAACAAGAGCCTAGAGACGCCCCCCTAGATTTTACTTCGATATCCCGGCATTAATTATTTCGTCCGAAAAATACCTACTAATTCACTTATTTTACAATAACTTAAAAATTTATAAAGATATCTACGTGCAGTTTTCGACAAAACTTTGTTTTTTTTATTGATTTTTAGAACTAGCTTAAGAGAAGTATACTTATCCATTCAAAAATTTTAAGAAAACTAAAAAAAACTAATTGTTTCAAACAACGCTATCTAACCAATTTCTGAAAAACTGACACACGATCCGAATCTTAAGCAGCTTGAAATTCCCTTTTAAATAAGTCTAAGCTCCTTCAGTTCGGATAAGGGTATAGCGATTTAAATCTTAAGTCAACAGCTCCCTCCTGCTCCTGGTAAGAGTGATATGACAATAAGTTTTGAACCAAAGTGATAGGAAATTAACTACGCGTTCCAATGAGTTAATAAAATTTATATCTAGATCTGAGAGTTTTTGTAGAATTTTTGAAATTTATTGTTCACCCTAGCAACTGCGCCCCCTTGCGGACAATTTAGAAACTTAAAAATATTTGGCCACATAATAATACAATGTTATATATAGCAATAAAGAATAAAATACTAAAAATTTAAGATTGCGCATAGCGGCTGTAATATGGCGCATAAGTATTGTCAGGTGTGGTGCAACTCGCTGTATGGGGGTATTTAGAAGTGTCAATTATAAATATTAATTTAAAATGGCATCTTCAATGAGGGGGAATTTTCTAATTTGTGGAGTAAGAATTTTGAGCTGACTTTAACAAATTCGACCTAAAATCGGTATAATGGGGTTTTAAGAGAGCGCATCATTAAATTTTGAGACAGTATTTAAAAACTCAAAATGCAGAATAATTTTGATATATTTCCATATTCGAAATCGTTATGTTGGGGTTTTAATAGTTCATAGTATTAATATCTAGACAACATTTAAAAATTCAAAATGGCGGTGTCATTGCGCCGACGAATTTTGTCATTTGTGTAGATTCAACTAAAAATCGAAAATCTGGGGGGTATTAACAGTGCAAATTATGACTTTATAGTCAACAATAAAAAATTAAAAATAACGCCCACATGGCGGAAGAACTGATTATAAGATTTCCAGACTAAAAATTATAAAATAAATAACATAAAAAAACCGAACGCACGCTTCAATAATGTGATGTAAAAAGTAATAACATTTGAGCATATATTTATTTCTATGATAATCAATTTTGGACCACAGATATAAACATTTATTACATGAAAACACGTGGCGCTCTAGTAAAAGGAAAGTACCTCTACTATTATTCACCACATTGGTACCTTACGCTTTTTTTCGCACAATAAATTTATCTGTGGCCCAAAATTTATTTCATAAATGTATATGTGTGCTAAAATTTTATTTTTTACTTATACTATATTATATCACAGTATGATTTTTATTTTTTTTTACTATAATGTTTAATATGCTGTGTTCTATTATATTAAGTGTAGGCACTTTTCTTTTAAATTCAGGAAAACTTATTTTTGTTATGTTTACTTATAACACTGTCATATTTTGTGCGATTCGTTGCACATATTTCTTAAACTTATAACTGTCAACTTAGACCTGGCTAAATGTAAACATCTTTAGTCATTAAGGACGTAAATATTTTTAATTTGGGTTGTTCTACTTTCAAGTAAATTTCCTCCGTGCCTGCTCTAGCAATTATGCCGCCCTAGGTCAAAGGGAGGACTGCCGCCTTTTTCATAACATGTTCGACTTTTCACTATGTAGTATCAGCGATTTTTTGTAAAGCAAATATTCATATATTTTAAAAATGTGCTTGTTATATTGGGATATGATCTTCAGACATGTGACTTTCAAAAGAGATGTGTGAATTTTCGTTTACAAGGACCCCAACCCAAGAAAATAAAACAGTAATTTATATATATATATATATATATATATATATATATATATATATATATATATATATATTGTTATTCTAAATGAGACACCTAGTATATTTTTTGTTATATTTAAAGTTCCTTTTTTCTGATTACAAAAATATTATAGTTTGCCTATATTTTAATGAGTAGTTTTCATATTGTTTGCATAAAGTGATAAATACACTATACTCTGGAATCCATCCAAAATGCGAATACTGGGCTTTAATTTCGATTGTTTTTTAATTATGACCGCTAATGTCATATTTTGGACAAGAAGAAATTGACATAATTTTTTTCCGATGTATTTATAATAAATAAGTTTTATAAATATAATTTAACTGAAGTACCTAATTGATATTTAGCAGAATTTCCAAATATTAGAGCTCCTAACTTGTAAAAAAAAATCTAAGAGCGAAAAACTTTTCAGCGAACAAAAAAGTGCATTCATGCAACTTCCGAATAGTGGGCTTTAATTTCATTTGGTTTTTAATAAAGAAGAACTTCTCACAACGGAGTTAAATAAAATAGCACTTAAATTAAAATAATTTATTTATAATAATAAGTTAATCTATCCATCCTCCGCTATTCGCAGATTTTCTTGAAATTTGCATGTAACGGAGTTATAATTGAGATAAAGTCATTTTAACTTCTTTAGTAGATTTCATTTTAACTTCTTTAGTAATTAGAGGCGAAATATCAGAACTGTTTGCAGGCTATCCACAAATTGTATTTGGTAATCTGTTATTAGCTCACTGTTGTGGGTAGGGATTCCTTCTTGCTGTCAAATGAACTCATTTTATGTCCTAACTGTCCAAATAATACTCTATTTTATTCTTAAAGACTGGCGGCCCTGAATTTTAACTAATTGCCTTTTCTTCGAATTTTCAATGGCCCAAAAAAATTTAGTTTTTCGAGTGAACATGTCTGCCGTTATAAATGCAGACTCATCGGTAAATAGAATATTTGTAAAAAAGATTGTTATTTATTATCCATTTTCTGTAATATAGTACTATTTTCGGCTAATAAAATACACGTGGCGTAGTCTCAGAATCGTTTTGCCGCAATTATATCGCCGGCCTTGTTAAAACAATAGTATAATACAAGTAAAATATTGCGACAAAAAATATGTGCGTTCTAACTGCTCTTTTTTTTTCGCTGGGTCGTTTTTCTTTCTTCGAAATTTTTTAACTATATTCAATATGGTCGCTTTACAAGAAGCTATATAAATTGAAAATTCTGCTAGTATGGTGCATTTGTCTTTTTAAATATATCGAAAAATATACCGTATATCTCATTTAAAATAACGAGGATGATGCTCATTTGTCAACTTTCTATCGTCTTTTGTCTTTTTTGTGTAAACTCCAACAATTTAGATATAACCCAAAAACTATTGTATTTAAAGTTTTTTGTAAATCATATAATAAAAGGCTCTAAAGGATTGGAATCCAGAATTTGGGAAAAAAATTAAAACTAATTAATATTGGAACGTTATCTACCGAGTATTAGAAAGTCACCTCATAAACATTTTGGAGACAATTTATTTTAATCTGCCAACATATTTGTGCATTTTACTATTTACACTATTAAATACAAATATTTTGAAATTTATTGTTTTCATTATAAAATGGTAAATTCTATATACAAGTGGGAGCAATAATTTACCTTAGCAAATGATATACAAAACCACTATTTTTTGTAATAATTTTGGAAAAATATGTGTTTTGGCAAACATAATACTTTTGTTTTGTACTGTTAATGCTCAATAATTTTGCATACTTGTACAATTTTTTAAGTTCCTTGTATGCAAAAAATCAAGGTAGCTAATCGACGTATTTTTTCCTAGTACAACTCAAAGACCTCACAAGAAAAAAAACATTTGAATCAAACGCTAAAGACTTACTTACATGCCTTTAGGGTTTTTTAATAAGATCCTCCATTTTTATATGATTTTTTGAAAAAATTAATTAGCTCTGTTATGGAGAACATTTTTATTCTTGAGTTGGAAGTGTTCATTATATTTTAATTTTAATTTTTTTTTTGGATAAATTTAATCGCAACTTGTTTATATATTTATTCAATAATATTCACCATATTGCCGACCACTTTATATTCAAAATAAAAAAAATGATATATTTATTATTTCATTGCGAAAAAAATAGTAATTCTCTTGACCTTCAATAAAGTAAATACACGTTTATCACCTAGGAAACATATTATATTCAATAGATTACGACAAAATTAACTGAAATAAAATATTAAAATATAATAGAAACCGCCATCCCTAAAATAAAAAATCACCATAATAGACACAATAAATATTCTTGTCAGAATAGAGTATTTTTCTTTTTCATGGGGAAGTAAAAAAAAATAGTTCTTGGAAAAATATATCTCAAAGACTACATCTTTAATTATACAATTAATAATTACAAAGCCAACCGTTTCTTGCGTTTTTCTTAGTTTCACTCCTAACGGATATATCTGGTTTTGCATCTAGCACACTCTAGCACACATCGAATATTATGATAAAGGAAAATAACAAAGAAACTTCTAAGCAATTATTGAAATACAGTGTTGTCAATATTCCGGAGGACCAATACGCGGCAATTTTGAAATTAAATACACACAGGGGAACCAAGGAAATATATACGTGTTAATATACGCCATACGGTGGCTCCACGCGTAAATTCCTCAAAAGCCTGAACTAAAATAGTCAAAATGACCAAAGCACGCACTAGGTCAACCTTATGAAACTTTGTAGAATGGCATAGAACAATGTTAAGAATTATTATGTTATAAGAAGCAACTTTTTAATAGTAAAATCAGGGTGACTCAAAAATGTATCCTTAATATTGTGTACAGGGTATCCCACTTTCGGTACTTCTGCGGCGTATCTCCCTTATTTTTTAAAGATCGAAGGTTGTGGTTTTCACGCTGTTTGCTATTTTTTTGTGAAATTAAAGTAAGCGTCAGCAAAATGTTCATAGTCCTTTTGGTTTTTGAGGTACAGGGCGTTTTTGAAAATATTGCATTTTCAGGCATCCCTCGTATCCCAGGTATCTTATAACTTATCAAAAAGGCGAAAACTGTTTCTGTTTTTACGTACGGGGTCAGGTCAAATAGTTATCGGACACCACTTTCTGCTCATTTGTTAACTTTTCAAATGCCTTTTGTTTGTTTGTTTTGTAAATTGCAATGATTCCTATAAAACCTAAAAACTTTTGTATTTAAAGTTTATTGATAACTTTTATAGTAGTTTCTAAAAAAAAGTCTATTGAGATTCAAGATAAACTGTATGTAAACAAAAGACGTTTCGTACAATACGTCTTTAAATGTTTCATAAAAAACGTGTATTATAATCAGCCAGTCTATCTTAAATTTGAACAGACTTTTTTTAGGTACGGTTTAAAATACAACCACGTACCCTGGACACTATAATAGTATTTTCTATATTAATAACTGTTTATTTATGGCAATTTAGACACGATAATATGACTATTAAATAAGAGTTGAATACACTATTTTATAGAACTAGTCACATTAATACAAAATATATTTATCATAATTGTTAAATTTTGGATTTGAACAATTACGATTAGAACTGAATATTCTTTTGATAGTGGATTTTTATTGGTCATAATCTTTTATCTTAATAAAAATTTGTATCTTAATGAGCCTCATTAAAATATAGGCGATATTTTTTTGGAAATAAATTAATTTAATTTATAAACGACACTTTAAATAGTTTTAATTGGGTATTTGAAAAATTTTAATTTCGCGAAATTTTAGCTACTTTTCTATATTTTCGCACATCATGTTTTTATTTTACTTCAGCCTATCCTTAAGTTTCTCATGTATTTTTGTTTGTTCGTATTTTTGGAAGAGTTGATGATATTTTTATCCATACTATTTAATTTTGACATCTCTCAAGCAATTGTGTACTCCCTGATCAGCTAGTTAGCTTGATTGTGTGTAGTATTTTTTATTTCCCATCATAAAACCACTTGTCATCCTTCCGATTTTGGCATAACTTCTTTTGATCATTTCACTATGTTCCATATAAGACGTTAGTCATAAAGTAGTACTCGTCGTCCGATACTGATGTATCAAAAATATCATCAAAAGTTTAGGATCTATTTGTGCGAAAATTGTATTAAGTCCTGCTGAAAAACGTGCTTAAATACGCATATCCTAGTAATGGATTTGTGTTGAAAGTATAAAGTGGTCATTTTGGTTAGTTTTGAATTATCTAATCACAAATACTTTTAAATATATTATTTTAACTACAATTTAATTTTTACACATGTGTTTTATAATTTTGGAATTTGCTACATAATATTTCTCGTGGGAAAAGTTGTTGTAACACTGTTTACATTTCTTGTTAGATAGTCATCTGTTTAAGTACTGTTTATGTGGAATTGTTACTCGTTGATGAAAAGTTGGTCTGAATTATTTTTAACCCAATATTATTACAAAACGCTTTAATTTGTAATTCATTTCATTTATAATTAAATTGAAATAATGAATAAGTATAGTTTGTCATAAAAGATATTAATAAATTAAGACTACAAATCCACCCCAAAACTCTGGAATTTAATATATTGAAATGCTGTTTTTAAGACCTTTTAGCAAATTTTGTCCAGAGATAATGAGTTGATTTTTGCAATTTATCAATTATTTTATTTATAAAGACTGTTACATAAAACAGTTCTTTTTCTCCGGTTATCTGTGAAAACAATTTGGGATTATTTTTAATTTATACTAGAAACAGGGTGAAATATATATATTCATAAAAAGTTTGCGCGTTTTTAAGTTTTTTAAGTGTTATGGTATTTTTATTTTTTCCTACTTTATTGATAAAATTAACAGGCATTTTTAACCCTTTTTTTCAAATTACCCTAATTCTAATAATAATTACTAATAATTCATTACTAAATATTGTATTTACCTGCTTTTCTCAAAAATTGTATACAAGATCTTACCATGTGACCCTATGGCTATGGAAAAATGAAACCTATCTGAAAATTTTATTTGTTTTCGAAAAAGTCATTCCATGAGAGCAATTTTATACTGATGCGTGAAATTTGTGTTCCAAATAAAAACGATAATTTTGATACCAGATTTATTAAAATAATTTCGTGATGATTTTTTGTAAATCACCCTTATATTTAAAAAGTTAATATTCCTTAGTTTTTTCTAAAAAAACTTTTGAGCCATAGTCTAATATGTTACGTTGCTCGAACAATTTTTAAAATGAACTAAAGAATTCTTAATAAAATAGTTTTCTTTGGAATAGGAAAGGTTATTATAAATACAACTTTGCTGCTTTGCACTCGGCCTAGACCAGTGTTGCCATCCCTAATACCACTGCACTTTTTAAAACAAATAATTCGTTCTAGTACGCTCAAGCGAGCATCTAGTACAATTGATATAAAAATCTAGAATCAATATTGTTACATAATGGTCTAAGTATGGGTCAAATATTTTTAAATGTTGGCGGTTAGCACATGGAGCGCGGTTTACTGATTATCGAATTAGCCTTGGCATAACTTTCAAATTTTTTCTAGTAAGTTTAATTGTATATTTACGCATATCAGGTTTTTTTCCGGCTTTTCGGTCCTTCTAACACATGGTAGAGGGTGATAAGGAAACGAAAATGGGGATATTTTGTAGTATATATATTTGTAGTAAAATAGACTGTATTAGGTCGAGATAAAAATTAATTAATTTATTCAAGGCAGTATTAACTTGGGTTATGAGAATAATAACTACAAAAAAAATAGGAGAATAGAAGAATTATGCAGATATGATAAATTTTGTCTTTTTATGTCACAGGCCCCAAGCGGCAAATTTTGATGGGCCCCTGCCATGGTAAAACTATTTTGATATTTATAGTGAGAAAAACTTGTGTTCGCCAAAACATTTATATACTTCACATGTAAGTATTACGATTTAAAGCGGAACTGTCCAGCATTAGACAGCTGGCTGGCAATTGTAGAAAACATATTATATCTAGAGCCCAACTAAATAGCGGAAATTAAATGGACATTTGAAGTTGATTAAAAAGTTTCCTGTGAACTAGTTGTCTTTTATATAAATTAGACATACTGAATTGTTTAGTAATTGACATTAATAAAATTATAAAAAATGTCCAGGCTCGCATGTTATGCATAACCACGTAAAGCAGCTATTTTCCTCCCTGGGTGTGTTACAAACGGGATTTGTGGGTGGAACCACTATTGTCGATGCACAGAAAAAAAGGAGAGCAAAAAGGCATCTTCAGTCGAAGAACGAATAGGGATAATAGTATTAAACTGATAAAAAAAAGAAAAAATCCATAATGTGTTATCGATAAGTTCTGTTGGATCGGGTTAAACAAACTTCAATGAATTCTAAAATTATACTTCTAAGTGTACATTTCGCATTTATGCCTGTTTTAAAGCCTAAACATATAGGATATTAAAGAATCTATGTCTCGTATTTAAAAAAACAAAATACCTACGTATTTTAGAAAATCGATAAAATCGCTTTATCTGGTACTTTCCTCTTAAGGGATTCCGTCACACATATATAACATAGTTTATATATACATATAGTTAAATGGTAATAACTTTATACCCATTATATAATTATTAATATGTCACTTTTCTTGATAAAATGGACATTTCATTTTGGAGAAAGTTCTGTTAAAAGGGCTTTACTCTTTTTTGTACCACCCAAGTACCCAGAACTTACTGGATAAGTAGTTTTTTGATACTGATATTTTAAACATTCCATTAAGCCGCCATTTCGTTTCACCATAATCACTCGATTTTTTGTAAAATTTAAAATGTATCGAATGAGTAGTCTTTTCATACAGATCTTATAAACTATTAATTAGACCGCCATTTTGTTACGCCATCTTAGATTCGTAGCAAAATTTACCAGTTTATATCTATATAACACTAGATTCTTGTGCAAAATTTGAAAACAATCGATGAAGTAGTTTTTTAAACTGATTTTTTAAACTTTTTATTAGGTCGCCATTTTTCCCAACATCTTGGTTTTGTTCCAAAATTTTACCAGTTTATCCCCTTATTACAACCAATTTTGGGTGCAATGTAAAAGGGGTATCGAAGTTAAGGTCCCGTACTCAGAGCGGATAGTGGGGTAGCATTATTACGATTAAATTGATCAGCTCCGCATGGGGCGCGTCCGAGCTGGGCACCTTTCTGAGGACCGGGTCCTAAGCGGCCGCTTACCGCTTATAGGATAAAATGGCACTGCCCACCGAACTTTCTCAGAGTTCATATAGGGTGCTATAAATTCGAAGGAACGTACGGGGATCTCGGAAACCATAAGGAATACAAAGTCGGGTAAGGCAAAGTTGTAGTCATTTAGCAAATGCTTTTGAGAAATTAATACATTTTTATAGTCTATTTTGTGCTTTACAAGGTGGCATTCCTACTTGAATTTTAATGTGGATTTAGCATCCAATTTTTTTAATATTTGGACCTGGGTTTTTATTACTTTTTTTAGATCCTTTTGAACTTCTAAAACCAATGATGTATCACACCTATACATTTATTGGCAAATTTGTGACTTTCCCCTAAGACGTTTAAATCGAATTCCTTATAAAGAGTCCAGTTTGGAATAAATTTAATATATGAATGTGATCCATCATGTATTTTGGTAGGTTAGAGCCATTAAAATTTTGAGAAACTGATACAATTCGCGGTAGTTTCGGAAATATTCTCGAAAAAACCCAACTTACCCGATTTAGTATTTTTTTCTAACTTTATTAAAATAGATATTGTAAAATTAATGATACATTTTTATAGTCTATTTTGTGCTTTACAAGGTGGCATTCCTACTTGAATTTCAATGTGGATTTAGCATCCAATTTTATTTAATATTTGGACCTGGGTTTTTATTACTTTTTTTAGATCATTTTGAACTTCTAAAACCAATGATGTATCACACCTATACATTTATTGGCAAATTTGTGACTTTCCCCTAAGACGTTTAAATCGAATTCCTTATAAAGAGTCCAGTTTGGAATAAATTTAATATATGAATGTGATCCATCATGTATTTTGGTAGGTTAGAGCCATTAAAATTTTATTTTTTATTGTGTTCCGATTATTTGTTGCGTTTAGATTGAGAAACAAAAATCTTTTTTGGCTTTTTCGCAACTGAATAAAAATATTTAACTTTAAATTAATTGAAGCAAATATTTAATATAATTACATACCTCAACATGTAGACTAGTCTGTCTACGGAATGTTTCGATACATAATATAAACAATATTATTTAAGCAAGCATAAGAAATTATATCATTTACTTTAAGTTTTTATAAACACATAGTAGTTGTACAAATACTTTCATCCTATCGGGACTCATCAGTGCGCCGATCGTAAGAGAGAAACATTAAATTGATTTAATTATTAATTTAAAATTCTGGTGCGTATTTAATTTTAAGGTCTTGGGTATATTCTACCTTGAGTCTTCCTCCTGGTGACTTGTGTCCTAAATAGTCGTTACCATATCGAGCAGAGTTACTTCTGCGAGGGTCGGTATCCTTCTAGACCTGCTCCTACAGCATAACATAATTTGGGTAAAAAACACACGACTAGTTGTTAGTTGAGCAATTTGCCAATGGGATTTGAAATTTGGAGACAGTGCAAAGGTGACACGAAGCCGGGCAAGGAATCGAGGACGATTCAAGTACTTCCGACACTTGAGAGACTTACGAATCATGTAGTTCAGAATACAGACCGTTTAACTTTAGACCCTGACGATACTTCGTTAGTCGATCTTTTCGGGGAGTATCCCCAGAGCCATGGTCGCGCCTATATGAAAAGGGTGATCATCAAACACTTTGTTCACCCACTAGAGGTGCGGGCAAACCGAATGCTCGTAAAAACAATGCCAGGGCGGATGTCCAAATTAATGACCACAGTGGTTGTAGGGCTTAGGTATATAAAATGGTTTAGGCTCTTTTCTACAAGAACAGGAAAATGTTAGCTGAACATGTACTGGATGGAAAGGAGCTTGTCTGAGAAAGAACTACCCAAACTGGAGGTCACTTCATCATGAGGAATCATGAGCCAATCACCGACGAAAGGACAAGCGAACACTTAATGCTTTATTTGATCACAGAAGAAAAAATCAGATCAGCCATTAACGGTAACCGAAGTATCGTGGTAGGACCAAATATCAGCTCTTAAGGAGGTAAAGATCCAGAAGCTTGTTCTTCTTTACACTGCTTGTTTGCTTTTTACCGTTGTTCCGGTTCAATGCAAAACGAGTCGGACAATTCTGGTACCAATGGGAGGCGTAAATAACACAAGACTCTGGGGAACAGATTTGTGAGAGCTTCGAAAAAGGTCGATCATACTTTTGTAGTCAGGGTGCCAGTGGTAGATTTTGCTGATATGTTGTGTGCATGGTCATGCACCATGCGAGGGAAATAGACGTTTTAACTACTTTTTGCAAAGAGAGAGTTAAATAAGTTTATTAATATTTTGTACAAGAGGGTTGGTTGGAATTGGTCAATAATAAATCTCTAGAAGCTCAGAATTTTGTTCTAGTCTACGTTTCGACCTATATAAGGTCATCCTCAGGACTCTAAAAATATTTAACATGGTTTACATCATGCGTTACATATTTAACAATAGTTACATAATGGTTATAGATCTAGAGGAATATTATTAGACTAACATAATTAAAATGAAACATACTAAATAGTTTTAAACATTGAAACATTCACAATTCATTTACGAGACAATACGAAATTTACAAAGATTTAGATTAAAATTATTATTATAAGAGGTGCAATAGTACATACATATACATAAAGACACTTATTTTTTAAAATCAATCATACATTAATTCCTACAATTATCAGGATAATTGCTACTTACAAACAACGCAGAACTCCATGTCAGATTAGAACATATGTTTAAAACTGGAAAAACTATTAGATAAAGGATTTTAAGAGATCGTACCATGGCCTAGCTAGTACTAAAATAAATATATTTATTTGTCTGTACCTTCGCATACCATCAGTCGATATCTAACTTCTAAAAAAATTTGGAATTTTGATTTATTTATAGTTTTCTAAAATTTACAGCTCGCAGATATTGTTATTGCAAAAGAGGGTGTTGACAAAATGTAATTATGTTAAAGTATGATGTACTTAAATTGTCAACGCCTTGTTTTTTTGTTGACACTATTAGGGTGTTTTTTATTTCTATCATTTCGTTCAGAATTCGTTTTTTGTAATTAGTTTGTTTTCCAATAATTTTTGTTTCATGAAAGTTAAAGAGGTGTCCTAAATTTTCAAAATGTTCTGCTAGGGCAGTCTTGTTTGTATTTATTAAGCTTACTGGTTTTACACTTCTTTTATGTTCGGATATTCTTGTTTTGAGGTATCTCCCTGTCTGTCCTACATAAACTTTATCACATTCAGAACATGGAATTCGATAAATAACATTACTTTCATAATCAAGCGGTGTTGTCGTTTTTTATTTTGAGTAGAATTTCTTTACTGTATTTTCGTTTTTAAAGGCACGTTAAGGGAATCGTTATTTAGTTCTCTAGATAGTTTTTCAGAGAGGTCTTTGATATATGGGATTTTTAGATAGGTTGTTTTTTTTTGTTTTGAGTTTGGTTATTGGTTTGCGGAGATTTGTTTAGAATTTTAGTTATCAATTTATTTGGATAGTCATTTTTTTGTAGATATGTTTTAATATTAAGGAGGTTTTTGTTGTGGAAATCTGGATGTGATAATTTTAGTGCTCTGTCCTTCAAATTATGTATTATGTTAGTTTTTTGTTTAAATGCATGTTGTGAGTTGAAGTTTAGAAATCTTTCCGAGAAGGTTGGTTTGTGAAACCAGTCAGTCTTGATTATATTATCATCCGTTCTTGTTAGCATAGTCATATAGTCACTGTGTCAAACAGAGTCTCTAAAAACTTCACAAACAAGTGAAATAATAAGAAACACATGTAAGTGTAAATATAAACACAAAAAAATAATGGTGATCGACGGAGGAAAGGAACCGGTAAATACTGCACTTTTACACTCATTGATGTTGCAAAACCTCTTCAAGCAGCTATAATTAACGAATATTATCAACATAATGGAATAAACCCGATTGGTAGGTGGTCCAGGCACGATCTCCGGGTAAAAATATTAACAACGTTAGGAGTAGGCTAAAATACACATTTAAAACAATTAAAAATCAACCACAAATCATCCCAGATGTAATACGTGCAGAAAAAATGAAAAAGTGTTAAATAAATTTATTATCTATAGTATGTCTGAACATATTAGCTTTTATTTTTCCTAACTTGTACATTGTAACCATCGTTTTATAAATTATTTTGAATTTTATTACTGTTTCAATTTTCGCATGATAATATGTTTTTCTTTTTGATATTCCCTGTATACATAAATAATTTGCATTGGACATGCATAGTGACAAATATTGTTAATTTGCAAGCTATTGTTGTGGATCATTATAAAAGTTTTCGCATAACGCAGCCGCTAAACAGTTTTTAGCGCAACCTGACGCTATGGGACCAAAAAAGAAAATCTGTAATAAAAGCATAGCGAAAACTCATTACAGTATTCTCTGTAATGGGGACTGTGGGAAATATTATCACAAAAGTTGTAGTAGATTAAGCAATGAAGAATTCAATGCTTACGAAGCTAAATTAACAGATGAAAAGTGGGTATGCAGAAAATGTGAAGATATATTGAATATTAGTACGGAGGATGAAACAGAAACACAACAGGCAAACTTCGATGATATATCGGACATTCTGGCCATGGAAAATCCATCTCTAAAAGAGGTCATAAAGTTTTTTGCAAGCAAATTTCGCGACCTAGAGCAGTCTTTAAATTACAAATGGAAATACCTAGAGGACATGAACAAAAAATTGAAAGATATTCAAGAAGAGAATAAACAAATAAAAAAAGATAACATTCTCTTAAAAAACAAAATAGGTAAAATGAAAGAAGATATGCATCGACTAAAAGACAGGTATGAAAGGGAAGAAATCCAAGAACGAAATAATAGTCTCATAATTATGGGGTTACCTAAAGGACCAAATGTAACAGAGAACGTGCAAAAAGTCTTCAAAAAACTAGATGTTAACCTCCAGGAACACGAATTTGAAGCTAAATCCTTCATGGGCAAAGGAGGACAAAATCATGTGAAGGTCAGCTTCCAGAACTGTCAAAAAAGAAGCGAAATTATTCAGAATCGTAAAACAAAGCTCACTTTAACCACTTTGGAGTGTGGTATTGTTGGAGAGGACAGGAGAGTCTACATTAACGAAGATTTAACAAAAGAAGTAAGGGAGATATTTTTAAGAGCAAAAACATTGAAAGATAAAGGTTTTAAATTTGTGTGGTGCAAGAATGGAAAAGTTTTTACCCGAAAATCTGAAAATTCAGATATTATTAGAGTTCTGAGCAACGAACAGGTTGATGAACTTGCTTGAACCAAGTTATTTATTATTACTAAGAGTATAAACTAATAATAATAGACAGATATGGCGTCCCATGAATATGATACCATAAAAATGTTTAATTTGGGAAACAAGAGTAATTGCAACAACTTAAACTTCTTATATATTAATGCAAGATCCTTAAAAAACAAGATAGATCACTTGGAAACCATTTTAAAAAGTATTAATCAAAAAGTGCACATTGTTATTATCAGTGAAACATGGTTAAACCCAGGTGAAGAAAAATACTATAATTTACCTGGGTATAATGGCTACTTTGTGAGCCGAGAAAGGCAAGGGGGAGGAGTGTGTATCTTTGCTGACAAATCTCTCTCTCTTAAAATAATTAAGCAACACAACACAGACGTGTCAATACTAACTGTATATATAAACAACTTTAAAGTACATCTGACAGCAATTTATAGACCACCAAGCTATAGTTCGGAAGCATTTTTGCAGGAGTTGGAGAATATTTTCAATCTTTCTTCTCCAAGAAGTATTATCATAGGAGATTTTAACTTGGATATACTGAGGGATGATAATATAATAAAATCTTATAAGGACATGTATCAAACATATGGATACTGCTGTGCAAACACATCCAAATTTACAAGGGAATTTTTGTTGTCTCTAATTGATCACTGTATCACACTGATCACAGACTGCAGATCATTTCCATTCCAAAGACTGTGAGGAGTTTTATAAAACCGGAAGAAAAATACAGGGTTTGTGAAAAAACAAATCTTATAAAAGCTCCAGAAATTATAGAATAGTTGATCAAAAATTTGGAGAAATTATAATGATCCCGTGATCCTATATGACAAACTCGAGAGTGTGTTTAATGACAGCAGATATGTAGAGGTCAAAAAAGTTAGGACTGTGCCGAACAAAGAATGGGTGACAGACACGGTTCTGGATTTAATTAAAAAAAGAGACTATTATTATAAGAGGTCAAAACTACAAGCAAACAATATGTATTTCAAGGATAAATATAAAGGATATAGCAAGAGGGTTGTGCAAAGAATAAAGTGGGAAAAAAGAAAAATGTATAACAAAACGTGAAAAATCTGTGGGAGACAGTAAAAAAACCTGGAGAATAATAAATAACATACTACATAATAAAGTCAATGTTAGTACGGATACAGTCCCCACTTTAAAACAAGACAATAAAATCTTAACTGAGAATAAGGACATAGCCTGTGCATTCAATGACTTCTTTACAAACATAGGAGTAGAGTTGTCGCAGAAGATTGATTATACCCCCCTTGCTCAGGGACAGAATCAGCCTTTGGAATCTCTTTTTTTTAGACCGGTCACGTCAGCTGAAGTGGGAAACATCATAAGAAAAATGAATAAAGAGAAGGCCTGTGGAATTGATCGAATCAGTGTGAAGTGCGTTCAGGAACTTTGCGATGAGTGCGCGATAATTATGGCAAAAATCATTAACCTCACAATGCAGAACAGTGTAGTGCCTGATAAGCTTAAAAGTGCCAAGGTGAGACCAATATTTAAGAGCGGGGACTTCGAGAATGCTTCAAACTACCGACCAGTGTCGGTACTTCCGGTCTTTTCCAGGATTATGGAAACATGTATTCGTGAGAGGTTGCTTATATACTTAAATAGAAACAATTTTTTTTGTGAGGGTCAATATGGCTTTCTCAGGGCCAGAGACACCGAGATTTCAGTGATAGATCTTGTATCAGAGATACAGATGCAAATTGATAAGGGATATATTTGTTCTTTTGTGTCTCTGGACCTAAAGAAGGCATTTGACACAGTAGACCATAATGTATTGCTTTTGAAGCTGGAGGAGGCGGGAGTCAGGGGAATTTCAAATCTGTAATTTAAAAGTTACTTAAGAAATAGACAACAATTTGTAAATGTAAATAACACTGTTAGTAGTAAGGAAACTATCAAATGTGGAGTCCCCCAGGGCTCTATACTGGGTCCCGTACTCTTCTTGGTTTACATAAACTCTATAGGCTCACTATTACTGAATGGTCAAGTTAAACTGTATGCAGACGATACGACCTTGTTGTACTTTGGCAAAAATGTTCAAGTGATTAAACATAGTATAGCTAGTGATTTAGGGCAACTAAGTGTAAGTGATCCCATAGATTAACGCTTAACATTGAAAAATCGTCTTACATGATGATAGGTAAAAAAAAACGTAAACGATCTTGACCCTATACTGGTTAAAAATCAACTTTTAAAAAATTCTTTTACTATTAAATATTTGGGCTGTATATTGACAGTACATTGTCTTGGTCTTCTCAAATTGAGTTTATTAGAAAAAAGATTGCACCATTTAAAGGAGTTTTGTATAAAATAGGTTACCTAATAAACAGAAGTTTGCGTAAACAGTTATATTATGCCCACATATACAGCCACCTGCACTATTTAATATCAGTGTGGGGCACGGCTGCTAACTTTATCTTGGGACCTTTGCAAACACTACAGAATAGGGCAATTAAAAACGTTTTTAAATTACCACTTAGATACCCCACCAATGAATTATACAGGAAGTTTAAAATGATAAATATTAATAACATTTATAAATATAAAATAATTTTGTATACACATTTTATCCTAACCAAAACTAAGCATTCATCTATAAAATTTACTAGCATAAGTTCTGTACACGCATATAGAACCAGGCAAAAAAATGATATTTATCTTCCACAGATGCGGTCGAATATAGGACTGAAGTCAATTTACCATAGCGGACTAAAATTTTACAATACCTTTGCCTACCTCAATAAAAAGTTGGACCAACCCAAATAAATTTAAAGAAAAATTAAAAAAATATATTAATGATACTATGTAAGCTGTGTCCCAGAATGCACAAGTTGAATTCTGGGGCTGTGTATTTTAGGGTGCTTGCACCGAAACGGACTTTTTTTTGCTATTTGGTATAGAGTATGTTAAGAAATAGGGTCGTGCATAAATTAAATGAGCTCTTGCAGAGCCGAACTAATATTTAATCATATAATTTGTATATATAAAGTAAGCTAATTCCTAGTATAAGATCACCAGTATGTATCTTGGAGTTAATAAAGCTATTTTCAAATCTTAAAAAAAAAATTATAACTTTTTCTTCCAAAGTTAACGAATATTTTTTACACAACCTGTATAAATACTTTAAAAATTTTAAGCTACAAAAATATGGCTTTTTTCTTTTCTTTAATTAAAAAAATATACTTTATTGAATTTAACTCTGTCTACCTCAAAGTATGAACCAACTGAAAACTAAAAAAAATCGTACCCTTTGTATAAAGTTAGCGGCAACTGAACTTCATTAACGTCTATAGTAACTTAGAAAACACGACCATATTTCTCAAAATAGAGTATATTTGTCGTACATATACTAATAGTTACAATACAGAGTTCATGGACCTGAAAAAGAGAACTTTACTCTACTACTACTACTACATATCTTGTCACCCTAGCTAGACTATAATTTCCTCAACAAGCTCCGTAGTTTTTTTTTGTTCCAGTTTGGAATAAATTTTACAAATTATAAAATAGGTTATTAGAAAATTAAATTAAAATTTGCGCCACCCCCTTAATACGTTAAAGTATTCCTTCTATATTTTGTTTTTTTAAATTAAATCATGATTATCGTGCATAGTTTAGGTTTTTTAACTCACCTCTATGGTATAAACTATGCCTTCAAGTATTGTACAATACAACCTTTCCACCGGTTGATCTTATTTCTCCTAGAGATAATGTTAATTAACCTAACCTAAGTGTTTGTAACGGAAAACTGAAAGCGTTTTAGGTATAATAATAATAATAATAATAATACGAACTTCTGAATGGTTAATCACTTTGGCCAAAACTAGTTTATGAAAGCAAATCTAATTTAATTTAGTACTTAACAGTGTTCTGTGATCTAAGATCTAATTGACAACAGATTTAAAACTAAAATACTAAAATATAAGTATTCTCTGTACTCTGCACGGTCGAACAACACAAGAGCGTTACTTCGTTACTTGCGTTGTCGATGCCAATCGTGTAAACTCGGGGCTCTTACAAATCTGTTCCCCAGACTCTTGTGTAAATAACTGGCGTTCAATTACAATTTCGTAAATTTTCCATTCATAAAATTCTCGGGAAGAGGTTCCAATAAATACCGCTTATTGCCCACCAGCGATGGTTCAGGAAGAACGGAGTTACTCCGAATAACGTCTCGTTTCATAACATTACATAATCACATAGAACTAATCGAAAACCTTACCATATCTTCTCTCTAGACCTACGGAATGCGTTTGACATAGTCGCACATCATTCCATTGCACGAACCTTAAAGATATTCGGTGTTGAAGTCAGCAATTACTATAACGTATCGATCATATATATATATATATATATATATATATATATATATATATATATATATATATATATATATATATATATACTAACGACGATTTAATTTTACTGACGGGCTCTGTCCGAAAGGCTCAAATACTGTTGGTGCAGTCGAGTTAATTTTTCAGTAAACGACGCAAGTGTAATGTTGCCCCGATCTCTGTTAACCTGGGTAAAAAGCAGATGTTCGCGCTTTCACAAATAACGGTTAAGGTCGAGAACAACTATTTGCGCCAAGGGGGCCTGGCGAGTTGTTTAAGTATTTAGGCAAAATATACTCTTATATTATTTCTTATACTCTTTCATTAAAAGGCGTGACAAGTTGGTCAAGACCATCCAGCGTTTTGCAGAGAGCAATGGGTGGACGGGGTACTTTGAACCATGGATAAGGAGCGATAACGAACTTAACGGACGCTTCGACGTCCAGATCTTATCCATGTTAATGGCGATAGGGTGATAGTCAGTAATGTGGTTGTGGCCTGGGGAAGCTGATTACATCATATTTTGAGGTGAAAATGGCCTATTATTTAGATTATCGATCGAGGTTCTATCCCTAATAATTGGTAGCAGAGGGACGAGGTCCGCGTGTGCAAATGCATCATGGGTGGCATATTAATACACATGGATCGGCAATAACATCTTGGATATTGAGGGTACTTCTTTGTGTGTGCCGTCTAATTTATATCTAGTTTTTTTGTCATTCGTCTCTTCAGATATATGTTATGTCGCGAAATCCACGCGCGATCTAGTCGGAGCTTGACGATTACAATAATGAAAACTGTTGGCTTCTGAAATAAAAATACATATTGTTCGCGTCGATGTTTAATTAGAACGCACACAACAATATTTGTCTCGGTCTTGCCAGAAGCATGTTTTAGGTATAATTAAAGATAGCAATATCATTGACGGGTATTAGCGTAAAACCGATCTATAAATGAATTTTACTTCCCGATCGGATACGGACTGGCAACTTGGGGCGTTGAGCTACGCAAAACTTGCTCGATGAATCCCAGAAGTAAAATAATACAATACAAAGTTGGGATCCATGTAGGGGGTAGTTTATTTAATAATCTGTCTTTGATTGTACTTAGACCCCAGGCCTGTCCAAAAAAAATTATATGTGAATTAGCTTTAAAAAAAGCGGTTTGCTTCAGTTTATATATTATTAATCTGTACTTTTAATACTTTAGATATCACCGTCTTAAAAATATTTGTTTCTGAACTATTCGGTAATTTATGTTTTCTGTATTTTACTAATATTTCAATTGTAGATACATTTTATCGTAATACTATTATCCAAATTCAAGGTTCGATAGAATGGGTACAAGCATTTGAATTTATCAATTAACATGATTTTAATTTAACATAGATAATCACCAGTTATAAATGTCATTTTTACGGTATAGTTACGAATATAACATGTTTTAACGAATACTGGAAAATATTTAAACTTAACACGTATACGAGCATCATGTAGTTTATTTTCAAATTACCTGGTTAAAAATTTAGCTGCGAATAAATTTATTTTAATAATTAAAAAAAAACATATTGTAGTTTATTTTTTTGTTTTTTAAGGGTAATTTTGTGACCTCTATTTTTTATCCATGATTTGTGGGGAAAAATCTATATAAGACATTTTTGATTATTACGCAAAAGAAGTATTTTCGTTGGGATCACATTATTGACTTAAGTGTTAAATGCCTACACATTATCATTTTGTAAGGGCAGAACAAATGTTATTGCCATTAAATATATTTACTACTACGTTTTAAATAAATATTGCGTTCATCGTCATTTATACATTACACTTCTCTAATTAATTTGTTGACTAATAACAATAACTTATTATTTATTTATTGATGCGCGTGTTTAGTTATATGGTTTTGTTTAGAATTAATATTTAATAGGATTAGAACTACGTCGTACACGTTCCAGACCATATTATTAATATATTATAATGAAGTGTAAGCGTTTAGATATGAAATACCACTAACGACTATTTTAATTATGTTTTTTAATTACATTGAAAGTAATTTGTTGTTAATATAACTGCAAATAAATATTAGGATGAATTCAATAAATAATACTTTATTGAAACTGGATCACACTTAGGATTAGACCGGCAGTCTCAACTCTTACTTCTTACTTGTGATGTAATCTGTTGGTGGGCTAAATTAACCATAGATTTGCAAGAGAAGTAATTTAAAACGGCAGTTTCAACACTTACTTCTTACTTTGATGTAATCTGGTGGAGGTCTAAATTAAATTAACCATATGAGTAACCTTAAGTTTTCTTTTTAAGGGAAAAAGACTTTCTATTGTTTGTTTTACAATTTGATAGCTTTCAAGGTTAGAAAAATATGAAAAACGTTACTTGAAAACTGGAATTTAAAATATGGTAAACTAAAAGAAATTACTATATCATCAAAGAAACCAAGCCAATTGATATACCCTAATAGTATATAGGGGCGGTCCAATAACACTATCAATTTGAATTTTGCTTTTATGCAATTTTAAGATATTGCCCTTAACGTTACTTAGATCCTGTTTGTGAATCACTTAGTTCAAAATCTAAGCCTTTCCATTATTTTATCACATTCAAATATGTCCTATTTGCAAGTGATGTTACAGGGTAGTTTTGCCTTTATTTGTCATTTATTTTTACAGTTATATTTACGATGACTTAGATGTTTCCCCAAGTATGGTTTTGTATGATCCAACATATTATATAAGCGATAGAAACACGGTTAAATGGGGAATGTTTTAGATAATTTTGGTACCATTGGAACTATTTGGGTTCGCGAGATACTGGTGAAAAACCGAAATTTATTTTTAAATTTTTTTTTTTGAAATATAACAACATTCTCCCACCTACTTTTTACATATAATTTAATTCTTTAATCAGATTCTCATTCCAACTTTTCGGCTTTCTGAAACTATATTCAACTTTTATTTTTCTTATGACCGCCATATTGCATTTTCTGTCAGTTGAAAGTATACAATTTAACCCTTTTAATGATATATGTACATCATTTGGGCAAACTATTTCGAAAAACATAATACATTATTGGGTCAGCACGGGAAATTGAAATAATTATTGATGTGCAATAAATTATAAAGTTCATACACTCTATAAACTAAACTACATTAAATACCAAGACACGCTCGTGCTGGTTTATCCTGGGCCCTAACCCAGTTTGCTATTATCATTTAAAAGTCAATATACTATGTACAAAATTATAACACTGTTCTATGAAAACCAGCTAGGTAAAAGTTGCATGTAGTGGTTTTAAAGTCCCCAAAAGTCAAGGTGTCAAATTTAGGTACTAAATAATAGCTAATAAACTAAAATGTAGGTGTCAGTTAGGTTCAAAATATGACGATCGTTTTTTAGATTATGTTGGTATTACATTTTAACATTTTGTTAAAACGGCTCTAGAAACGGCGATAAATTTTACGGATGTTTCCATTAACATTCCTTGAACCTTGTTTAAGCGTTTGTCTATTTTCAGGGGGGTCAGATTTATATATTTTATTTTTTAAATATAAAAGTTAAGAGGTGTGAGTTCGGGGACCTTGCTACTGGGCCACTATTAGGAATTTTTACCTTTCACCGAAAGTCCGACCGACTTTTCTCGAATTATGAATGCTCATAAAACTAAATGTTTGTTTTTTTTTCGTATGGTTTTGAAATTTCATGATTTCAAGAATCAATTAAGGCATGGCGCCAGTTTTTAAAATGTGTATGATATGCCAACACAACATTGCTATGAAGTTTAAATTTTCTTCACACTTATTGGCATACCAATAATTGTAAAATCTTCTACCAGAATTACATTTAGCATTTTTTAATGCTTAATAAATTGTTCTTTAAGGAATATTGTTGTTGAGGATATCGGATTCCAGGTTTTTCAAAAACTCACAAAATTCAGTAAATTATGAACCTTTGATAAGGAATGGGTTGCCGTATTTCAGGATAGTTTTTGAAATAGTTAGCGAACTATTAGCAATTTTATTATTTCTAATGTAATTCAACAATATATCAATTTTTTCTTCGTTCGAGAAACTCAACGCCGTTGTTGAATTAAAATGAGTTGAAAATGTAATTTTAGTAGGTGTATAATAGATAGTTTACGAAGTTTGCTTTTATACTGTGCGACCAGTAGAGTGCTCATCATATGGAATTTTATTTTAATAACTGACCTTGGTAAAATCTTAGTTTTCATAAAGTTTTTGCGGAAAAACTATTGTAAAATGATAATGGAGAAGTTAGCCACGTAATTACCACTTTCAGTATAATAATCTATCCGGTTAAAGGTTAAATAAATATGTTCACTGAAGATAAAATTTTAGCTATAAACACTCATACTGTACCAGTGAACCGCGCGTTTACAAATTTCTACCCTATCGCACCTGCCTAGATGCTAGTTCTTTGAAAATGCCTTCTAACCTTTTGTTTAAAAGTCTTCTAACCCTTTGTTTGATAAGTTTGAATAGTCACAATACTGACTGACTGTAGACTTTCTATCAAACATTTTGCTGAGTTTGTAATACATGTTATTAAATAAATTGGTAAAATAATTTTTTGACATTTATTTTTGCTACAAGTTTGAATTCTTTCAGAGCTACCTGTTGTAACAATGTGGTTTTTGCTATAGGAACTGCATTTTTATGCTAAATAATAAATATTTCAACATTTCAAAAAATGCATTTATGAATTGAGCCCAACTTTTCTCCCGGGGTTTAGGTAATCTTGACCAAAGTAGGCTGATACCAAAGAGTTAGGTTTGTACTGATACCACAAGACCATTTTATCTATTTTTGTGCCAATACCTACCAATACGCATATAATAACGCAATAAATGGCCCTTTTGCAGGAAAAGAGCTTAAACGATTTTTAGTTTGTTTTTGTTACATGTTATTAGGTTTTTGTATGTTCTCGAAAGTTGTGAAAATAGTAGTCAGGTGAATATAGATTTTTGTTTCGAAAGGTTCTTCAATTAAATTATGATGATCCTCCCAGGTTGTTTGACCAGTAAAGCAAAAATTATATATTTCTTTTTAAATCATTATATAAAGTATATACAAGATTTCATTCATTTCCATGCATAAAATATCTTTTTATGAAAAATGTGAGAAAAATAAAATCATTAAATAAAATAGCATAGGAGGCCACAATGCACTAAAAATACTACTTAGTTCATTGGCGGTATTTACAGTTTGCCGCTATAGAAAGATAGGTTTTAGATTTGTATATTTTTTAAATCAAGTGCTTTAAAGCACCCAAACGTCAAGTTGGATAATCGATATGATGATTTTTTTTAAGGGAATTTTTTAGACCAACCACAGAAGAGTTATCCAAAAAGGGACGGTTAAAAACTATTAACATTTGATGGAGAATTATTTGACTTTTAAATGTCATCAGCTATAAATTTAAGAGTAATTTAAAATATTCAAGCAATTCCATGAATCTATTTATTTTTTTCCTTTGGTTGTTTTGATACCCTACAGACAGAAACATTAATGAGCCAAAAAAAATTGTATTATTATGCTTATTATTAAAATACAATATATATTTGAAGACACAAAATCCAAATTTAAATTTAAAACCAAAAAATATAAGAAACACATATAATTTTCTAAAAAAGACTGATGTTTTAGTAAAATAAATCAGAAGAATTTTATTGATGCAATAATGTCCTTTGACAGAAATGGAAGGACGTATGTATTTATATCTATAAAATGAGGGTTTTTTTACTAAACAACCCCTTTTTTTTTTGTTTCGTCTCGCGTGTCGAGATTGAATGGTATCGAGACGACATAAGATTAGTTCGAGACGAGACGAGCGTAAAAGTTTTGTCTCGTCTCGCGGCATCACTAAGTTTAATTTTTATTAAAAAGTAAATTAATATGTATTAACTTAATAAAGAACCCAGTTTAATAGGTAAAACCAAATTTTACTTAAATAAAATAACCGAACCGTTGGAATCAAAATCTGAGTAAACAGTTAGATTCTACTTAAAAAGTTGCTTTAAGAATGATTTTACAGGTTTAATTATATTTATAAACAATAGAGTTTGAAGAAAATACATGGTTTTGGTTATTCTCCGATATCTCGAGAATCCAAATAGCTAGAACCAATCCGCGGGTGCATTAGCAACAAAATTGTTTAAAACTTTTGCCTTTTAACCGTTCTATCTTTTATATTTTTCGAGGTCATTACAATTCTGCACACCTTGTATATTGTATTATATTGGTGAGGTATACCATAAACGACATATAAGTTGGGTTTTTCGACGTTTTAAAGTTCCTAGAATACGAAAAACATGTTAAAAAAAAGGTGTCGATGGATCTCTGGGCGCACGATAATTTGAGGAGAGTCAAACCATTTCGTTACAAACTTGCACCAAAAATAGTATAGGTAGGTCAGTGTCTCTCGGTGATTTTGATATTTTTAAGGGGGTATAAAAACGTAAAAAAATCATATTTTGAGAATGCGCCCTAGAGAGTCAGTTTTTGGACGTCTGCAATATTCACTGAACTTATTTTAAAATGTACAGAGATATTTTTTATACTTGTGCACCCACTTACAGACTTTATTTGTAAGTGATGGTAAAAACTTTAAATACAAAAGTTTCAAATTTTTTTTGTATTGGCTTTAAGACTTGTCAAAAAAAAAACAAACGAGCATCGAAAAGCTAAAGAACATTCGCTAATTTGTTTCTTCTTAATGGAACACCGTGTATATTTTTTGCTAGAACAAAAGATTTTTTCTCCTGATTTCAAAAATATATATGTCAACATTTACATTACGTTTTTGAAAATTTTCAGTTACCCCTTCTACCTCTAGTATAAAAAGTTCAATTATTTATAATGGTAAGAAATTGTTTAACCACTTTTGATGAAGTTTAGAAGGGAGATTAAAAAACTACTTTGTGTGAGCCTGATATAGAATTGATGATTTTTCATCGATTGATTTTAGAGACTTTTGTTGTGACACTGTGTATGACATCTTGTTAGGTATATGTTGTTTTGATTTTTATGTGTCGTTCCAATATGACCGATTGTATATTTTACATATTTTTATTGTGGCAAATTAATATCTATGATTTGTTGCAATAGTAAATAACTATTAAATCCTTATATGACTGCGTATCACGTTTCAATATTATTTTTCTGTACATCTTTGTCAATGAGATTTTTTAAAACAATAAATCATTTTCGGGGAATCGGGGATTTGATGTATTATTTTTTTCGATTTATGTCTTGATTAACTTCTCTGTTTCTGCAAAAATTAAACTTATGTATTTTCTTTTTAGAGTGTTGAAATAATCAATGAAGTAGAGACTTACCTTGAAGAGAATTCGTCAATAACGGTCGTTGACCCCATTCCAAACGTAAAACGGCTTCTGGATAGGTATAACTGTTACAGCATCATCCATGCGACAAATTTACACAAGTATGGGGTGTTCACCCCGAATTTTTGTGTCCTTAGAAACGAAGATTTAGATGTAATTAGAGAAGAGTTAAAAAAATCCCTAGTCACTTATCCATTTATATGTAAGCCAATATTAGGACATGGATCTCGTCAAGCGCATGAGATGTCCATAATTTTCGATGAAAAATACCTCATAGACTGTAAGACTCCTTGCGTAGCCCAAAGTTTTATTAACCATAATGCCATATTGTACAAAATTTTTATAGTAGGAGAAAAACATTGTTATGTCGAGAGACCGTCGTTAAAGAATTTTCAAGCTAGTCAGAGAGAGTCAATATACTTCGACAGTAGTGATGTTTCTAAAGCTGATTCAAAAAGTAGACTGTCCGTTTTGGATCCTGATGATGTTGTGACTGAGAGGTGGGAGCCAGATCCAAAGATTATGGAAGTAATAGCTAGTACTCTTAGGAAGTCCTTCGGGATGGACTTGCTAGGAATTGATGTTGTGATAGAAAAGACGAGCGGGCGGTACGCAATTATCGATGTCAATGCATATCCAGGTAGGGACAGTATTTATTTGTTTACATTTTCTTCTCAGGTTGGTTAACCTTTTCTTTGTAGTGGGTTTAGTCTAGCTTCGCTTGTAAGTAATTCGTTATAGATATTTATTTTACCCACAAGAAATAACTTGTGTGTCTTACGTATGCTGAAGTGATGCTGATTTGTAACATTACCTACTCCTTTCGTGAAAAACTGTTTTGGTGTTGCCAGGATGCATGACGGAAGGAGGAACATTGCAAATAAAAAAAAATGCTTTGCTATTTTATAACTACTGGAACATGTATTTTGTTTCTGGAAATGTCCAAATCAGGCAGGCGTCAGGTTCTGTGCACTATGTCCTATTGTTAAGTGGAATTTACGCAAGTAATGTTTCAACTCGCGCGGCATATCAGTCGACAAGGACAACGTTCTGAACTGCTAACTTAAAGCATCTGACCTGAATGGAATTAGCATTTGTGTACCTCTCCCGCCCCAAGGCACCACCAATAGGCAACTACATCCAGTAAAAGAAAGAAGGAGCCGCATTTTAAAAGACTGCTTGTGGGCACCTCAGTGTGCGGACAAATCCACAAAGGATTGTTTTATATTATAAAGGAATTTCAGTATTTATGAAATTATTCATATTTATTTCAGACTTGGTTTTAAATTGAAAGCACAAGTAAATATATATAAAACTAATCTTGTACAATTGTGACTGTGATAACCCTCCTATTCATTCGAAACCTTAAGATTACCTAAGGCACAATTTTCACTGTTCCGCAAAATAACAATATATGATTTCAATGATAACCAAATTCTTTAAACCAAAGTTGGCATTGGTTTTTAACTAGAATATCCGTTAATAAACATATCAAAAACCAAAAAACTAAGTTATGAACTCTTTATATATTATTAGTCAAACCTGAAAATAAATATTGGACAGCAACTGACTATTCATCTGTTAAAAAAAATATGTGTACGCTTCCCTCACGTGACGTAATTGTACGTATGTTATTGAGTTTATATTTTAATTTTATATAATTATATTTTAATCAAGCTGCAGTTAAAGAATATTTGTTATTTCGTTAGAACAACAGTATCTCTATCCTATCAAATAAAGGAAAATGCTTTGTGATATTTGGATTAATTCTGAAACGAATATTTGCTTTTCAGTACTAAAGTTTGAGTGTATTATGTTCTGTACAGAGCTTACAAGATTTTTTCGCAGCGGCTGAGGCTGCCAAAAGCCACGTCAACTGCCATTACTTATCTGTTTTCGTGGCTATTTACCATAGAGATAATAACAGGGGAGACCCTACATCTACTGTTTTATTCATAAAGTCGTGGAGATTTTGTTGCAATGATTAAAGTAAATATACGTGTGCTGCAAGTTAGGTCCAAGTTTAAGCAATACTGCAAGTTATATTGACAGACTTCATTTCTTCTCGCCATTGATCTATAATATGTCAGTGGCCTTGAGCGTAATATTAGTAATATTTCTTAACCCATTTGGGGCCCCAACGGGCATATTTAATAACATACCTATTCTATTTTTTTACATTATGCCTAAAAACATATACCTAAACACTCTAATTTTTGTTTACTTTAATCTGACTCCAAAACGAGGTACCTATCTCTCAGTATTTTAAAATAATTTTTTTTTTGTAAGGAATGTGTGTTTTTTATGCTAAATATGTATAAAGAGATATGTATACCTGTGGTGTTTGATTATACACTGTCACAATCACACAATCGGTTCACAATAGACCAAACAAGTAGTAATAATTTTGACAATGCATAACTGCATTACATCTCGTTTTTATTATATATATATATATATATATATATATATATATATATATATATGTAATGTACGTAATGTGTTTATGCCAGATGATTCTAACTAGGTTAATGATTTGTTTGGTTGAAGCTGATGTGTTGTGGGATGTTGGTCATTATTCTACCCTCTTATCCGTTTTTCTTTTTTCAAGAAGTTGTATGTTAGAGTGAATGGTACTATTGTCTATGTAACTGTAAATATGATTGCGGCTAGAAAAACGTGGTCATATATGTTGTACATTTACTCTTATGTAATATGTGAAGTTATTTTGTGGGAGCTACATGAATGAACATCACTTACCATAGACATACTTTTTAGCCGTTTCTGGCTGCTATTGCTATGATGTTATTAGATACCAGGGTTCTTTTTAAGTAATATTAAATATTTGAAAATAGGATCAATGTAAAAAGGAATGATTTAGTGTGTAGTATAAAAATACTCTCCTCTTATTTTTAAATAAAAATTGAAAAGGCAAATAATAACTACGTTTAAAGTATTATTATCTTGATAATTTGCCCTAAAACTACAGTGTACAAAATACTGTAACTAAATAATATCTTTTATTTTACCTTACTCATGAGAGACTATTTAGCATTTTTGGAATTCGAGACAAGATTGCCTAAATATTTCAGCATACCATGTACTTTTGCTGGAACGGCAGTTTAGTACCATGGAACTTTTGATTTAGAGCTTTCCTTTAAATTAAAATCAAAGTGAATTAGTGAGTGTTTCTAACATTGGCATCATTGTCATTTCAACTCGAAATATTTTTTTGAAAGAACTACATTGTCAAATTTCATTAGATCGGCAGATTCGAGATTTTCGAGAATACTACTTGCATTGTCGAGATTATATATCAGCGCTTGAATCAGTTTATTTTCATAAGAATCAATAGGATCAAATTCTTGTGAAGCAGTATAAGTGAGGCAGTTTATTATTTGAAATAATTAAAAACTTTTGAAAGTAACCTTTCATATGCATTACAAGTTCACTACGATGTAACACTAACATTCTGTGCAAATGATTTGTATCATTATTATTCGTATGTTAATAATCATCATCATAACCATCATTATTTTCAATTTCTTTGGAAGCAGAACCAGTGTTATGGTATTAGTTCCTGTCTTCCAGGTTTTCAGAAATCTTGTTCAAATTGATCCTCGTTCGCTGCAAATGTTTACTAACCTCTTCACAACGTCGTATCTTAATATGTATATATCTTATGTTACTTGACATCTCTCTCTAGAGCTGGAACAATTTTTTCTTTCTTTATCCATGATTTTCAGTTTTGTATTATAGTTTAATATTTTTCTTCATGGAATTTTTTTGTGACAAATGGTTGGCATTGTTTTAAAAGTCCATTTGCTGAGAATTTGAATAATTTGAATCATTTTCAGATTCTTTAGGTGGTTTCTCGCAAAACGAACAACTCGAACTCTCCAAACACAAGTTGATGTCAAATAATAATATTGAAAATAGAGAGCGGCATTTAGGTGAATGTGTGCAAGGATCAAGTAGTGATTTTTTAAACAGTCAATCACAACCTGTCGCTAATACCTGGGGTAAGCCTTCTGATGTAACTTCTAAGTAAATATCATTTCCTATGCTTTCACAATCATTCTAAGACTTGGCTAATGTCAGATGTTATTCGCGTTTCGTAAAAACAAGTGTTGTTAAATGGCTATGATATAATATAGTCTCAGATCAATTAGCTTTCGCTGATCGCTAGTATTTGCCTGATTTTTACATTGTCATCAACTAGGAAAGTATTTAGTAAAATGAATAGTTTATTTATATCTAGTGATTACAAACAATTATTGGTTTTATTATAGAAATTGTTGATGGAAGTTTAATTAACATCATAAATATATGCTTAAGAACATCGGCATACCTTCGTTAATTAATTATTGAACAGCAAACTTTCTTTTAAATAAGTATCTGTTAATACGCAGGTTTAGGCATATCATAAATGTTTTTCAAAATGGGTATTCGTGTGTTGTGTTCTGACATAAGTTTTATATATATATATATATATATATATATATATATATATATATATATATATATTTATTTTTAAGCATTTTAAATTTTAATAAAAAATTCTTCTTACATTTATTTTTAATTTTTTTTCAACCAATAAAGAGAACTATTGTTGCATGTTAGGTTGCAGTTTTTTTTAACCAATAAAGAAACCGTGAAAAAACAATTGTTATTCTTGACAAAATAGTCTTTGATATTTTTATTTTCATCCACAGAAGTTACTGCCAAATATTGTCATGCTTTCTTTTGTTCCATGTCAGGTACTTTTAATTGTACAGATGCAAAATACGCGTTATATGCGTTACACAAGAATTGCTTATATAAATTTACATTTAAAACAAATTCTGCCTCACAGTTCTGTTATACAAGTTGTAGTTATACTGTTAGACAACTCAGATTTTGTGAAGTAATAGAAAATCAGATTAAAACATTTTGTCAGTTATGGAAAATTATAGGGTCTTGTCAAACACTGTTTTTGTAACAAAGGAGGATAGAAGTGTTAAGTTGGGTTATGTTGGATTACCATTCATTAAGAAGATATGGAGAGAGCTGATTTTAACACTAGCTCCGGCTTGGATTGATTCAAATGTTTAGGGACTTAATGGAATATATTGTAAGATGTCTGATTGTACAAATTCTTTCCTGGGTTTTAACCATTTTCAGAATGACAATAAGAAATAAACTTTTTAGGAAAATAATTAAGACAGTTGAAAAAAGAATTTCAACAATAAGGTACTGGTACCAATTTTGAAATCAACATGGTGGTCGAGTCCAGTCTAATTCTGGCCTTTCCTTAGCCATATGGCATATGTTGGACGACGTTAATGCTATATAGGCATTATAACTGTTTTGTCATGTGTATAGCATTCTCACGAACATGTAGTGTACACACCCAAAAGCTATCCAAACCTGATCAAAATCATGGTAAGACAAGGTGTCGTTCATCAAGCACAACAGTGCGATTTTCAAATTAATCACCGATCGCCAAACAAAAACACGATATTGAAGAAACAAAGCTCTACAAGAGACCGTGGGCCCCAAGAAGGATATACCTATAGAAAAATAAGGCCCATGAAACCGTGAGTGTCTAAAGTAGCTTGATTAAAAAAAATCGATGCTTTAAAATTGCGTATAATTATATGGGGTGCTCCAGTTAAAATATTTTAGGTTTATCTTATCAACACTATACAACACAATATTTTGAAAAATGTAGTTTAATAATGTAAATAACACTTTACACTGCTTTAGATTTTCACTTTTATTCACAACTTGTGACATATGATTCGATAACACTGTAGCTTCGTCAGACAAACGGTATTTAAACTAACACCTTGCTAAATTTATTAGTTTAAATACCGTTTGGCTGACGAAGCTACAGTGTTAGCGAAAAATATGTCACAACTTGTGAATAAAAGTGAAAATCTAAAACAGTTTAAAGTGTTTTATGTACATTGTTGATAGTGGATTTTCATCAAGTAACGATCCAGTCAATCAAGAAAATGTTTCATTGTTATTTCAGATTATCCTCTACTAACATAACCCTTTTCCTTCATTTCTATAAAAACATTCAAGCTAGTACATTTTAAAACTTTCTTTAGGTTTTGATTATGTTTCAGGATATGATGGATTTCCGAATTTCTTCGACGCCCTACTTGAATGCATTTCCAAAAAAGTTACCTCCAATTAGACCTAAGTATAAACTAAACAAGAATGAACTCATTAAAGTGATAAGGAGCGATACTTTTTTATGTCGCGAATTGTAAATAGTGATCTTCTAAAATATGATTACATCTTGAACCAGTTTGTCTTTAATTTTCGATTTGTATTATGTGGAACATTAATGTAAAATTTGTTAATCTGTATAATGACTATATTATTTTATTATATTTTTAGCTCCACTAAATATATTATTTTTTATGTGATATATTGATACTTCAGCCATAACCTATCGTAACAAATATCGTATGAGGACTTTTATAACTGTTTTTTTAATATTTTTTTGTACTTGCAAATATTCTTTTAAGAAGCACCAGACGTGTAAGTTTTCTCTGAAACATCTCCTCTTTAAGGGAATGTTGAGGAGAACAATTTTCATCGCTTGGAGAAACAATCATCGAATCGGTTCCAGATTAGTGTCAAGTAAAAATAAAAATGGATACTTTGTATAAAGTTTTAACAGTTAATGTTAACAATTTCAACATTTTTTATTGAACGATAGGTTTCATGCTTTAAAATACACAACTGAAAAGATGACTGTAACTTAAGAAAAATAGCTTCGTTTCAATACATTAAATATGTTCTATTTGAAATATGTTTTTTTCAAATTTAATAACTACTAAGTTTCCCTTTTTTTCAATTTATATTTTTATCCGCTATGCGGATTTTAGCGGATTCAAATTGAAGTTAGGTTACAAAATTTAAAATGCTTAGTTAAAGCCTGTCTATTTTTTAATTTGTGTAGTAGAAATGTGAATGAAACTGGTTGCATTTTTTTCATATCAAACTCCTATCAGACATGTATTGCCTTTATTTCTTTGATTTTACAGCGCTTCGAATGCTTATTATCTTCGTCTTCAAGTGTACACAACATGCATGTCGTTTTTTGGTATACTCTAGATTTTATGGCCTTCTTCAGTTTCTGTAGCAAGAACGTCAATGTGTGTTTCGTCTTCCCTCAACTTTTGCTTAATTATAATTCATCTACGGGAATATTGGTGCATAAATTTTAGACATAAAAGCATTCAAATCTGTCTTCTTGTAAAAATACCTACAAAATGGTTCGAAGTTATAGAAATTATTTCGCATTTCCTTGTTAGGGTCGAACAAAATGTTTTAACGAATCACTTGTTGGTGAGTCCTTGAAGCTAGCGATTTGCACTAGGGGCATGTTAGGCATGTTGATTTTTGGTAAACCAAAAAGACGATGTGGCATGTGGTGATTCGGCGTTAACTTATTGTGTTTTCTATCCGGTATGCGGCAATTATATATCTTTCTCTTGATTGTACTTGCGGATCTTTCAATAGCCTTCTGTAGTTTACTTTTGTCAAGGCTTCTTCGAACTTCTGATCGTATATTTCAGTGTCCATATCTACTGTTACTTAGTGTTCCATTTGTCAGTTGAAACGATCTTTATAGAATGATCTGTCTAAAGACTTAGTCATTTCTTCATTTTTCTTTGGTATATTATACTTTATGCCGAAACTCGTCCGTAGTAAATATATATAGTAGATAGTCTAAATATATAGCCGGTACTTGCTTAAAATAACTACTTTCTAAAATCTTTATAGAAATGTTTTTCTTAAATGTTTATAAGTGTGTTTTTTAACTGCTTGCAGTATTAGGATCTGCGTAAGTTAATGGCTTTTTTTTATTTTATAAGTTTACGGCGGCCACCTTATAAAATACCACACCCGAAACTATTATTGTAAAGTAAAATAAAAAAACGCATTTTGTAGTTAATTTTGATGGACGTTTTGTTGTATTATTTATAAATATGTAGGTTCTTTATTGTTTTTGATGAATCACCTATACCGTAACACATTTTTGTGCTTTCAGGAATATTGAGATTTAAACATAATATTTGGAATTATTTTAATCAAAGCGTAATAGAATAAGGAAATGAATAGTATTGCAAGCTATTTGTTTGTAAGGGAACTAACCAATATTAATCTTTGGAAACTTGTTTAGAAATTTGACTTAATTATTTACTGTAAAAGTTATTAATGTTTAGCAAAAAAAAACTGGCTTGGTTAAAAATTCCCTTCATTTATCAAAAATATTATTTTAGTAAAGGTAAAAAATAAATTTATGTTTACAGTAAAGTAATAAAAAACTGCCGTAGGTAGATACAATTTACTCTTGTAAATAATTTTTTAAAATTGAACTTTACTTATATTTACGTTCACTTTATACATTTCAAAGACTTTGTTTTAAATTTGAAAATTTAGGTTTGGATCAGTAAATAAATGTGATATTTTCGGAAAGTTCCATTAACCCTTTCAGGCACAGAAAAGAAAATTTCATTTAAAACAAGAACAAAGCTTAAAATATTAAATTTTACGCATAAAAGTATCATATTATATCAAATTTACAGAAAAAAAGTTACGCCAAATGTCCTTCAGGATATGGTTTCATCTTGTGACCACTATGAGATACTACGTAAATTGAAAAATATTTTCACAAAAAAAAACATTTTTTTTTTTCAACGTTTATTAAAACTTATTTATTATATTATAATATTATAAAGGTTAGTTGCCATGATAGTCTTTAAAACAATTTTTATCGGCACTCAAGCAGAGGCCTACATTGCAGGAACCACAAGCCCACCTGGCACGGTGTGGTTGTGCGGCGTTACTGCAGTGGGCGCACCGTCTAGATGTCCCATGAACAGGCATGTGAAGTGCATTGCTTGTCCTCACTTCTGGTGGTACGTATGGCTTGAACCTGTTCTCTTTGAGGACCTTCTTCTTACCAGGTGTGCTTTTTTTTGAAGCACCAATAAGCCTAGAAATAACTCTAATACGAAAAAACTTCAAAGTTAGATTTTCCGTATTTGCCGGCGAGCTGCGGTACAAGATAAAAGAATTGACAATAGTAACATCGACAAAATGCCAGAATAGCCTATGCCACCATTTTTTAGCTTTTCGATCAATGTCATAAAAAGATTTCAGCATGTCCGCTCGGTCAACGCACCCCATAGATCGCCTATATTCTTTGACTGGTTTTGGACAATATACTTCCTTCAAACTCCCATCTTTTTCTCTTCTACCTACTGGAACATCCTCCGATGGATCATGAATCGAAGATAGTATTTGAACTACTCGCTTGTCCTTCCACTTCACACATGATATATTATGCCCATTCACTGCCCAGTCTTTTTGTCCCCTAGATAGATCCTTATCTTGAAGCGGCTGAGGTAGACCTTTCCTATTCGCTCTAACTGTCCCACATGCATATATTTTTCTTTCCGCTAATTCCTCAAGTAATTTGACTGACGTGAAGAAATTGTCAAAATAAACGTGGTAGTTTTTTCCAATAAGATCTTCAGTCAGCTCTTTTACAACTGTTGCTCCCAAATTTTCTTCCACTCTGTCTCCATCTTTACCTGTATAAATATCAAAATCGCAGATGTATCCGGATAAATCAGCTCTAGACCAAATTTTATAGCCTGTTTTTATTGGCTTGAGAGGAAGATACTGCTTGAAGAATATGCGACCTTTGAACTTGACCATTGTTTCGTCAACTGCTTGTTCCATTGAAGGACCATAGTACTTTTTGTAGTTTTCTCGTAATTTGCTGATAAACGGCCGAATTTTATACAATTTATCATGAAGTGGATGTCCTTTTACTGGCATAACAGAATTATCGTTCAAGTGGAGATGGGATAAGAGTGAGCTGAATCTATTCAGGCTCATTATATTTGATATATATTCATCTCGTAGCTGGGGATAGGATGACCAACAGTCCCGATAACTTGGTAACTGTTTTATGCCCATAAGCATATTTATTGCAATGAAATATTTTATTTCTACTGGGTCTGTAGGTGCAAAATTATTATGACCTTGTTGTACTGCATATAGGTTGGTTTGAAAAACGATTTCATCAGTCATATCAAAAAGCAGTAAAAAAAAATCGACAGGATCTTTTAGTTCTTCGGGTACATTTTTAGGACCGACATCTTCTTGAAACCTGGCCTCTAATGGTTTGAATGGTGCTTTTTTCCATCTATCAAGATTAGCTCGATTTGCGAAAACCGCTAGTGGTAAGTTGTCCTCGTCTTCATCACCAGACTCAGCTACTTCATTAGCATTGTCCACCACTTCCGTGTCGATCTCAGAAAAATTGCCAAGATCTGCCAGCACTTCCTGCACAAGATTTTCATCCTCCATATCGGACATTTCTGGAAAGTCTGGCTTTGAGTCACTTCCAGATGGAAGTTCACCCAGTAAGTCAAAACAGTCGGCCGATGTCATTTTATCCAAATTCAAGACTTTTCTTCTATCCATATCTAAAATGAATAAGTATTTTCAATTTGGTATGGCTATAATAATAATAATTAAAATTAGTAATTATAATTAGTAATAATTATAATTAGTAATATTATATAATTAGTAATTATTCATTAGAAACAAATAATCGAATAGAACCACTCTCAAAACAAATAAGTGTTATTATCGAATGAATACGAGTTTTATCATAGTGGTTTCAGAGCGAAACCATAACAACTAAAACCTCCTAGCCTTGATAATTTTGAGAAAAAAAAATATTTATTTCACGTTTTTGTCAAGTTTTACCATGTTTATAAATAAATATACCAGTACTCACCTGTTTTTTATAATAAAACTCCAACAAAAATACAAATTTTGTAAAAAATTCGTCTGCGTCTACTTCGCTCGGTGTGCACACATTCACCAAAATAATGACAGTTACAGAGATTTCGGTTGCTCTGACGTGCTTCAGAATGTTAGTATAGCTTCCCGATAACAGATGGCAGTAATACACAGCCTGGTTTTCGTCCGAAACCAGTGTGTGATAAAAGGCAGACTTTTGATATAGTGGTTCTCTGGTGAAACCACTATGCCGGAAAGGGTTAAAGGTATCTTACTGGGAATAAATAGGCAGGGTGCTTCATTAAAATTAAGGAACTTGTTACCATCAGGGATTTTTGAATATAATTGAGATAATATAGTTTAGTAGCTAATTAGCTCTACTATTTCTTTAAAATAAAAGTTGACATGCCAAAATACAGTGGCGGCTATTCGGCTCTTTAAAAATCTTCCAGCGAGAGCTGAAAATAATATACGTACAATACGAACGGAAGCGTTCGTATTGTACGTATATTATTTTCATATATGCGATACTCTCGTTGCCATAGCAACGAGAGTATCGCATGTATGAAGATCGCGCCTCTAGGGAAGAGCCGCAGTTTAACGCTTCCGTTCGTATTGTACGTATAGTAGCTCGCGTCGATCGCATTTTATTCAGTATTTTATCGGCTGACTTTTATTTTATTCTTTGGAGGAGTGGCGTGTGTGTGTGTGTTTGAAAATGAATTCGTTGGGGCCCGCTAGTGAAATTGTTTGTAATTTGTTAAAAAATCCATTTTCCCGTGGGAAAGAAGATGACTTTTTACGGGTCAACAAACAAGTGTGCTGACGATTAGTGCTAAAAAAGACATTAAAAATTCTGGTAAATCCTACAATATTCATTGTAAAAATTCTTGGTTTTCTGAATTTAAGTGGCCGTGTAGCAGTGGATATTTGCAAAAAATGTTTTCCATGCTGTGCTCATTTCAGACCTTGTCTGTCCTATATTTCTCTAACTAACACTTTCTCTATTTTTTTACCCACGAGCTGTCACTGCCAAAATATTACATTCTTTGTTAGCCAGTCTTTTATGACTTATGTGTCATCTCCTGTTTAGAATTTGTTATGCACAACTATGTAAAATATTTTTGAATATTGCCGTGTAGACGGTTGAATAATGTTAACTGTTTTGAATTTATATATTATAACCAATAGATTCAGCTTAGAACTAATAGCTAGTGACATATTAAAAAAACCTGTATATATATATATATATATATATATATATATATATATATATATATATATATTTCTTACAAATATCTGTTTATTATAAAGTTTAGGGGCATGGTACTTTATAGTATACGGAAAAAGGGACGTATCTGTTAAAACTAAAATTTACAAGGTCAAAAAGTTATATTTTTGAGAATGGGTTTCTTTTTGATTTTATATAACATTTTATAACTAGCTATTTAGTTTTTTTTATTCATTACGATATCTTGAAAAATAAGAAGGTTATATCAGATTATTCAAGTTGAAATGACCATACTGTACAAAAACAATGTTTCAAATTGTTAGGCAGAGTCACAAAATTATGGTTTGTTAAACACTAAAATTATGACCGTCGTTATCTTGAGTATAGGATCTATGTAACTTGATTGATCTGATTCAAAATGTTTTAATGTTTACCTGATTATATTACTTTTTTTATATCGCCTCAGGTATTGTCACTATTCTAGGGTTATTCAAATGAAAAAAAATTTTTTATTTTTATTTTTTATTGTTCCGTTTTGGGAAATTCACAAAAAAAAACTTACTCAAAAGTGTAACATTTTACTATTTTATTAAAATATGTATAATGACTGCATATTACAAGGCGTTAAATATTTATTGTAATATTTTAGCTATAAGTAAATTTTATGTAATTTTTTAGTGGCTTCAGGTTAGAGAATTTTTAGCTAAGTTTTTAGCATATTTGGTATCTTTTGTCCTAACCGCAGTCGAGAGCAGCAATGATTTTTTTGTATACTGTTTCATAGCTGTTCTGTTTAAGCTGTAATTATTTGTGTAGCACATATTATTTTCCTGATGGTTAGAAAATTTCATTCCTGCTTTTAATTATTTAATTACCACCAAACTAACAGGCTGTGGTAATCATGAAATTGGTGTTATAGATCAATTAAATTTTCTTATTTTGGTAAACATATGTAAAATCCGTTTTTGTATTTATATATATATGTATATATATATATATATATATATATATATATATATATATATATATATATATATATATATATATATATATATATATATATATATATATATATATATATATATATATATATATATATATGTATATATATATATATATATATATATATATATATATATATATATATATATATATATATATATATATATATATATATATATATATATATATATATATATATATATATATATATATATATATATATATATATATATATATATATATATATATATATATATATATATATATATATATATATATATATATATATATATATATATATATATATATATATATATATATATATATATATATATATATATATATATATATATATATATATATATATATATATATATATATATATATATATATATATATATATATATATATGGCATATATCCAGTTGTGTCGCGAGCGTCTATAAATATTTTAGGCTCCAAGATGTAATCATATTATCTATAAAAAAAACTATTAAAGTATATCATAATTAAATACGTATTCGTACTTCTTTTCAGAACTGTTAGACTACAGAATACTCCGGTGCTTGTATATATCCTTAAACTGACATCACTTTAGTGACTTCTTATATTATTATAAGGTAATACTGCCAAAAGTAACATTTTATATGTATGTATTGTATATTAATGCTCAAAGCAAAAAAGTTATCTTGCAAAAAACAAATATATTATTTACAAACAAAATTTTTATAGCCTAATCAGTAAAGATATTTCATAACATTTTAATAATAGTGTTTTATTTGATTGGGTATTTAATTTTTTGTATAAGCATAAAATAAATGAATTTTCCTTAAATTTTGCAGTATTTTTAGACAATTATTATTATTGTGGTTGGAAAAGTTAGCTTGCCTCCGATGGTATTCGAATATAAGTTTCTTAGCACGTTAATTTATAAAATCTTTTAATGTCGAATTCACAGAGTTTCCTCGGCATGCAGGGTGGTGGTAATCTTTTGGAGGAAAGAAATCACAATTTATGTCAGCGCGTTTTACAAGAGAATTTATGTTTTCGATAAAACAACTATCAAATTTATTTTATATAGTACTCGTAAAATTCTCTCCAAAATTGCCTCACCCATTTCGAAAAAAAGTTTGGACAACAATAATTTTATTAAACTATTTCTTCAGTTTAAGGGTAAACATATGCTTGAAATTTTAAGGTATTATGCCAATTTTCTGAGAAACATATAGCCACTTTTTCTAAAAAATCTAATGTACTCAATTTCAAATTGGAACAGCACTTCAATTATTAAATTTTAAAATGGGAATTAGATGAGCTTAAGATAAAGAAAAAGCCAATTTTACTATAATTTTAAAATTAGTGAATTGCATGTCAAATTATTTTGATATATTTTAAATTTCGTAACTCTCTGGTTCATTCTGAGGCGGATGTGGCCTTTTTTACAATACGACAATACCATAAACTATTATGTTACTATCGTCAAAATAATTTCAGCGGATTTAATAAAAAGTGTAAAATTTTGGCATAAGTTTAACCTTAAGTTACTGTGCCTAAATATAAAGTCTTTTAGCCTAACTTTAATGAGCATTTAAAATGTGTAGCATATCGTACCTAGTTATTAAAACCATGACTGTTGTTCCCACAAATTGTAAATAAATAGGCCTATTGTAGCAGATAATTATGAAATATTTTTTTGGGGTAGGCCAAGATCTTCATTTTCGTTACTTATAGAGCAATTCTTTTGTCTTATTATTAGGAGACAAGAGAGTCCATTTCTTTTATTTATTTTTAAATTTTACAGGTGTCTTTTTATTTTCTAATTAACTTTAACATTATTGTTAATTAGCTGAGAAAATTAACAATTTAGAAAGGATAAACTTTTAGGTAGTAAATTGCAAGTGATTGTTTGTTTTTAGCTTCTTTTTAGAATTTGTGTCTAAGTATCATCAAATAACTATAATTAACTTCCAGATTTATTTAAAATGGAAATAACCGTATCGTTGAAGTTAAGTCAACAGTTCGCCCATTGTAAAAAATGCAGTCTCATCCATGCCATCATAGCAGGAGGGTCTTCTGAAAGCGTTTTATTGGCCTAAACTAGAGAACTTCTGACAGGTTAAGACAGGGACGCACCGAAGAGAAAATATGGGGGGGCAGTAAGTGAGAAAAACCCAACTGAGGACAAACAAAAGTTCTGCATTTCATTCGTATTTTGTTACGTTTTTTAAGTCGTCTGGACTTTCGCTTTGAACAATCATTTTAATTTTAATTGTTTAACAATATATATATATATATATATATATATATATATATATATATATATATATATTGCCAACAATAAAATATTGGGGGAGGGGGCGCTACAATTTGCCAACCCTATAGTAAGTTGCTTGCCTTAATTGTTTTTAGTCGAACTATTCTCATCCGACATTTTAAAAGAAAACGAAACTTTCTCAAACGTTAACAGGATCAGCAACACCACTCTATCCTCTATCGTGCTTGTGTAAGCAGCAAAGCAATTAATTTTGACCTGTTTTTCAATTAAATGATTTATTTTCATGTACTGATATACTATCAGAATCCAAAACCATGTTTAAGGAAACCCGTTAAATAAGCATTAATAGTGATAGACATCAAAAACAAACTTATTTTTTTGTTGTAAACATACTCTTTTTAAAATACTGTCAAAACATGTTCTATCTCTGATCTGGCTTTGTGCCCTAAACACTCCATTTTAATTTTTCTGCCTGATGTTTTATGGTTCTTGGGATTAGACTGTGTCAAATTGAAATTACTATCCGACGTTTCGCCTTCGATTGCACGAGGCATCTTCAGGGGTCTTTACTCCACGAGATCTTAACACTGAATTCAGTGTTCAGTGGTTTGACGATTATTGTTTTTGTCCTCTACTGTTTTGACATTTGCCTGTATTTTTCTAGTAAGCAATGAGTTAAGAGATATTTCTAATAAATCTTTGAGAAAGTTGTTAATGGCGCAAACAAAAATTAAAGACAATTCGTTATCGCTCGTCTAATGCTTAAGTAAGTCAAGACTAGCTTGGATGAATGACAAAAGTTTATTTTGGAATTATAAATTTTCTAGACCTTATAAAATTGTCCAACGTTGGGTTGAGTTACTGCAATTTTTAAATTATCAAGGGAAAACTATTTTTGTTTTATTATTGGAGATGGTTAAGTGGGAACTGCACGCAGTAATATGGATCATTTGCAGGCCTTCCGCCTCTGCAATATTATGTTAAAACTATAAGAGATGTATTAGCTCCAATGTGATTTTAATAGGGAAATATGTATAGTTGGGCGCTAAATGCGAATTTTTATGAAAAAATCAAATCTAGAGATATAAAACAAAAGAAGTTGACCACTTCTTGACGCACATGCCTTCGCATATAATTTTTTTTCCGCAAAATGGCTCTTTACCGTCTTACATTGATTCTTTTTCTACGTAACTGCAAAATTTGAAATGGTAAATCGTACTCATGTCTTTGTATTTCTGCAGCGCGAAAACCCTTTTGAACCCATTGTTAACCGAAATGTAATTTAAATTACCTATACATAACACATTTTTTTTAAGTCGGGCGTGCAGGAAGTTTTTTTAATGCGTAGGTACCTTTTCATCTTACTTTCGACTCGACTAGACCTTATCGCTGGTTTTTCACTTTTTGCGTGCAGTTCTCCCTCAAATCAATGAAAACGTATCAGTTAGTCAAGGTTGTATTTAGACAAAGCGAGACATGATTCTTAAGTCTCGTTCATTTTATATTAAGTTTATATAAGATAAGCAAAAAATATATGTACAGAAATTATGTAAACAATTTAGTTGCACTTTGTTTAAATGATAAATACTATGTGATCAAAGTGCTCCGGTGCAAGGGGTGTCTGACAATGCCGGCATTTGGCAAAGTTTTTCAAATTTAGTCATGCGTTAATATTGTGAATCAGTGATCTACGTCTAATTTTGAACCTGGGCTACAAATATGTTAGCTTTAGTGGTGGAAGTGGTGGTAATGACAGCGATAGAGAGCATAAAAGGATGTGGCAGTTCGGTTTTTTGTGTTCTGAATTCAGTAGAAATGGAACAATCTAGTTCAGTATTTCTTAAAACGTTATATTTGTCCCACGTTAAAAACACACTGTATATATATATATATATATATATATATATATATATATATATATATATATATATATATATATATATATATATATATATATATATATATACATATATATATATATATATATATATATATATATATATATATATATATATATATATATATATATATATATATATATATATATATATATATATATATATATATATATATATATATATATATATATATATATATATATATATATATATATATATATATATATATACATAGGTTTATATTTGTAGTTGTGATCGCAAGATAAAAAGCAATCAAACGTAAATTGAGTGTTTTTCTTGCTGCTCTTGGTCATATAGAGGTTGTACTGGTCTTTCTAAAGCTGAATATGATGAAATTTGTAAAGTGCATAAGAAAACAAAAGCGCTTAATGCAAGCTTTGCGGAAAAATGATAATAAACAACTTTCATTTGGAATTAGCAGTGGTTGTCCTCAGGTCGACGTGAAAATAACCGTTATCGATCCCGTCCCGTTGTAAACATGACACAATGAATCTGGAAGCAACGAGGTTATGTTACGGAATCAAATAAGACGCTTGCTTAAAAGGGATAATACTACTAATAAAGATATTCTTTCTGTAATTTACGGAATTGTCGAGCGCCTTTAGAAGCTGCTTTGTTTTTGTTGTTACAGAATTCTCATCTAATAACATCACTAAACGGGTTTAACATGACAAAAAACATTAATGAGCTACTTAACATACTTGAGACTCAATATGAGGTCAATTACAAAATGTTAACAAAAAATTAATAAAACTGATATTCTCAGACCAAAGCCTGGTATTAAGGTCCCTTAACTCAAAAAACGAAATGCAATCGGGTAGATTCAGTCTATACTGACTTCTCAAATGCATTTTTCCCTCAGGTGGTTTAGGAGTATGTTGGAGGGTCGCAGGCAGAGAGTCAATGGATAAATGTAATATCGGAAGTTCCACAGGTGTCACATTGTACACCTTTTCTATTTAATGTATGTCTTGTAGATCTTGATTCTTTTTTAACAGATTGCCATTTTACTTACTGTATGCTGTTGACCTGAAGTTGTTTCGAGTAGTTGAAAGTAGGAATGACTGAAATTTTACAACATAATTTCACAAGATTTTTTGAGAAGTCAGTCAAGGACTGTCTATCATTAAAGGCGACTTAATGCTGCTCTAGCTTTTTTACGCACAAGCGTCATACAGAGTTCGAGTATCGGATCGATGATAAAACTCTAAGTACGGTCAATATTATTAAAGATTGGGGGTCATTTATTGACTCACAGATAATCCTTTCATGATCTTTATAGATATATTATAGATAAAGCTCCCCCATCCAGAATACGCTTCCATTGTTTCGTCTCCTTTCTATAATACTTATAAAGAACAATTAGAAAAGGTACAGCGGAAATTTGTCAGATTCTTTGCTTATAAACTTAATAACCCTTAGAAATAAAGAGACAATTTCATGATCTGCGCTTGATACATAGACTAATCAATTGATACATTATCCCTATCTTCTTAGTCAAATTTAAATTAAAATGTCTGCAAGAGAGCTTAGAGATGATCCCTTGGCATCTTCTTGCAAATACAATAACTTGTATTTGCAAGAAGATGGGGCTCCAGCTCGCAATGCGCAAATTGTAAGAGCCTATCTAAGCACTTCCCAGAATGCTGGATTTGAACAAACAGACCTGTAAGATGGTTATCAGTTAGGTTGCCCGATTTATCCATTATAAATTTCTTTTTGTCGGGATAGCTTGAAAATAAAATTTATAGCGTGCAGTACCAAACAACGGGAGATTAAGAAATGCTGCCGAAAGAGCAATTAGAGAGTTACAGGCGCGGCCTCTTATTATTTTAAATGTCTTAAAGCGAATAGGTACTATATAATGGAGGTATATCTTAGGTGTTTGAACAATATTTATGAAAAAATTGCCTATATTTTTATTCAAATTTTTAATTTTCTAGTTATAACCAAGTTTCGTGTTTCATTTTAATAAGCAATAGTTGTTAATTGAAATCATTTGTTCGTACAACTCTTTTTTTCGCGATCAATATATATCATAGAAATTTAAATAAAAATTTAATACTGAAACTGCGCGCATGGCAGCGTGTCGCTAATGCGCTCTCTAATGTTCACCTAAGAGCTGTGGTGAAGTGTCTCTAAAACACCTCTCCAAGACAGTTAAGAAACCTCCACCCTTAACCCAAGTAAAATTTTTGAAAGTAAAAATAAGTTTATAAGGCCTTACCACAATTATATAATTGTGAACCATTTTCTTTTTTAGTCATAGGCGCTAATTTTCAATTTTGGTGAGGGTATTAAGCATATGCTGTGTTAACAACCCCCAGGAAGGCATTCTAAATACGCTTCTGTTCTCAACTTAATAAATATTCCTATTAGCTGTTACATCATGCACATTTATGCATTCGTTGTTTTATCTGTTTTAAGTTAATTTATACGATCTGTTTTCTAAGTAGTGTCACATATTTTATAAAATCTGGCAAACATGAGAATTCAACAGTGTCTAAAAAATAAAATAATTATCTTCAGAATCACCTAAAATATTTGACGCTATTTGGGAAACTATAATATGAAATGAAATAATAGTATCAAACATAAATTTATTAATAACATTTTACAATATTCTTCAATATTCTTAATGGTAAGTAAATCTTCCTTCTTATTTGAAAAACCTTTAACGATTGCACGTATATCTGTTAGTCACGATTGATATATTTTTTTTTTGGTATTTTGGAATTATTTAAATACAAGTGTAATTGCTCCTTTGTCCTGCTGTTGCATATGATTTCTTCTTCAATGACTTTCAAATTTTAAGCCGAAATTCAACAAACTGAAATTTGACCTGGTATTTATATCCTATTCATGGCTTCATGGATTCTGAGGCTCAAGTTAAGTCCGAATCTACTCTAATTCGCGTATAACAGAAATAATGATTACAGTCAGCAAAGTGAAGTGATTCATTAATAGTCTGGGCAAAATATAGTTGAGAAGATCTTAATCTGGGGACGATATCCTTGATTCGGTATCTTTTTCTTTAAAAACACGGATAAAATGGTCAAAATTCCTGCCATAAGAGACAGTGTGTTAGAAAGAATCTTTGAGATTCTAATTTATAAAATGTAAATATGTGGAGGCGTCAATAGGAACACACTCTCTTTTATGTCAGGATGTTTGTTATTATTTTCAGTTGTTTAGATAAAGGTATATAGGCATAGATATATTTACACATATTTAGACTGCAGTCACACAGATCGACCGTGAACAAGCGTTTTAGATCGTCTACAACCGTCTAAAAATAAAGCAAATTATGTTAAGAAATGTTTTTGGCGAGGTGTTTTTAGAGAACACATAAACAAATTTTAATCAAAACTATATATATAGTAGCCCTATTGATTGGTTTTAAGAAGCAAAGGCAAAAGGTCAACCTAAAAGATACAATTTTGCTTGGAAATGATATCGTTGCTTTTAAAACACATTTTAGAAATCTGGGACTAATTATAGACCAAAACTTAAGCTTTTCTAATCATGTAATAAGTAATTAGCATATCTACGTATGAAAAATCTGTATCCTTTCAAAAATATTTTAAATTTTCAAGTTAAACTCAAGTTAACTGAGTCCTTGATTCTACCATTTTTTGACTACTGCGATGCAGTATAGGTCCCATGTCTAAATAATTACTACGCAAATCGTATACAGGTGGTTCAAAATTCTTGTCTTAGGTACTCTGCAGACATTGGGAGGCGGGATCACATAACCCCTTATTACTTGCAGTACGGCTTGCTTAGGATGAATGATAAAAGAGATGTACATTTCGTCACTCTAATAAAAAGAATTATAACCTCTGGGCTCCCTTCCTATCTGAGAGATAAATTCGTTTTTGCTAGTGAAAATGTTGAGAGAACAAGAAGAAATCCAGTGTCGTTAGTGGTACCACGTCATGTTACCACCACCTTCAAGGGATCTTTCTCATGTTATTCCTCTCTCCTGTATAATTTTTTACCACAGCATTTAAAAACTATTACAAATATTAATACATTGAAACGTAATCTTAAGAGTTTTTATGTCAATAATATGAAATAACATTTGTAATAATTTCTTTCTACTTGGTCTGGCTATATATCTTTTTATGCATCTTTTCGTATCTTTGTAATCTTACTTATTTAGTATAAATCACAGAATATTTAACTTACTTAAGTAAGCAGGTTAGGTACTGTTTTTCAGTAATAATATTAAGAAAAAAATATTGTAATGAAATGGTTTAGGTTGGGCCTGAGCAGCCTTTGGCTGAGCCCCGCCCCTAATAAAGACATTTATTTATATATATATATATATATATATATATATATATATATATATATAAGATAGTATGTTTTCATTCCAATTACACCAACATCATAACAAGAAAATGATCCTTGTTTGGAACATGTTCTGCATCACAGCAGACACAATGATCCATTTTAGTCAAACGACATATATATATATATATATATATATATATATATATATATATATATATATATATATATATATATATATATTATAAAAAATACTCATCGACAATTGTATCTTTGAGAGCCCCAGAGATAAAACGAAATTTTGCATTGTCATTTTTTATGATATAAGCTCAAGAGAAGAGAAGATATTTTGCTTCTAAGCTAGTGAAAACGGATGAAATGTTTTTTCTATTTCTTCAACTAAATGATTTCCTGAATGGCTTCCAAAATAATTATCCTAGAATCAATTTCTCCGTCGTTCTAAATTTTACCCTCAAGTTGGCGAAAAAGGATGAAATTTGTTTATACTTATTTACTAAATGAGGTTTTAAAACGCTTCTTTCGTGATTGACTTTCAAACATGATAATCTAAAATATAATTTTGGATCTTTCAAATGAATATGTACCGTTCAAAATAAAATGTTCAAATTTGGCATAAGAAGTAGGTGCCAGACAAGAGATTTATTTTTAAACTCTTGTCTAAAAATTTGAAAAGGGTTAAAATGCATTTTAAGTTTTTATAATATGTCTTCAACTAAATGAGATTTCTTTCGTTAATCGCTTCAACAAATAAGTATTTATGACTCGATATCTGATTTTTTCCAAAGTCCACGATTAAAGGACCCTTAACCTGCAAAAGATAAAATATTTAAATTTGGCTTGCTATGTAGGTAACCGATAAAAGAGGTTTTTCGTCGCTTACGAAGCTAAAAAGGGGTTGAAACTTGTTTTTACTTTTTCACAATATACCTGCAACTAAATGAGAATTTAGAACGATTATTTCGTTCATGGCTTTAAAAAAATAATGGTCTACAAACAGATTTATAGATTTTTGAAAATTCCACCCTTAAGGGGTGGAAAGGGGACAAATGGAAACTTTTTTTAGAATGACTCTCAAAGATAATTATCTATAGTACATTTCTAGAATTTTTGAAATATCAGTCTTAAGGGAGTGAAATATGTTTTTTACTTTATTTGCAATATCTCTTTAACTAAACGAGATTTTATGACCATTCTTTCGCCGATATCTTAAAAATTAATATTTAACGATGTATTTTTGGATTTTTCGCAATTTTTTGGGTGGGGGTGAAGTTTTTACTTTTTACATTATCTCTTCAATGACCTTCAGAAATGATTATCTAAAAGTAGATTAATAATTTTTCGAAATTTCATTCTTGAGGAGGTGAAATGTGTTTTTACTTTTTCACAATATCTTTGCAGGAAAATGATATTTTTAAAAGAACTCCTTCGTCAATGAATTTCAAAAATATTTAAAAATTCTTTCTGGATTTATCGAAATCTATATTATCCAAATTATATCCATAAAACCAAATCTCCATATTCATTTTACCTATAAAAACTGATAAGGCCTGTTATCATAAGTCTTAACACAAAACATCAAATTAGTTACTATCTTGGTTATTATAAAAACTAGTGCTTGGTAGGTTATTTTTCGATTAATAGGGTAATGTAAAAATCAATCTAATAAGCATTTAATTCTTTAGAAGTCTGAATAAAAACATTATTAATATTATAACCAAATATAAAAAAGTAGCTGTTCTCTTTTTAATCCAATTTAATACTTTTGATAAGTTTTAAATAATTTTAATTGTCTTTAGATACTTTGAAATACCTTTAAGTATTTTTAATTCTCTTTAAATACCTTTTTCATCATTTTAGATCCTATTTAATATTTTTAATATCTAAATAATTAATTATGGTGTATAAAATTTTGGTATCTGCGCACCCCTCTTTATTGTATTTGAATTCTCTCTTAACCGAACTCCCTGAATATAAAAAATAACTTGTCTTAAAAGTACAAATGCAATTAAGAACCTTCTGAATTTAAATTTTTAAATAATTCTTGGAAATTATGAATTAAGGTAGCCTCAAATAAAGATATCTACGCCTATGGTAAACTTTTTAAAAAATATTCAAAACTGTTTCGAGAGTATAATTTACTTAATCTGTTTGTGGAAGAGAACTAGCTTTTATCCATTTCAGCAGTGGCATATTTAAACCCCTTTCAGGCCACTTTTATTTAAGCTAAAATGCAGTGTCGGCTTGCGGGTGAAAAAGTAAGTGAAGTGCAAATGAAGCAAGAAAATTTCGTAATAATTTTTTTTCCAGAATTTTTTTATATGTGGAGGGGAATATTTTTTTACGACTTACCTAAATTTTGTATACTAAATCAATTCTCCTATCCTTCATAGCAGCAAATTTATTTATAACATCCTCATAAGATGGATGAGTTGCCCTAATCTCTCCAGAAATTCCTTTTGAATTGAAATATTGCCAAGAGAAGTAAATCTTTCTTGAGATATTGTATTTCTTAAATAAGTTTTTACACATTTGAAGCAAGAAAAACTTCTTTCCACTGAAGCACTTGTCGACGGTATTGTCAAAATAAGGGAAAACAATTTATATGCTTCGGTAAAAATATATTTATTTTTATTAATTTTTTTCACTTGCTCTTGCAGCGATATATTTCAATTACTCTCATTGGCAAAAATAAGATCAAGCTCATTTTTAAGTCGTTGACTTTTTGAAAATATTTCCCCATATAATTGTAACAAATTTTTAAACGGGCCAGTCGGTCCATTGGTATATCGTCCCATTCTTGTGATGTTGTATCTGCCAATTCTGCTAGGCTCTCCAGAAACCGTTCGCGAGAACCCACCATTCTTAAAATATTCCACAAATGTTGTATTGCTTCCATATTGGGGCTTCTAGCACGCCCTATAATATGGCGATACCCACAGTTTCGCACTATTGCTAGCCCAGCGCCATACGACTGAGCATTATCCTACATCAGAATATGCAGAACGATATTCAGGTATAACAATAATTTTAGACTTTTGTAGGTCTCTTAGCCTTTAAATTCACTTCTGCTAGGCGTACACAAACCTTCTGCTCACTAACCGCATGGCATTTTGAACTCGGGGAAGATCTTCTTGAACTTTTACAGGTGTATTTGATCGATTCTGTAAAATCCGCAAAAAAGTTTTGTAATTTCGCAATCAGTGACAAACACTGAACTTAAAACTGTTTAAGTCTTTTTTACTGGAACTGGAAATTATGTATTAAAAATTTTAGCTAGCGGATGAACTATGTGGGATCTTAATCGACTTTGAAAAAACAATTGTCGTTGCCATGGCAATTAATTTGTTGTAGTCCGCCATATTTGTCAGTTATGTATTTCACTAACTTCATGATTTTCATTTTTTATACGAAAAAAAGGTTATACAAAAAATGCCCCAAATTACCTCCGAACATACGGCAAGATTAGTTGTTTTACTGAATGATGGGCGTAGTAAACGCTACGCCGCTCGTGCTGTGTGGGTCCCTGAAGCAACAGCTCGTAGTGCGATCCTGAAATACGAACACAGAGGAAGCATTGCCCGGAAGGTGGGTTCTCTCGAAAAACCTCCCCTAGAGATGATCGCTTTTTGAGATTGCAGATTTTACGGAATCGATTGAATATGGCTGTGAAAGTTCAAGAAGATCTTCGCCAAGTTCGAGATGTTATAATAAGTAAGCAGACAGTTTGTAGACGTCTAGCCGAAATGAACTTAAAGTCTAGGAGTCCTGTAAAAGGTCCTAAATTGCTAGCTAAACATCGTGCAGCTCGGAGATACTTCGTACAAAATTATGGAAAATGGATTAATCGTGAATGGTCAAATGTCTTATTTACTGATGAATCAAGGTTTTGCCTTAATATGGGGGATGGGAGAAAAATAGTATGGATATGAACTGGCGAAAGATTCAATAAATCTTTGATAATAGAATGCGATAATTTTAATGGTGGTTCAGTTATGGTGTAGGGTGGAATTTCCATGAATAGATGTACACCCCTTCATGTTTTTCCAATTAGACGAGCCCACATTTACATCAATGGCATTTTAGAGCAGTACGTGTTATCTCTTGCTGAGTTAGTTGGAAACAATTTTGTTCTAATGCAGGATAATGCCCGACCGCATCCCGCAGCAATAGTGCAGAACTTCCTAGAAACTGCGGGTATCGCTAAATTGCAGTGGACTGCAAGAAGCCCCGATATGAATGCAATAGAACATTTCTGGGATGAATTAGGAAGAAGGGTGCGTACACGCGAAAGGCCTCTTGAAAGCCTAGCGGAATTGCTAGATCCGTTATCAGAAGAAGTGGATAGTACCAATGGAAAGAATAAGAAACCTAATTTTAAGTATGCCACGCAGATTAGAAGCTCCCAGAGTTGCTAGAGGAGGCAATACTCGGTTCTAAGCATATTCTTTAAGTTTTTTTTATCCAGCTATTGTTATTTTCCGTTAATTAAGTTTTATAAAATTCATATAATTTTCATTTTATTAAAATATCACTTCTGAAAAATCAAGTAGGTATCTTGGCAAAATGCAAGTTTACAATAAAAAAGCTGTAATTCAGACATTTTATGAAAAAAAAAAGAAGGGTCTTTCACCTCGAGTGTACGAATTTTCTATACAAAAGCTCGAATAATGCACAGGATAAGTCAAAAACAGTAAAAAATGCAATGTTTGAGTTTTTCCATTAACATTCATGTAGCTTGACAAAGTTTCAGCAAAAAAGCTGTAATTCTGTCAATTTTAGAGATATAAAGTTATAAGTTGAAATGTGACATATATCTAGGCAATTGTGCCAGCCATTGCGATTTTTTAAAAGTTTATCGTAAATAAAACTCGTATTCGTAAAAACTTTGTTTATGTATAAGTATTACGGTTTAAAGCAAAGCTATTCAACAATAGCTGGCTGGCCTTTCTAGAGAGAAATCTTAGGTTTAGGGCCGTACTAAAATACTGAATTTAAATGAGCATTTAAGGTGTAACAAATAGTTTCCTTTGTCCTAGTTTACGCTCTTTATATATTAGATACATTGCATTTTTGAGTTGCTGGCATTCATTAAAAAGTAAATAATACAAAAATCTTAGTCAAAATAAAAAAATGGCCACATTCTCATCTCAACTTTGTTGAGAATGCTCATGTTAATTTGCAAAATACTTATATTTCGACGTCTCCATCTCTCTCTATCACATCTAATGCTCCTCCTGCGCAGTGTTACAACTTACAAACCACCGTTGTGTATGAAACCAGTAATGCCAATGCACGAAAAAAAACATAAGGCGAAAGAGAACGATCGTCTTTAATAGAAGAACCAACAGGGATTCAACTGTCAGTGTCAAACTGGCCTAAGAGAAACGAAAATCCCAATGTCCAGACGATAAGTAAGCATTGATCTAGATCAGGTGAAAGATCCGAAAAAAAAACAAAAATGGACGATTTCAAAAATATGTGTGTTTCTAGAAAATATAAAATTAAAAAAATATGGCACAAAACAAGTTACATTTTTTTAGATGTATTATTTCTTTTTCGGATATTAGCGTATAGATATTTAGTTAGTTTATTTATTATTTGGGTGAATATCTCAGAATTGAGAGGGGAAGGTCCCTGTGTATTTTTTTCTGTAATATTGAAAAAATATAACAACTGTATATTTTATGATGTGCCTCATTTACCCTGCTTTCATTTCCTGTTCAAATCTAGCCACAATTTTTATTTAGATTTGTGAAAACTACCAAAATATATGGTAATTGTCAGTTCCGTGGCTTGTCCCTGGCATAAGTATGAAAAAATAATATGTAAATTCACTATTTGCTATATATCAATATTCAATTCTCTTTTCTTTAGTGTCTTGGTAATCGATTGAAATAACATATTATAACAAAAAATAAACCATTTTCTTTTTCAATTCTTCAAAAATGGCCATATGGTGTGTCAAATAAATTTGTCAGTCCCGTGCTGCAGACAAAATTCCCCGAAAAATCGCTGCTAAGTGGTGGGGGTAACCGACGCTGACTGATGAAACGTTCCGCACGACAGTCAAATCGGTAGTCGTGAGATTTCCAGCGAGCAGGTTGCATCACGTTCGACATTTGAAGGCGGCCACGTGGTAAATATATCTTTGAAACGCTCACATCGACAGTACCGTGGTAAGTCAAAATGAGTCTTCGTATTTGATTTTTTTTTATAGTACGCTATTTTTTTGTTAACTAGGAAATTGCACTGCATATTACCTAAATTTGAAAGTAAAATATCTGGCTAGCTCTGTAAAATTTACAAAAATGTTCAAATTTGTCAGTCTCGTGTAATTCAAAAACACGGGACTGACAGTCTCGCACGGAACTGACACAAATCTCTAATTCCGCACGTAACTAGAAGCTTACACTACATTTTACTTCAAATAGAAGGTAACATGTATAAATAGCTATGTAAAATTTGCAGAGACTTTCCAATTTGTCATTTCGATGGATAGGAGCTTCAAAGAAAAAATTGCATCACACAATTTGTTTTGTTTTTTAGGAGACAATATGGCGAAAATAAAAATTTCAGAAGAGGAAAAAAAGCGCATTAAGCGAGAAAAGGAGAAAGAGCGTAGACGAAAAATTAAAGAAGAGGATCCTGAAAGATATGCAGAGCAAAGAGAAAAAGATAGACACAGGGAATCTAAAAAAAGAAAGGTTGTTGCCGAAATGACAGAAAAAGAGCGTCGTTGTAAGCGTAAAAGTTGAAGGGAGTCACACATAATCATAGAATGCGGCTGAAACAAACACAAGCAGCGGAACATAGGAAAACACAACATTTACCAGAGCTAGAAGATGAGCCAGTAGAATACATAGAGGATGATGAAAAAAGATGTAGGAAAAGTTTTTTGCAAAAAATTCGGCTAGCACGCTATAGACAAAAGGAAAAAGACAAAAAGGAAATAAATAGTCTGAAGTCAAAAGTGGAGTTTTGGAAAAAAAGATATCTTCGTGAAAAGAAAAAGAAAAAAATCTCTAGTGAAACTTCTGAGGCTCCGTCAACAACGTCAGAAACACCTAATACCCATGTAGAGCAATTCTTAAATGAGACAGTGGTTGATGAAAATAAAGTTCAACAAGTTAAAAAGCAGCTACTTTTTGGCGAGGCAATAAAGGAACAGCTATCAGAAAGCTACCGGGAGTTACGGACCAAAGAGAAGCATGTATTTCAAAAAATCGTTCACGGAAGAGTAATGAAAAAATATAAGCTTGAATTAACATGTGAAAAAATATTTAAATATAGAAAAAATTTAAGACTGAAAAGCAGCAGTCAAGATCGACATAATATAAAGAGTAAAACTGCGTATTTTCAAAAAATGCAGGATATCAGAAAGAAAATCGAAAACTTTTTGCAGGAAGATATTTATAGCAGGATATGTTCCGGAAAGAAAGATTATGTTACCAAGGGGAAAGTTACTCAACAGAAAAGAGTTTTGTTGAACACTATGAAAAACCTTTACGTCAAGTTTCTGCAAAAATACCCTAATATTAAAATAAGTTACACTTTTTTTTGTAGATGCAAACCCTACTGGATAAAATTTTTAAGAGTAATGGACCCCGATACATGTAAATGTGTAGTTTGCGCCAATATGGAATTATTAATTCATTCTCTTTGGAAGAATGCTATTATGCAATTGAGGGTAACTGAGCAAATTGTAAAAAATCTTACGTGTAATAACCACTCAGAAACATGTCTTTTAAGAACATGCTCAGAATGTAAGACATTTAAATTGACTTATCATATAGAAGATGAAAATGGAGATCCAACCATTTCGTATTATAAATGGACCAATATAAAATATACTTTTTTAAATAAAAAAAATAAAAAAACTGAAGTTTGCTCAAAAATCGCAAAAACAGCTAAGTAAAATGTTCAGAAATTATAAAAATTTTTGAAGAAAATAGTCTGCTATTTTTAGCACACAAAGCTAGAATTCAACACCAATATTTAGCTATATTGGAGAAACAAGAAAACCTGACCAATAGCGAAATTATCATACACTGTGATTTTTCAGAAAATTACTGCTTAAAGTATGCCGAAGAAGTACAAACGTACCACTTTGGTGGTTCTCGGCAGCAAATTACTTTGCATACAATAGTTGTCTATAGTAATCTGGAATCTGATATTAAACCAAAAATTGAAAGCTACTGCTCCGTATCTGAGTCTCTTGAACATGGCCCGGCTGGAATTTGGGCTCATTTGTGTCCTGTACTAGAGTGTTACTATAAGAAGGATATCAAAAAACTGCATTTTCTTAGCGACTCTCCGAGTACTCAATATCGCATTAAAAAAATGTTCTTATTTATTGCGAAATACCTTAAAAATTATTGTATAAGTGTAGAGTTATAACTTGGAACTATCAAGAGGCCGGACACGGAAAGGAAGCTCCAGACGGGATTGGAGGATTATGCAAAAGAACTGCAGACCGTTTAGTGGCGCAAGGCAGTGATGTGTCATCATTTAGCACATTCGTTCAAGTTTTAAAAGATAACTCTCCTGGCATAACCATTTTTGAGGTTCTTCCAGCCACAGTAGAATCATTTGAGACGTTATTTAAAAGTGTTCCAGTGATGCCATTTAAAGGATCGATGATGGTTCGGCAATTAGCATCCGTTTGTAACTTGGAAAAGTTGTATTTTAGAAAGCTTTCTTGTTTTAATTGCAAAGAAATATGTCAACATTATCATTTGGGCGTTCAAAACTACGATGAAATAGAAAGTGAAACATCATCTGAAGATACAATAAATGACACACTACATTCTAATAACACAAGTAAAGTAGATTACAAAGACATTTATGATAGTTCCTCTGATGACGATCTACCATTGGCAAAACTAGCAAAAGAAATTGAAAATAAAAGAGAAGATTCTTATAAAAACCAAACATTAATACCTATACCTAATACATTTGATATACAAATCAAAAGCGGTTCCTTTATACTAGTTACAATGCAAGCCGAATCAAATAAGAAACAAAACTACCTTTTTCTAGCATTGTGTAAAAGTGAAATTGATTTTGAAACTGGGGATATTCAAGTAACATTTCTAAAAGAATGCAGTATAGATAAGAGTTTTTTAAGTTGGACGAACAAGATAATAGTTATATCAACCAAAATAATATTATTGAGGTTTTGCCAATGCCAACAATTATAAACAGAGGGAAGCGCAAGTACTATAAATTTTTAAACAAAATTAATGTATCAACAATTTAATATTTTATACTTTGAGCTTGTGTAGGGTCTTATACTTAGTTTTATGAACTAATGCTCCTTGCACGTTTTACCATTTTTTTAAGAATTCAGTATTATGTTTTTTATACTTTTGGTAAGATACATTAGTTATTTTTTTAAGTTAAGATAACAACAAGCGTTAATTTTAATGATTTTTGCGAATTTCGTGAGAGTGTTATATGTCAGTTTCTTTTTATATACATTTAAACCAAACCTTACTTGGTACTTTTATATGTAAACTCTTTAAATACGTTTTGTTTTTATTTGTAATTTAATAAATAAATGCATGTTTTAGAAAATTAAATGATTTTTGTCACTTCCATGCCAGACTGTCAGTCCCATGCTTTTACTAAATTTAAAAAAGCGCTATAAATTAAAAAACAGTATGCATTTTGTTAAATATATTTTTATGCGTGTTCTTAAATAAATGCATTTTTTAGAAAATAAATAATTTTTGTCAGTTGCGTGCCAGACTGTCAGTCCCATGTTTTTATTAATTTAAAAAAATGGCTATACATTGAAAAAAACATATTTTTAAGCGTTCTTTTACGAATTTGGTTTACCTAACCAGACTCCCTTCTTTTAAATTCATTTTTAGGGCACAAATACCATTTTTGTCTCTCGTCGAACATTCTTATTAAAATCTCTTCATTTTGGGATATACACCCATTTATTGTTACTCGGATCTCATCTCAAAATTGTTGAGATATGCTCCTGTTAATTCGCAAAATACTTATACTTCAATGTTCCCATTTGATTATCACATCTAGTGCTCCCCCTGCGCAGTGTTACAAACTATAATCGTGGATGGAACCAGTAAAGTTCATGCACGAAAAAAACATAAGAGGAAAGAGAAAGGGCGTCTTTAATAGAAGAACCAGCAGGGGTAGGAATAATAGTGTCAAACTGGCCCAAGAGAAACGAAAATCCCAGTGTCCAGTCGATAAGTTAGCATTTATCTGGACCAGGCGAAAGATCCGGAAATAAACAAAAATGGACGATTTCAAATATATGTTTTTCTAGAAAATATATAATTAAAAAATATGGCACAAAACAAGTAACAATTTTTTAGATGTATTATTTGGTTTTCGGATATTAGCGTATGGATATTTAGTTAGTAGTTAAGTTTATGATTTGGTTTTATTTTACAGTATTAGTGACAATCGTTACCAAAGATAACTAAAATTTATTGTTCAAACTTGGTTCAAACCAACACCAACTCTACTAGAAAGCCTGGAACCCTGAATTTGGCATGGAACGACTCGCAAGCATTAGTAACTGATGCCTTTGACAGTGGCGTGCCGAGTTTTTAGCAGGCCCCCCCGCAAGACTTTTCTTAAGGGCCCCCTGCATAATTTTCCCAAAAAATAAATAAACACAAAATGAAATAAATTTATTAACAAAAACCATAACACAAAATAAAAAATAACTCCAGTAAAAAAAGAAATGAAAAATAAAAAAAGAACAAACGACATACATTTTGAGATTAAAAGGTATAAGTAAGCTAATAAACACAAAACAAAAATTAACTAAATATTAAAAAATAATAACTATAGGTACTCTGCTTCAAGCAAAACTAAAAAATAATAAAAAACAAGGAGTACAGGAATCGTTCTCTTTCGCGGTAGACTAGACTTTTTGTTTTTGTATCGACTTGACAAATACCAGGTGTATCTCGTGGTATTAGAAAGTGGTGAGGCACATTTGAAGAAAATTATTTTTAATACGGTTGGATTTCTAAGTTACTTTAGTGACCACTCTACTTCGTCAATTGTATAATAAATTTAGAAAAAGTATTATTAATTTAAATTGTTGAATTTATAAAATTTTGTTTATATGAAAATCTGTACCTATTACTCACCAATCCAGTATGGTGGGAGTAGAGAGAAAAGGGTTAATAGAAGGATAAATACATTAAATATATAAATATAAATTTTAAAATTAATATCAATAACTTTGTAATAAATTTACAAAATAAACTAAAAAAAAAGTCACCTCGGCGTAAAATAAAGTATACCTATATTCTAAAAATGTGACAATAAAGTTAATAAAAAACGCGAGTTCTAAAAATTTAAAGTTTTTTATAAATTAGAGGAATTCTGCAATTCTTCTGTTCAGCAAAATGATCTATTACTTCCTCTATGAAAACGTTCTCATCCTGTGATTTTATAAATCCTTTTTCAATTGAGATTTTTGCCATATTACTTAGTCGTAGTATTTCTAATATAATTTTTAATTCTTTTCAGCGCGGAGAAACTTCTTTCCGTTAACGCGGTGGTCACTGGCAAAACAACAGCAATACATAATAATTTAAAAAGTTCTGGCATACAAAGTTTTAAATCATTATCATGAAAAAAAGTCAACAATTCATAAGTGTTTCTGCAACTTTCTAGCATATCGTTCCCGTATAAAACGATTAATTCGCTTTTTAGTTGATTTATATCAAATCTGTTGTATTGGGTGGTCAATTTTTTTAAAAGCTCATAAGGAAATTCTTTTGCAAAAATGGAGAATTTTGAAATATTTAGAAGATCAAAGAAATGTAGTTTTTCTATGTCACAAAACCTAACCTCTATTTGATTCGCTATAATATCAAGAATTAAAAAAAAATTGCGTTAACTGTTCAGTCTTATCTAACATTTCAAATCCTTTACGACGTTTCGAGCGTAAAGCGCCGACATCCAGTTTTTCATAAATTGAATCAAAATAAGTATAGTTGGCGCATTACCTTTCTGGAATGACGTCATTTTTGGTTATTTTTGTTTGATTTATGTTAACTGACAGTGACAAAAACATTTTGAAAAAACTCATTGTCGTTTCTTTACAACAGTCAATGCCGGTTTTGGTTATGTGTCTTTCAGAATATATTCGTCAAAATTGACATTGATTTGTTGTGATTCTTTTCAAACTTTTGCAAGATGCCGCGAAGATATAATCAGCAATCACAGCTAATAGTTTTGAATATCTTGGCTTTTTTTCAATTGGAAAAAGAGCAAGCTAAAAATGGAATCCTTCCGCAAACTGATAATATAATTGAACGAGCTTCAAATGCAACAAAACTTAGCCATACAACAATCATAAATATTAAGAAAAGAGGAATAACGAGCGATGAATCCTTTACCTCCAGAATGTCTCAAAAGCAAAAAGAGGTAAAAAAAAAAATTACAGATTACTTAAAGAACAAAATAAGAGATACGATCTACTGCATGTATGCGAAAAATGAATATGTTACAATGCAGACATTGCTTAAAAAACTAAAAGAGATAAATGAATATTTTAATTTTTCCATCACCTCGCTAAGAAAATACGTAAAAAGTATTGGTTTTAAGTGGAAGAAATCAAATAATAGAAAATACCTGATGGATTTGCCCCACATCGTCCACAAGAGAATCAATTTCTTGAGGGAATAAGTAATCTGTGATTTTTGTTTTTACCTCTTTTTGTTTTTGAAACATTCTGGAGGTAAAGGATTCATCGTTCGTTATTCCCCTTTTCTTAATATTTTTTCAGTATTGTCTGTAATTGAGAATTAAAATAATTTTGATGAAAATGGGTAACTGGCGTCAATTTATTACATTGCAAACAAAGAATAAGACTAAGATGAAAGAATTTATATTAGTAAAGTCTTATTTGCAAAATAATTTTAGTTTTTGAAGTTATAATAGTTATTTTTGTATTAAGTGTGCAAAATGAGGGTTTTTTTATGGCAATGAGAGTGTTAATTTTTTGCCAGCCATTTTCGACAAGTTGCAGCGCTTTCTGTACAGAAAATGCCAATTTTAAATTCGCTTTAGCCAGTGCTGAACGCACCCCTCCTATCTACATCACTGCATACGTTTAGGTTAGGAATCATCGCTGAAATATAAATAATATAAGAAATACGTTATTTGAAACCAGCGTGACGTCATTCCAGAAAGGTAATGCGCCAACTATACTCTTACTCCTAAACTCACTAATTTTATTTAGAGTGTCTGTAGTAAATTTCTTATTTTAACATAACACTTGGGTCCGCTTGGTAGATTTAGAAAAATATGATGAAAAACCTGATAGGGTTCAGAAAAATACTTTAACCTCATGAATTGAACTGCACGCATTACTTAAAACCAAATTAAATACATGTGCATAGCAATGAGTAAACAAAGCTTGTGGTGCTATAGATTTAATTTTTGTCTGTAAACTTTTTATTTCTCCCGACATTACGCAAGCCCATCATATGTTTGAGTCACTAATTTCGAATGCAAGTCAAATTTTTCGAATTTAGTGGATAAAAATTGAAATAATTCTTGCGCAGAACGCCCAGAACTAACGTCATAAAATCCCATGAATCGCTCAACAAGTTGACCATTTATAACGTAACGAAAAATGACGGATAATTGTGAATGGCAACTTATGTCAGTGGTTTCATCAACTTGCCAGGAAAAAAACAAAGAATTTGAAATTTGGTCCTCAATTTTTTTATTTACAACATAAGCAACTGAATCAATTAATTCATTTTAAATTGTTTTAGATGTCACAGAAAAAACTTGTGTCATATTTACTAACAAGAATAACAAGCTCTTTGAAATTACCGCGATTTAAAGATTGATTTGATTCATCACGCCCCCTGAAAGGTAACTCTTGCGTACAGAGGTGTAATGTAATATCAATGAGACTTTTTAAAATTTGTCGGTTCTCTTTAACCCTAGCATTAACATTTTCAATTTCTGTTTTACGCGCACCGTCTATTGCTGTGGCGATATTTTGCTTTTGTTTTCTCATAAGACTAAGCTTGCAATTTGAGGAAATACGTTGAATACTTTTATTGTGTAATAACAGACCACGAGACAAATTTTTTAAATCACTATAACCACTTTTTGACCACACTTAGTCGTTATTATTTACTTAATGTAGTATTATGAAAGCCCCGATTTAGTATTCCTACCGCACCTATAGCAACAAGACGTTTACTTAAATCTGGAACCGGGCGCTTTACTTCTTCAACTATGTATAATTTACCGTCATAGGAGTGACTTGAAAAATTCTGCTGATTTACTAAAAAATTTACAAGATCACAAGCATTGCGAATATTTACATTTACCCGGGGAAGTTGTAACGCTGCGCTACGTCCCGCTAAATCCATTTTTCTATAATGGGTAACTGGAAAATTTAAATCAAATTAAATCCGAAAATCCAGACACCGCTATTGAAACTGAAAATCACTGACCATTCCACTGTTTACACTTTACTTAGTTAATAGCTAATATAAATATGCAATCCACATTAATAAACTAAAATTAAGAGAACACTGCAACCTGCAACCAAATCAAAACAATGCGGAAAATGGCAAACGTAACGTACCTACTCCTACTACCTACTTAAAACTAGCCCAAACCACGTGCAGTTCAATTTTCAACCTGTTAACGACTGTTTGTCCAATCGGCTAATCGGAAATCTGCCGCTTATTCCCTTTGAATTTACATTAGAGGCATGCCTCAAAGGAATCTTTTTATGCGCTAACCCTACTTAGATCTTAACTCGGCTGGATTACTACGCGCCACCCGCTTACACACATATTGGTAATACGCTAGACAAGAAAGCGCGACGCATGCCTCTAACAATAACTCTTCTAAAGAAGAAATGAGATGGACTCACAGAATCCGTCCGATATGACGATTGACGATACCCGTTTGGATTGGAGTAAGGTAAAAGGCAGGGCCGTATTTTACGGATTTCTCATGAAGCAAAATTATGCTGCAAATGCTTATGGATGCAAATAGTAAAAATGTAAAATTGAGATTAAAGAAGTAAATAAGAAGTAATATAAATTATATAATCGATTAACACGTATAATTTTCCAAATTTATTGGTGAGGCACTATCTCACCTGCCTCATGGGACAAGCCGCCCCTGATAAATACTTATCGATTTCGTCAATATTTACTTCTCTAGCCCTATAGTGCTCTATTTAGATAAGGGTTAGAGAACTAAGACGACTTTGACTCATGGTCGACCTAAAGATGTTTTTAATTAATTTCAAATTTGAAAATGTTCTTTCCGATTGAGCTGAGGTTACAGGAAGGACAATAAATAATAATACATTTCTGGTATACTACTTAACAATAAAATAATTTATTTTTTAATGCTATACAATAAAGATTTTATCTGAATTAGCTCAGTTGCGAGTTGAGAAGTTAAATCAGTTGAATATTTCTCCACTAATAACTGAGCTTTTTCCAAAATTTTTGAGTCATTTAATTTAACCAATATCTGAGGATTTAGAATTGAAATTGTTGAATAAACTGTTCTAAATGCAGTAAATCTTTTATCCAGCTCACTTACTATTACATCTAAATACGCATTAAGTACTGATACTTCCAAATGTTTCATACAGTTTATATATTACGCTATCTTATTAACATTTCCAATGTATCTGATGGTTGCAAAAATTTTTTGAACTATGGAAAACATATTTTATTTGAATACCCTGTTTAATTTGGGGGCCCCCTAGCAGCCGGCCCCACCCCGGCGGGCTCTTTTTGCACGCCACTGAGAAAACAGAAACGAAAGGACATAAAACAAAACCACAGGATATAAATCAACCAGCCCCAGAAAATCCTTTCAAGGATAAACGAATGTTGAACTGTTTGAGTGCTGAAAATAATAACGACAATTCGTTGAAAATATAAATTTCCATGAGGTTGAAAAACTATTTTGGTCTCCAAGATGTCAAGTTGATTAACGAAAAATTACTGAAAAAAACATGCCATTCGGCCCTACACTTCTTCGATTTGGAACCACGATATAAATGAGAATTATTACGAATGGATTTTCGTGATCTACTGACCTAAATAAAATATTTTGATTATTAAGCATGCGTGTCAATAATTTTAAACACATAGGCAAAGGGTAGCAGAACATGAATTTTCTAACTGATTCCACTCGTCACGGAATGACAATTTTTTTTTGGCAAATTTCATCCACCAACATCTGACGATTTAATTGCAGAAAAAAAAACAATGCAACTATTGAGTACGATAATAATCAAGATCTTGTATAGACTTGTGGTAAACATAATGAATGGATCTAATTATGAATGTTTACTTTTATTGCGAATAGTGAAGTGTGTACCAATTTAGTTTAGTACATAGTCATTTAGTAACACATATATACAGTCTTTTTAAACATTATTTTGGGCACCATTTTGTTCCATCATATTCGATTCCTACCAATATTTTACCAGCAGTGGCGTGCCGACTTTTAGGAGGTCCCCCGCAAAACTTTTCTTGGGGGCCCCCTGTATAACTTCTTCAAAAAAATAAGTAAACAAAAAATGTCATAAATTTATTAACACAAAACAAAAAATAAAACAAAAGGAACGAACGATATACATTTTGAGATTAATAGATATAGGTAAACTAATAAACACAAAACAAAAAATTACTAAATTTTAAAAAATAATAACTATACTCTCGTTCAAGCAAAACTAAAAATATTTAAAAACAAAGAGTACAAGAATCGTTTTCGTTGGCGGTAAACTAGACTTTTTTGTTTTTGTATCGACTAGGTAAATACTTATCAACTAGTTCGTCAATATTTACGACTCTAGCCTTTTCGTGCTCTATTCAAATAAGAGACAGGGAACTAAGACGACTTTGAGTCATGGTCGACCTAAGGACATTTTTAATTAATTTCTAATTGAGCTGAGGTTACACGAAGGACAAGAAATAATTGGAATGCAGGACACAGTTCTGGTATACTACTAAACAATAATTTTTTTTTTCGAAAATATAGTTTGCGAATTCACGAGTTCAATTCAAGGTTTTTAACGTTGTTATACAATAATGATTTTATTTGAATTGAATTAATTGAAAAATTGCGAAATCCGTGTTTTTTTTTAACTGTGGAAAAAATATTTTATTTGAATACTCTGTTTAATTTTGGGGCCCCTTAACAGTCGGGGTCCCACCGCGCCGCGGGCTCTTTAGGTTCGCCACTGTTTACCAGTTTCTACCTATGCCCCACTTGAGTTTTGCGCACAATTTCAAATAAATTCAATAATTAGTTTTTACAATGATACACACCGCCATTTTGTTACGTCATGTTGAATTCGTATCCCTATGCCAAATTTAAATTTTCTGCAAAACTTAAAGTCAATTAAATAGGATGTTTTACGTTGATTTAAGAAAAATATTTTGCCGCCACTTTGTTCCGCAATGTTGAATTCGTATCACGACTTTACCAGTTTATCTCTATATCACACTTAATGCTTGTAGAAAATTTAAAATTAATCTATTACGTAGTGTTTTCAGGCTGTTTTTTTTTTATATTTTTTTAGGCCGCCGTTTTGTTTTGCAAATTATATTTATTCTCAAATGTTACCAGTTCATTCCTATGTAACACTTAATTTTTGTGCAAAATTTGTAGTAAATTGGATAATTAGTATTTTTATTAATAATTTTTGTAACGTTTCACTAAGCCGCCATAATGTTCCGGCATATTGGATTTTTACCAAAATATTACCAGATTATCCCCATATGACCCTTAATTTGTTACTAAAATTTGAAGTCAATCTGATAAGTAGTTTTGAAGCTATGCGCGAACTGACAGATAGACAGACAAACCGACAGACGGTCTTACGGAAATGATGAAATAATTAGTATCAAAATTTGACCAGTTGATTCCGATATAGTACTTGATTTTTGTGTAAAATTTGAGGTATATTGGATAAGTAGTTTTTTGTAATAATTCTTTTAATATTTCACTACGCCGTCATTTTGTTTCGCCATATTGAATTTATACCAAAATGTTATATATCACCCTTTTGACCAAAATTTGAAGGCAATCGGGTAAGTAGTTTTTTAGCTATGCCGCGAAGATACAGGCGAACAGACAGCCAAACAGACCGAGGGAATGGAGAAAACATGTTTTCCGGCATGTAGGGATTCTGAAACGTAAAGATCTGAAAAAATTTTACGAGGAAGTAAAAATTGGGCGACAAGTAGGCTTTCAGTTAATTATTAAAAAACGTTTTCCCGTCTATAAACACTCCGTACAATACGACTGCCACACATCTAGTGCGTGTGGGATATGTCTTCCGTTTTGCGTTTCAGCGCGCACGGTCCCAGCCATTCATCTACCATTCAAAACAAATACCTTACTCTTTATGAATTTACTTTGCCGGCCTTGTAATTTAGTTTTTACGTAGGTCTGGATTTAATAAGCATCATTTAGTTTTTTTTTCGGTAGTTCGTCCGCAAAATAATACAAATCTGTACCGAATTTAAAAATGTTTTTACACTAGTGGTTTTGTTTTATCTTCGAACACGTTATTGTTTGTGAATTTGGGTCTTAGTGTTAATGTGTTACTTTTATTGTGATTTGTGTATAAATTTGGAATATCATATTTTCTTTTCAACTTAGTATCTAATATGGTAAGTTTACGACAATATTATTATTCAATTTAGACTTATCTTATTTATATACTCGAATATAGATACTTTATTTCCAATTATTAATATCAATGAATGTAGTTAAATTTTGTAAACATGAAGCTGTACTAAATGTCGGGATTGATTAAGCGGAATGAGCAATAAACGTACATTCCTAATTCACAAAAAAGTGGTATACAGGCTGCAAGCAAGAAGGCAGTTGTGACCGTATATGCTCTAAGCGGGGCATATGTTAAAAAATACCCACAAAATATTCATTACGTATTTGAAAAAAACATCAACATTATATTGTAAACAGAGCTTTTTTCAAAAATATCAAAGAGTAAACGATAAATGACAAATTGTGTTGCGCCAGTAATTATTGTTTAATACTAGGTGGTTGTAAATCGTAAAGAACTAGATAGTTGGGATACGAACAGCCCCCTCTATTTCGATCCAGAGAGTTTTTTTAAGTACCTTACGTCTATGAGATTCACTATATTGACTATTTTGAAATGTGTTTAAATTTAATGTTAGCAGGCACATAGCTAGGGAAGGGGAGGGTTCCTGGATCCCCTGAAAATATGTTGGTATAGGCATGGTTCTTACTATATATTTTCCTCAGGTTTGGCCGTTTGGACCCCTCCCCCGAAATGAATTTCTGGTTGGGATCACCCCCACTACTTGAATTTCTTGCTACGTGCCTGCTGAATGTTATTGTCATAAGGCAACGGGTACAAACATTTCCCTTGAGATGATATCGGAGGATCTTTAAAACGCTTTTATTTTACAACTTCTTATTTACTGAAGAAGAAAAAAAATGTCTAGAGTAAAAATGTATTGTTTTTTCATCAATCGAGCTATATCTAATATTTTATGCGCTCTAACGACATTATGTATTTAGGGCTCGATTTTAGCCACTTTTGGGAACTAATAAATGTAGTAACAAACAAGTAATTAATGCCTTAGATAAAAATATTGAAATTTGGAAGTTGCATGTGTACCACCAAATCAGCTTTTTTGGATGTTTAACTTTTTTTATCCATTCCGGGGGTAGCGAGAGGGGGTTGAACTTTCGAATTTTATATGTAACTCTATGTCTAATTTTACCTTATTTTGGAAACACATTTCTGCGCAAACCGGAGGTCTCTATCTCGACCCGTTTTCAGTGGTAGAGTACCTATTGAAATAAGAATTTCAGTCGTATCGTTATTTTTTATTTTCTTTCATAACATGTTGAAAATGACCAGTGGCGTATATAAGGGGGGTTTAGGGGTTAGAACTCCCCCAGAGTCATTTTTATTTAAGCTAAAATGATACAAGTAGTATGAAGTAAAGATCTTGAAGGGCCCCAAGGACCCACTGAAAATGACCACCATTAACTTCGTGGCAATAACAAAGTCTACTTTCAAATTCTCTTTTCACGTTCTGGCGCATTTTAGGCATCTCACTAAAGCAAATATCATATTTTTTTGTTGTAGTTCTTGAAAATTATCAAAACCCAATAAATAACAGTTTTAACTCTACGACAGGAACTCTTTATTTTAATACTTTACCTTTTGAAAAAAATTTGTCTTATGTATGCCTCCAAAATATGGTGAAGTTCTATATAGGGTTGCAATTAAATTCAAAAGTTCAAGCCCTCTTGTTACTCTCAGAAGGGTTAAAACAGCCAAAAATATCTGATTTCGATGTACGTATGCAACTACCATACTAGGACTTTTCGAACACGCCGTATATACATACAAATGCTCTTAAAAACCTCGACAACCAGTTGGATAATTTCATAAGAAATGTGAGAGTTCCTTTTAAGGCAGTTAAATCTTTTGAAAGTTATCGAGGAAAAACCCTAGCAGAAAAAGGTTCAAAATGGCACCATTCTCCACTTTTTTTTCAATATGCTTACTATAAGACCACCCCTCGAATATCCGAAATGTTTAAACCATCCCGGTACATGCATACATATATACATAAAAAAATACATGGGATCGATTTGAGAACCTGTTCTTTTATGGACTCAGTTAATAAATGCTATTCAGAAAAATATACTAAATTAAGGTGTTTAAACAGACTGACTTTCAATTAAATTTAATAATACACGATTACTTAATATAAAGACAAATTTATTAAGAAATAGTTGGAAAATAATATTTATAATAGCCACTACTGGATAAACTTTTTCTCAAGCGCTGTCATTATTGATATTTAATTCAACTGAGATACTTATGAATGTTAAGGAAATTGCTGGAAGGTATAATTATGTGTATAGTTACTTAAATTAATTTGGAATAATAACAAAACTTGTCGTATAGGCTGTTGAGGGCTTGATATATTTAAAATGATACACTTAATTTGACAGTGGCACAGAAAAATAAATTGGGTGGGTTTTAAAAATTTGCAGTGTTAAATTAAACTCATAATTCGTATCTGAGCTTTGGCATAAAAGTTTTTCCGGATAATAAAAAAAATTGGAAATACCGAAATATTTTATCTTCTGGGTAACTCGAATATTTTTCAAAATGTACAATCCGTTTTTATTAAATGATGCTACACATTTCGTTGGGAGGTTCTAATCCCCAGAACCCCCCCTTGGTGCGCCACTGTAATTTAATCGTAAATATCGAATTATTCAATAGTTATTTTAATGTCTGTCAGTCTGTGTATTCGCGATATAGGTAAAAAAGTACTTCCCCGATTGAGTTCAAATTTTGGTCAGAAATTAGGGATCATATGGGGATGACCTGGAAACAAAATGGCGGTCTAGTGAATATTAAAAATATTATTGCTAAAAAACTATGTATTATGTAGGAATCTACTGGTAGAATTATGGTACGAATCCAGGATGGCGAAATAAAATGACGGCCTAATAAAATATTTAAAAGTTCAAATTTTGTGCAATAATTAATTGTGTTATAGAGATGAACTAGAAAATTGTGGTACCAACTCAACATGGCAACAAATTAAAATGTTAGTATTCACGAAAAAATCACTCTCCCAGGTTTTACAATTCTTCTTTTAATGTCCCAGACGCCAACAAATATTTTGCCTGTCTGTCAGTACGCGACATAGCTTGGCATGTACCGGAACGGAATTTGAACGGATTATTCGGCCGATAGCTGGACCGAATCACCGGAATTCCGGCCGCCGAATCAGTTTAGTAGGGCCACAAAAAAATGGGCCAAACAAACAACACTTCGTCGCGCATTGGTGCAAGCGGCACTGGCAACGCCGAATCAATTGGTAAAACGAAGGTAATTTCCCGAAATCGTTTTGAGTGCCATCGATTTATATTCACATACAATACGCATTCAGTGTTTGGTGTGTAAACAAAATAATTGTTTGTAATTTATGTAAAATGATTATGTCAAGGGGAGGCAGCGGTAAATCAGCTTCTACGAGTCCTTTGTGAAACCATTTAAAACGCCACCACAGTGAGGAATATGAAAGAAATTGTACCAAAAGTATTAAGGAGAGCAAGCAAGTAGTTACAGGTAGGCGATATTAGTTTTAGATTCAATCAGCGTTCGAAAAAAATTCACTATAAAATTACAGAAATGATTTGCCTAGATAGTCAGCCATATTCGATAGTAGACAATATTGGGTTTAGGAGATTGAGACAGTATTGTTCCTCAATATAACTTTCCTTCCAGAAAATATTTTTCTGATAATATAATTCCCGATATTTATGATAGGATACGTAAATTAATTTGCAAAAAATTAAATAATTCTACTTATGTTTCCATTAAGTCTGATATTTGGACATGCTCAAATACAAATAAAAGTTTTATCTTAAAATTGGAAAAAAGAAAACGTTGTTTTGTGCTGTGAGAGGTTGTCAGGTAGTCTTACCGGACTTGCAATAGCATACAAAATTATATTTTTGATAAATGGTTGGGGCATTAAAAAAACAAAAATGCATCTGATATTAAGAGATAGCGGAGCAAACATGGTCAAAGGTTGTAGGGATGAGGAAATTAATAGCGAAGGATGCTTTATACATAAAATACAATTAACAATAAATGACAGTATTAAATCCCCAAGATTCAGTATCAGAAATGATAAGCGCTGCTCGACGAATAGGAACACACTTTAATCATTCCTCTTTAGGATGTGACAAACTAATCCAAATCCAAAAAGATTTAAATTTAAGTCGGAAAAGTAATCCAAGATGTGCAAATTAAGTGGAATTCCACCTTCTACATGTTGAAGAGACTACTGGAACTGAAAAGATGTGTAATATTTTACTTGACAGAAAACACTAATATACTTAACTTAACAAATAATCAGTGGGATCTGTTACAATCAGTGCTAGAATTACTCAAACCATTCGAAGAAATAACAAAAAAGATGAGTAGCAGAGACTCCATTATTTCTGACGTAATTCCAACCATCGCCACTTTGAAGCGGTACCTTTCATCTACTAAAATAAAAAATTGGCATTGTGTAAGGCTTATGCGAGAACCATTAGTCAAAGGCCTTTTGAGAAGGTTTTCTGAAGTAGAGACTACAGACTATTACACTTTGGCTACTATTGTTGTCCCGAGATATAAAACACGTTTTTTTTTCTGGTGACACCAAAGTTGACGAAATTAAAAAGTTACGTACGAAGGCGTAGAAGTGCCACATATAAAAAAAATAAATCATTTCGACCGAAAGAAATTTAAGTCGAAATTTCGAGAAAAAAGTCCAAATTTTTTTATTTCGGGAAAAAAGAAATTTCAACTTTAAAGTCGAAATTCCGAGAAAAAAGTCAAAATTTTAATTCTTAGCGTATAGTGTACTTAAAGATGTATCAAAAATCAACGAACGAAATTTGTTTAACTGGTGTGAACTTGAACTGTGAATTTTATATTGTAAGTACTATTTCAAAGTGATTTTAATATGGAAAATGAATTGATCAAGTGTTACTTCAGCATGGGTTTGAAATATGATGAGATCTTATGCTTTTTATTTTTTATATTTTTATGGACTGTTTACATGGAATATTTATAAGCACTCGAACATTAAAGCGTCGTTTACAAAATATGCATTTATATAGGAGAAAAAATTATACGAATTTAGATGAAATAATTAATTACATTCGAAGCCAAGTTGAGACATCTTCACAGTTACATGGGTACAGATGGATGCATTTGAAATGCCTACAAAACTCCTACAAGGTAACCCAGGATACAATTCGTCAGTTGCTGAAGGTATTAGATCCAGAAGGTGTGCAATTTCGACAAAGGAAACGGTTAAGACGAAGACAATATAAAAATAATGGACCAAATTATTTGTGGCACATGGATGGTTATGATAAGCTCAAGCCATATGGAATTGGTATAAGTGGGGGCATGGATGGATTTTCGCGACATATTATATGGATTAAAGTTGCTTCAACAAATAGTAATTCAAAAGTTATTGGTGGATATTATTTAAACTCTATAAAAAAGTTGGGAGGATTTCCACTGTACTGACTTCGGAACTGAAAATGTACAGGTGGAAAAAATGCAGAATTATCTGACATAAATTCACAACATCAACGGTAATAACGCATTTATTCATGGTAAAAGTACCTCAAATCAAAGAATTGAATCATGGTGGTCAATTTTGCGTAAACATAACAGTCAGTTTTGGATAAACTTATTCCAAACACTAAGAGATGATAACAATTTTAATGGCAGTGATCTTGATAAGGCTTTGATCCAGTTTTCTTTTTTAAACATTATTCAGGTAAGTGTACGAATAACGCATACCAGCACTTAATTTTTTTTTGGGATTACACGTGCGTCATAATACGGCCACCAGTAAATTTCATATAAGAATAGAATATCCATTGTGTCATTGACTACGCACGAGTTATTCTAAAAAAATTCAAATTAACTCACTTTCGTGGCTATTTAAAGACAGAATATGCAAGATTTTTTCAAAGTAATATGCTTTCCTACTCGCGTAAGGTAAAGTGCACTTTTTCGTTTTATACCCATTTACCATATAAGGAGTTTATGAGAGGTAAAAAAGGAAAGTGATTTTTCATTACGCCTCTCTGAAAATAACATATTTGATTATTAAAATTGAGAACGAAAACTTTCAAGGTTTCGGTCAATTAAAAAGTTGGAATTAGACGGTGTCAAATTGGAAATAAATCCGACGTTTCGCCTGAATGAATTCAGAGTTCAGATTTCGTGGAGTAAATATCCCTGAAGATGCCTCGTGTAATCGAACGCAAAACGTCGGATAGTATTTCCAATTTGACACGTTCTAATCCCAAGAACCATGATTTTTTATTGAAATTGACTTTTTCTAGATTTAAGGTAAGCTGGCAATTGGAATAGGTAGTAGTTATTTTCATAACAGGTGCGAAAAGTGATACTTTCCCGCACGAAATTGCCGTTCTCCAAACGACGTGAAGCGGAATGTGAGAAATATCACTTTCCTTGAGAATTTGAAAAAAATTTTTCTACAAGCGTAACCAAGCGAACATTAAAAAAATAAACATCAAAGAGTAGTTAAAAAAGTGTTTTTAACATGTTTGTAGAAAGAATGAATTATAAAAATGCACAATAAATATTAAAAAATATGCATAAAAACAAAATATTTGCTAAAATTATTTTGCAATTAAAAGTTTTCTGTTTTAGGAAGAATTGGAAAAGATTTCCCTGGAATGGAATACACATACATTGAGAACCTCCAGAAACTCGATTTCTCCTGTTGGCAGACCGATTATTCTGTACAATATGCCTGAAATTTATTCAGCTAAAGATTATTCATTTACCATTAATGACGAGCAACTTTTTAAAGACTGTGAGCAATTTAGTATTCAGCAGAAGTTTCGTTGTGAATCCGATGTGTTTCATCTTTGTAACGTTATAATGATGGAAAAAAATTTGCAACATATTCAAGATCCTTATAGAGCAACAGATTTGTATCTTACTTTACTTACTGAGAAATGAAGTTTATTCCCAACTGTAGTTGTAATATTGAAATAAACTTAACATCAGTCATTAGGGAAATATGTAGTTTTATTTACAATTTAGCTACTTACCTAGTAGTTACCTACTATTTTATTTCATTTCAAATATTTATTTCTGTTTCTATGTGAATGAAAAACTATAAAGCTATGTAATTTAAAGTAACGAAACGTTTATCAAATTTCTCTAGGCAATTACCAATGTTTTAAAAAACACAATTTTAGTATTAAAATCTGTAAAGTATTTAAATGAATAACCAATTCGTTTTTTAAATAAAACTAAATTTAAAAACATGATATATATTAATGTTTTGTTAATTTTAATATTTAGGGCGTAAAAAATACCGAACTAGACCAAAACTCAGGTATAAACTTTTTATAAAACAACAACACCAAAATAAAAAACTAATAACTATAACCTAAATACTAGTTAAACCTAGTTATTATACTGTTTTGTTAAAAAATAGCATAAAAACTTTAAAAACAAAACTTGAAACATGGGACGTTAGAATAACTTCAAAAAATAGTTAATATCTAATAGGTATTTCATTTCTACCTACTACAAAAGGTCGATGATCCACGTTAAGATTGACTTGTAAAGCGACTTTCATATAATATCCATTATCCAGATGTTGCTCCTAAGTACTTCATTCATTTCACAGCGAAAGTCGACGTAATTTTCATATTTACGAGATAGTTCTAAGGTCGATGAGCACGTGTGTCCAGTAGGTGTTCTTTGTAAACCAGTTGAGGAATTAAAGCTTATTTTCAAATCAGTATCTACAATCATATCACTACCTGTAGCAAATCTTAAAAACTTTTCTAGCATATCGTCACTGCTTTCCCTAATAAATTTCTTTAAATAGCCACAGACAGTATTTTCTTCTGTAAATTTCAAAATACGACAAATATTTTTTGAAGAAGCTTTTTTGTTGTCATAAATAATTTTTAGTTCATTTGCATTTAGCAAGCCTTTTAAAACAGATTTCCAACAATCTATCACAAACATTGGCTTCTGTATTATCTCTTTATGCGCTATATCTAAAATCAGCTGTTTAATATTTTCTTTGGAAGGATTCCATTTGCAGTCCAAAGTGTGTAATATTTCTATGATTTCTTCACTTTCCACTGTCTCAAAGTCTTCCAGAGCTTTGGACAATACCTTCCACTCGTTTGAAGAAAGGTATTTAGAAAACGTATCCAATAAATTGCTGTGACAGGTTTCAAACAAACAAAACTCTATAAATGCGGGGCCAATTTTAATGGGAAAATATTGAAGATCAGTATACCCTTTTTTGAGTATTTTGGCTACTGCTATCCAATCTTCCTCTTTCAGGTCGTGTCTGATGAAAGGTATTTTGTAATTCATACCCAATGTTGTTTCATTATAGAAGGAGTCCCAAAATTCACTCAAAGCGTCTCTGTATACTCCCCCCATGTCAAATCCAGTCTCTTTCTTACCATTGGGTAATATCATTTCTACCTCAAGTGTAATGGTTAGTGGCAAATCTTTAAAAATGTCAATGAGTTCTCGGAACACATGTCCTCTATGAAGTGTTACATGGCGAACATCAAAAGTAAATGGTTGAGGATCAGGATCCAATTGTGGTTCTGAGGAAAACTTCAAAAACTCCTCTAAATTATATGTATTTTCGATTTGAAGGCCGCCTACAGTAACTTCTTTAACAATCTCTTCTTGTAATCCTACATAGTTATCATTGGTGTCTTCAAAAAATACAATAGAATTAGCACCACTATCACTGGCATCTTCTATGTGATGTGGAGATGAAGGTTCCCTGACTATCGTTTCAGGTAAGTTTTTCTTCTCAGTGGATAAATAAAACCTTAGCCTATTTAGTCCTGTTACTTGATACATTTGTCCCACATTCAAATTAATGTCTTCTATTTTATTACATTTAAAGTCCCATAGATCGGCTTTAAAATTGGAAATATGTCCGAAATGAGAAACGCCTTCAGGGAAGAATATTTCTTTTGCTTTTTCAAAAATGTCCTTTATCTCTGCAGATTCTTGAATCTTTACGCTCCTAGTTCCTCCTCCTTGCTTTGTTCTGACTTGGACAAATGCATTTTCAAATTTATGGTGCCAACCAAAGTCCACAAATCTTTCCTTATCTTTCTTATGTTTCTTATTTGACCTTCTTTCTATATCCGTATCAGATTTCTTCATTCCATATTTCTGTCTTATTTTATCTAATAAACTTTCTCTTTTTTGGGTGCATTTGGTTTTACAAAAATTCTTAAGAGCAAGTCGATCGCCATAACCTTGAATATATTCAGCCAGTTCTCTGTCTTCCATTAATGGAATAGCAGTCATGTCAATCTGTAAGAAAATTCTAGCATTAGATCAGAAATCTAATATTAAAGGCTTTTAAAATAAGTAGTGTAAAAAACACTTAGGTTTAAATTCAAAGTAGTTATTTAAAGGCTTAGTGCCTTCTTAATACTTATACCTACTAGGTGACCTAAGCGGAGCAGTGAAGTATTTCGAAAATGATACACGTTATCAAAAAACGTCCTGTATAAAAGCTAAAGGAATTTAAAAAATATACAAAACAACGATATTTATTTCGTCACGGTGTTATTAAATATATATCCTTGAGAGTAGAATGTACTAGCACAAATTGTGAGGGTAAAAACACTACACTTTTATTTTCTTTAAAATACCACCAAAATAAGTGGTTTCTGGAAGAACGTCGTACAATCTATGTTTTGTTAAAAATAAACAGTTGCAACGCGGATAGCAGTATTCCGTTTTATATAATTGCCAGACTTAATATTTGTTTTGATTTTTCCAAATTAACCCTTCATTTCCTGAATAACCCCATTCTACGGTATGGAACATCCAGATTGTGATTTTATGTTGTTTTTATTCTGCTCCAAATTCTAAGAATAATTTGTGTTTAATATTTTATTTTAATTTCGGTCTGATTAATAAAGTTAAAGTAAAAGCTTATACTTAAAAGAAGTTTGCAAGCTACATACAACAGAAAATGACATAAGTAATAAAAAAAGTTTACTTATCTTTATTCATTAGACCCATTGATACTATTAAAATTAGACACTCTGGGAGGCTATAAAAGTTTAACGAAAGCTATGAGAGTAATACAATCTTAGTTTAAAAACTCTATTCAATGAAACTAGGTATAAGTTTAAGAGCACTCAATATCTAGAGAAATGCGGCGTCTTCCTGACTTACCTAATTATTTATATCCACCGAAACTTTTGCCAAAATGTCCAGTATTCTTTTTTGTTTGGTAGATGGTAACTTAATTTTTGTTTTCATATAAGAAAGAACAGTAATTTGATTATTTTAGTGTTTAGAAATTTAAATTTCATCATCCACCGTTGAAAAATAAATATTGCCACTGTATTTTTATTATTAACATAATTTCTGCAATTAAAAAATATCGCCCTGTTTTCAGTAAAAATATATAGAAATTTATCTCCACCCTTTAGCCCTGTCAGCTTTCACATACGTTTGCTTTGGGCGCCCAGAATTTCAGGTGACACTGGTGACAGCTAGCTTTCATCAGTGGCATTCGTTATTCACAGTTCAAAATTTATTTCGTACCCATTTTATGTTTTTTTTTGTGTAACGTGCCGCGGTAAAAAAGAGCAGGGATAGATTTTAAAACTTATAAACTGTTTTAAATTGAAAAGAAATGCTGGAAAGCCCTTTTACCTGGTGCCTGCGGTGTATGATGTTATTGTATAATAATTATCAAGCTTAAACCACAAAATAATGCCTTATGTGAATCGAAAATATTAAATCGGAGGCTTTAGGAATATCACTGGGCTCCAAACGAATCGCGAAAAATGAAAACTACAAAGGCGCCATAAATCAGGATACAGCTTTATGCAATAAACGCTTCAACAGAAAAGCTTGATGCATGCTTCGCATATTTTTCCTGCAGTTGTATTATTGATATTAATAATTTAGACTTGGCGATTATTTTACTGAAAAAGAAGAAACGATGTAGTTTATTTTTATTTTTTTTTTAATATTGCACATTCTACATAATATTTAGGAATTTTTCCAGAAATAAATATTTTACGTCTCTGTACATACATGATTCGTTCAAAGTTAATGTAGATTAAATCAAAATCTTTAAACAATTTTTTATAATATGATTTTTTCTCAGTAAAATCATTACCGATTTAAACCACAAAAAAGGAAAAGAGGACATGTATAAATACTGTCCTGCTTTTTTTAATTATTCGGTCTACTAAATTGATTATGTGAGAGCCACTAAACATGTATGGGTTTAAACCATGTTATATATAGACACTCGGAGTGTCTTTACAGGCTTTATTACTTCTAGGCCTTACAATTTAATTATCCATCCAGAAAACGATGGTACTAATACGAAATACCCATACTTATTTTATAATTCATTGTATACTACGGCCGGACGGAATATACGAGGGATCTATGTTTCTACTAGCGATTGAGCTGTCGCCATACGCCTCGTGTTGACATATGAATAAATCGACTTTCGTTTCATCTGTTAAGATTATAAAGCCTTTAAAAGTGTCAAATTTTAATTTTTCTAGTGTCAATACATATCTCGAAAACATCAATTCAAGTTACGTGAAAATTTGAAATACAATTTTTTCCTGGAATTTAGAGTAGAATCCTTATATGAGTGTTTCATAACAAAAAATTACATTTTTGACTTTACAACTTATTTGAGCCTCCCTGTATCCGGAATAATTACAGGTATCGTTGTTTTCTATATATTTTTATATACTTTTATACGAGTGCTATTTTCAGTAGTAATTACACAAGTGCAGCAAAATTAACGATAATTTTGCATGAAAGTGTGTAGTATTATTATTTCATGAATTTATTTTCATATTTTTGAAAAAGAAGGAGGAGGACTCTTTAGTTAAAATTAAAAAAAAAACGGTAAATTCTCCTTTACCCACGACTTTCCTCGTATATAGAATTCAACTACTTATAATACACCTTCTATTCTTATAGGTGCTATAAATTCGAGCATATGCATGGGGATCTGGGAAACCTTAAGAGATGCTAGGTTGGTTAAATTTGGAGGCAAAATTGTGCAATTTAGTGCTAATTAATAAACAGTTTACAAATTGTTTAAACTCGAAACCACTTCAAATATATCCGCTTAAATACGATTTTTCCTGATTTGGTTTTTGGAGTTTATTTCAACCGTTATTTAAAAATAAATTTGACAAATTTTATTGTAACTGTTTCTTTTCTACAATTACTATTCTATTCTACTATTATCAAATTTTAAATGCGACGTATCGTATTTGGGCAACCAATATTAACTTCATTTTTTTAAAATACGGACCTGGATTTTTAATTGCATTTTTGAAGTTGATGAATTTCCAATCACAATGATCTATCAAACTTGCCAGAAAAATATTGTTTGTTTTTTAGATCCAAAAGTTAAAAAAATCCATATAGGTAACTACCTTCCTCTCACACATTGTCTCTTTATGGGAATTTTCTTTAATATAAGTTTATTTGCGATTGCGAGAAAGTGTCAATGAAACTATAAATTATATGTTCTAATACCTATTGAAATAAATTCGGGAAAAAATAAAATAGAAATCGGGAAAAATCGTATTAATGCGAAGACCTCCGAGGTGGTTTAGAACTTTATCAATTTGTAAACGGCATATTAATTATCACCAAATTGCGCAACTTTGCCTCAATTTAACTAACTTTGTTTCTTTTACGTTTTTCGAGAGAAACGACGAAAACGAATTTGTAGCACCCTGTATAATACGCGTATAATTCGTTGATAGCGATCCTATAAACTGAAATTTATTTACTTAAGTTTTTTAAAGGTTTTAATTTGTTATTATTATTATTATTACTCTAATTATGATAATAATAATAATATTAATTATTATTATTATTGTATATTTGAAATAATTATACGGATTTATACAAAAATCCAGTTTATCCCATAGGTATTATTTTTGAAGTCTATTCGATGTGTAGTTTCTCAATAAAGATTTTTTTACATTTATTTTGTAAGGCCGCCATTTTATTTCGCCATATTGGATTTTTACCAAAATGTAATTGTATCATCCTCATATGACCATTGATTTTAACCGAAATTTGAAGTCAACCGAATAAGTAGTTTTTGAGCTATGCCGCGAATAGACAAACCGACAGACTGACGGACATGGGGGACTATGTTTTTCGGAGTCGAAGGACTCTAAATACAAAGATCTCTAAACATCTCGGAAGGTAATTTTTTCAGGATTATAACACTAATAAAAGAGGCAATTTGTAAAGACAACATGCTTGAATGCAAAATTATCTGGTTTTTTTTGTTGCACGAGCGTAATTTTCGAGAATAATTCTCGATTTTAGAGAAAACGTATTAAAACTAGAGTGTTTGCTATGGACCTAATAGCTTGTCTTATAGTTTAATGTAGCGTAAGTGTAGAAACACAGTGGAAGCAGGTTGCCTGCTTACCGGTAGCACCTGCTTACTATGAGACTTCATTTAAAAGCAATCGCTATCGAAAATGTATATATCCAAAACAAGTTTTAAAAAAATGTATTTCTTTGTGCCTATAACCGGCGAGAAAGAATTAAATAATCATTCGGGTAATATCGCCCGCGCCGAGCGCCGATTCCCGGCACGGGCAAGTTTTAACCTGCCGCTGCTATGCTATAGCGAATTTGAAAGTATGGTATAATTATAGATTAGAAACATGCCAAGCCAACTCTTATAGGCGCTGGTATTTGTATTTTACCTTACCCTTTCTTTTTCGAACATTGAGATAACTTCTTTTGGTATTTGCCGACTTTCCATAAATACTTTTAGCATTTCCTGCATTCTGTTGGACTAGCTCCGTGTACAAACAGCACTTAAGACCTCAGCCTCAGACCAAATAATGAAACCTTGAGACAGAAGCCCTACCCTACCACAAAAATAAAAATATCAAGTTTATGTTAATTGGAACATTTCAATCAACGAGGCGAACGCATACCGACTACCGAGTAACATATAAATAAATTAATAAATGGAATAACAGCTTTGGCCGGCCGGGATTAGCGGGTTAAAACGCCAAACGGCGCCGGCGGTCAGCGGCTGTCAGCGATGCCAGATGTCAAAAATAAAATTATAGCGCAGCGATGCCAGAATTATCGAATTTTAGGGAAATTTATGGTACAAATTTTGTCGGCAGAGTAAAACATTAATTCGAATTTATGTTATATTGACATATTTGAAAACTTAAAAAAATATATAACTGTAATAAAAAATAATCGGTGTAGCATTGCTACAGGGCCGGCATGGTCAGTTTTGTTTTAACAGCTCCGCCAACTGTAAAATATTTAACATATTTTTAGTGTAAATTTAAAGTGATTTAAAGTTTTCGCGTTTTAAAGTGTCTAAATAATTTTTAACAAAATATTAAATCGGATGAAATTATGGTACAATTATTTATTATTGTACGTTCACTGACTGTTAATGAAATAAGGTAAAAATTATAGTACAATTCCATAATTATGGTACGTCTGGCATCGCTGGCAGCTGTACTTAGTAGATTGAATTACCGCAGTAAATTACTTTCGTACACCGTGACGTCATAGCTCTAATTGTTAGGATACGTCATTTGGCGTAGAAAAAATATATTTTGTTGACGCATCGCTATGAGCCTTGTGGTACAGAGGTAAGATTCTCGGTCCGCGTCGTGGAGTTTGTCAGTTTAAATTCCAAGTTGGACTATTTTTTTTTTTTTTTTTTACCTTATAATTTTGAACATTTTTATTAGGTTAGGTTAGGGTTAGTTAAGTTTGCTATAAAGAAAACGCGCACGAGTTTATATAAAATCAAAAGGATTTTTTTAACAAAAACGCCAGTATAGGTGGATCTGTCCCGTTGGGCGTTAGGTTAGCTCAGATTCGAAGATAAACCATCATTAAAGCTTTAAATTACATACAAAATCAAACTTAAGCTAATTTGAACGGAAAATTTTCCTGCAATGATCGACTCATGTACTTAGAACTTTTGTCTTCCACGACACTCGACAGGTCAAGACGATGTTTGCTATCTCTTTTTCTATGATTACTATAAAATACACCGCTTTGACCCACGAACGTCGGAACTTTCACCTGTCAGGGTGTTTTATGCCTTACCATACCGCTTTTCGAACGCGCCCTTGGATTGGCTTGATTCGCGGGACTTTAGCTGTGAGTCTTGAGGGGCCATAAATAATAAAAACCAATAACCAATGACCTATAGTGGTTATTGCCAATAACATTACTTACCTTATGTACTATGCACACTGCTTTTTCCTCAAAATTCACAATTCACACCAATTAGGTAAAGGCAAAGCAAAGTTCATTAAATTTCGACTTTTTTCTCGAAATTTCGACTTTAGAGTTTAAATTTCGACTTTTTTCTCAAAATACAAATATTCCGACTTTTTTCTCGAAAGTTCAACTTTAAAGTTAAAATTTCGACTTATTTTTCAGGAAATACAAAAATTTCGACTTATTTTTCACGAAATACAAAAATTTCCACCTTTTTCTCGAAATTTCGACTTAAATGTCGGAATTCGAGTTTAAAGTCGAAATTATTAAATTTTTTTTTATATGGTGCACTTCTACGCCTTCGTAGGTACCTTTCATCTACTAAAATAAAAAATTGGCATTGTGTACGGCTTATGCGAGAACCATTAGTCAAAGGCCTTTTGAGAAGGTTTTCTGAAGTAGAGACTACAGACTATTACACTTTGGCTACTATTGTTGTCCCGAGATATAAAACACGTTTTTTTTTTCTGGTGACACCAAAGTTGACGAAATTAAAAAGTTACTTCTCACTAAACTTTCAGATTTTCAGAACAACACAGGAGAATCTCAAATCCAAATAGAACCATTAGTTATTAAGAAAAAGAAAACAGCGGAAAATATGTTGTCAAAGGGTTCGTTGAGCTTATGGCAATGTTACCATGATATTGCTACCCCTTCAACATCTAAATAAACTGAAAATTTTGGAAAACACATAGTTGATCAGCTTAATGCATATTACAAAATGCCATTTCGAGATAGGAAAGCAGATCCAATGAAGTGGTGGTGTGATTATTATAAAACATTTCCTGACATAAGTAATATTGCTAGACAGTTCTTATCAAGTCCAGCCACTAGTGTCTATTACGAACGTTTATTTTCCGAAATTGGGAACATATATGTTGACAACAGGTCTAGATTATCAACTGAAAATGCAGAAAAGCTATTATTCATCCATCATAATTTAGCTAAACTAAATTTTGACTATTGATGAATAAATATTATATAATTAAGTTTTAGGTTAGTGTGTTACTAACATAAATCTTTTTTGTTAAAACTTTTATAGCATTTGTTCAATATTTGAATTACTATTTTTGTTTTGCTACTCTTTGGTGATAATTTTTATGTCATTTGTTCCAATGTTTAAATTAATAAAGTAGTAAAAAATATGTAAAGATTAATATTGTAAATTTTATTTGATATCTGTAACAACTAAGCTAATGTACGGGCAATACTGTTCTTATTAATTTCAATTCATTACGAGTCGTACAAATAGATTTTTCATTCAATCATTGATTTTTTTTTCAATTCATACTAACTCACTACAATACACGAGCCCCTAATTACATTTTTGAACTTTTGATACAGGATTAATCGAATTTGTTGATCCGGCCGGATCGGTAATCCGGTATTTGGGCCGGATCAGCCGGATTTAGTGGTACCGCCGGATATCCGTTCCATCCCTACTTAAAACTACTTACATGGACTTCAAACTTTGTCAAAATTTAAGGGTTATATGACCAGGAAATATTTTGGTAAATGTTCAATATGACAGAACAAGATGGCGGAACAGGGAAAGGTTAAAAAATTACTACTAAAAAACTATTTGTCCAATTTACCTCAAAATTTTCACAAAAATCAAGTATTAGGAAAAAAATGTTTATTTGTAGGTTTACGTAACAAATAACAATTCCTCATAATAATTTTTGCCCTTCTGACAACTCTGAAACATTACTTAATCTTTGAAATTTAATGTACAAAATTTAAACAAAGTCAAGACTAAAGTACCTTTTAAAAGATATGCAAATAATAAAGGTTTTATATATAAAAATAAATTGTTTACAATTTATTTTTATATCTAAACTTGAAATGATAGTTCACGATTTAAAATTGATTTAGAATTCTTTAATTTTATAAATACTAAATTTCCGGAATGAATATAATATATAAGCTTCAAAAATGAAATTTTTATGTACAGGGTGTTTAAAATTTCAAAAAAAAACAAAAAATTGTTTAGAATATTTGTATATCTTAATATGAAATCATAGCCCAAAATTCAAAATTTAACATTTTCTAAAACTTCCTGAGTGTATGATCACCGGTGCACTAAATTTCGAAACATGGGAACTTTCGTAGCTCAAAAAATCAAATAAAGTTTAATGTACGCTACAATATTTTTACAGGTTATCTCAGTTATTATTTAAGATAGAGGGATGCTGGCTTCGCGACACTGTGCTACTAAACAAAATTAGCCTGGCCTTCATTTTTAATATACATAATAAACGCATTATTATACAGTTTTCTATGTAGAACGCTATGTCGTAGTTATTTGTAGTACAGGGTGTTTAAAATTTCAAAAAAACAAAAAATTGTTTAGAATTGTTTGTATATCTTAATATGAAATCATAGCCCAAAATTCAAAATTGGTATTTTCTAAAACTTCCTGAGTGTATGATCACCGGTGCACTAAATTTCGAAACATGGGAACTTTCGTAGCTCAAAAAATCAAATAAAGTTTAATGTACGCTACAATATTTTTACAGGTTATCTCAGTTATTATTTAAGATAGAGGGATGCTGGCTTCGCGACACTGTGCTACTAAACAAAATTAGCCAGGCCTTCGTTTTTAATATACATAATAAACGCATTATTATACAGTTTTCTATGTAGAACGCTATGTCGTAGTTATTTGTAGTACAGGGTGTTTAAAATTTCAAAAAAACAAAAAATTGTTTAGAATTGTTTGTATATCTTAATATGAAATCATAGCCCAAAATTCAAAATTTGACATTTTCTAAAACTTCCTGAGTGTATGATCACCGGTGCACTAAATTTCGAAACATGGGAACTTTCGTAGCTCAAAAAATCAAATAAAGTTTAATGTACACTACAATATTTTTATAGGTGCTACTAAACAAAATTAGCCTGGCTTTCGTTTTTAATATACATAATAAACGCATTATTATACAGTTTTCTATGTAGAACGCTATGTCGTAGTTATTTTTTTTTTCCTAAGCGTCTCAAATATTGAGCTACAAAGCAGCCTTTCACGTTTTCCAAAAATGTTTAACACTTAATATTTATTTTAAATGATAAGCCCGCAATTTGGAATTATTAACAAAATTATAACAATTTTATAAGTTGGCTGTGGTTATATTACTGACTGTTTAAAAAAATCACCTTATTTAAATTATAGGCGAGGCTTGTAAATCTTATTTTCCAAAAAATGCCATAAAAAGAAATCTAAGATTGGTGATCGTGCTGGCTATCTTATCAGTCCATGACTGCCAATCCATCTTTCGGAAAAATTATTTTCCAAAAAAAGGGTTAATAATACGGCAGTTGCGACTAGGTGCACCAGTACAATATATATATATATATATATATATATATATATATATATATATATATATATATATAAATATGTTATACATCCTTCATAAATGCGATATACTGTCTGTCTTCCTAAAGTAACACTTGTTACGGTAAAACTAAAATGTCTTTGTTGTTTCCGTTTAAAAATGACATAATGGTTTTCTAGGGATCCATGCCGAATGTTATAGCGGTTAAAAATGCCAGAACTGGAAAAGTGGGCCATTCAAGGATATTATAATTCCTGTTAAGAACATAATCTAATGCAGCAGACACAATGATTCATTTTTGTCAAACGACGATGACGATTTCAGAATTACAGAAATAGCTACTCCGCTGGCTAAACCACGATCGGCATTGAATTATACTGTTGAATTCTGGCTTTCATTAGGAGCAATATTGATAATATATATTTATTCGACGTACACCAACGTTATAACAACCCATGTCTGGAACATGTTTTGCATCATAGCAGTGACAGTTATCTATTTTGATCAAAGGCCGACCGCGATTTCGCTTTTTTTAAAGTTCATTAGGCCGTCATAGAGTAGTGATCCCCGTGAAGGGCAAAGACACAAAATGGAATTACAGAAATAACTACTCCGCTGTCTAATACTAGATCGGTGTTGAATTATACCTAGCTTTCGTTGGGAGCTATTATGATAATATATTTATATTCCACATACCCCAACGTTATAACAAAGATACTATGATTCCTGCTTGGAACATGTTCTGAATCGCTGCGGACACAGTAATGTATTTTGGCAAAAGACGATAGCGATTTTGCTCTTTTTAGATCTCAGCAGGCCGCCATAGGATTAGCGAGCCTCCTGTAGAACAAAGGCACAAAATGGAATCACAGAAACAACTACTCATTCCCGGTCGTGGTATTAGTCAGCGGAATACTTGTTTCTGTGATTTTATTTTGTGTCCTTGCCCTAAACGGGGCTGGCTAGCCTGATGAGCTCTAAAAAGAGCGAAATCGCTATCATCGCTTGACCAAAATTGATCATTGTGTCTTCTGCTATACAGAACATATTCCAGACAGGGATCATAGTATCCTTGTTATAGCGTTGGTGTACGTGGAAAAACAATATATTAACATTATTACTTCCAGAGAAAGCCGGGAGTCGACAATATAACTCAATGCTGGTCGCGGAATTAGGCAGCGGAGTAGTTATTTTTGTGATTCCATATCTTATAAGTTTGAAGTATAATTTTTTGATCACCATTAAACCAAATTTAACACACTAGATGGAGTTGAAACGATAATTTAGTACTCATTAAATTAAGGTACTACCAGATTCTTCTTTTACACCGAAGTTTGTAAAAATGAGAATAAATGCCCTAAAAGTAACTCGTTTCCTTTTCGTTGGGACAACTTGTATATTTTTAAACAATATTTGCTTTAAAAAAAAAAACAATTTTGGAATTTCTGTTTTCAATAATCATTTGTTTAATGCGGCATAGAATACTGAATATTCAGTAAAGCATGTATGGAGTGTCAAAGTATGGTGACTTACTGTGTACAATAGACTTTTTAACAGCAAAATAGTGATTTATCAAACTAGATGCCATTTGAAGCAGAAATAAACTGTTCCGATACGAGATTTTTTACATATTTAGAAGTCAGTGGGGGGTCCTACGTAACCAATGAGTCCCTAAACAGTACGCGTAATTACACCTAGGTACTTTTGTATTTCAATATGTTCAATAATGTTTCCAGTTTAATCTTCAGTTAGGAAATTTAGCAATTAGGCAGTTTCGTTTTTACTTTCCACGTAAAGGAAAGTATTGTAATCGTGAAATCATCTTCCAAGATTTTTTCAGATCTTCACGTCAGAGTCCCTAGATGTCTGTGTACTTATCCGATTGATTTCAAATTTTGGTCAAAGTTTAAGGGTCATATGGGGATGAGATGGTAACATTTTTGTCAAAATTCATTTTGGGGATGTAACAAAATGTTTAAAAAATTATTACTAAAAAACGACGATATAAACTGGTAGAAGTTTTGGTACGAATCCAAGATGGCGTAACAAAATGAACAATTAAATGTTTACAAAAATAGTCTTAAAAAATCACTTATTCAATTAATTTTAAATAAATTAATTAAATAAAAAATCAAGTGCTATCAAAAGATAAACTGGTAAAATTTTGATGAAGAGTCGTTGTGGTGGAACAAAATGGTGGCTTAATGGAATGTTTAAAATATTAGTATTAAAAACATCTTATCCAATTGAGTCGAAAATTTGCACAACCATCAGGTGTAAAACGGGATGAATTAGTAAAATTGTGTCAATCACATATGGCAAAACAAAATGGCTGCTTATTTAATGCTTTTTTCCACAAGTTTTGCACAAAAATAATCAAGTGTGGCATAGTGAAATTTTGGTGACGAGCCATTATAGTGAAAGAAAATAGCGGCCTCCGGCTTAATTAAATGTTTAATATATTAGCATAAACAACTTATCTAATTAAGTTGAAGATTTGCAGTAAATCAAGTATGAAGCAGGGATTAACTGATATAATTTTGTCAATTTTACATGGTAAAATAAAATTGCGATCTAATTAAATGTTTAAAAAGACGGTAAAATCCCATTTACTAGAAACAAGATGATGGATTATGGATGAAAATAATAAATGTCGTGATTGGTTTTTTTTATAGATTATATAAATACACTTGCAAAAAATAAAAAGATAATATAAATATAAAAATAAAAACTAAATTAATAAAAAATAACATAAATGGTAAATAAATATATATAGACAAAATAAATACCAAGAAAAAAAAATCAAAAAAATCGGTAATTTGGTGTTTACCCAGAACATCCCCTCGTGACGAATTCCACCATACCCAGATAATACTGTTTATATATACGGTATATTTGGCAATACTTTTATAGATATTGTATAAATTGTAATAATATGGGAGTTTTATTATAAGGTAAGTTCTAGGTACTTGGGTACAAAAATAGGTAAAACCCGTTTAACAGAAATTTCTCCATAATGATATTTTCACTTTGTGAAGAAAAGCGACACATATTAATAATTATATAATATGTATAAAGTTATTACCGAATAACTATATGTATATAAAAACTGTGTTTCATGTGTGTGGTGGACAGTTATCCATTTTGATCAAAAGCCGACCGCGATTTCGCTCTTTTTAAAGCTTATTAGGCTGTCATAGAGTAGTGATCCCCTTGAAGGGCAAAGACAAAATGGAATTACAGAAACTACTACTCCGTTGGCTAATACTAGATCGGCATTGAATTATACCTAGCTTTTGTTGGGGGCTATTATGTTAACATATTTATATTCCACGTACACCAACGTTAAAACAAAGATACTATGATTTCTGCTTGGAACATGTTCTGAATCGCAGCGGACACAGTAATGTATTTTGGCAAAAGACTGCGTTACGAGGAATGTTACGGGTAAAGCCTAGAATTTTAGTTCAGCTTGCTCCTCCCAAATAGTTTTTCTGACTTCATTGCTAGAGACAATTTTTCGTTGGTGCTCTCTATGTAAACAGGGTGTCCCAAACGCAGTGGCCTATTAAAAGTATCTGGAAAACCAATAAATAGATCACTTTAAAAATTTGGCTCTGGCCATAGATGAACATAAACTCTGTTCAAAATAATTTAAATGGTGCGGTGTTGCCGCTTCTACCTTAAACAGGTAGCAACATCCGTATTTTAAGTGGAATGATCATTTCATGGTGTGGGGAAATAGATAATAACTGGGATAGGAAAGTGAAATCCATTTTGTTGCAAGTAAATTCGTTTGGGAGTTACAGAGCTTCAAAGGGTCCAAAATGTCAATTTTCAAGCGCCATTTTCTCGAAAACAGTCGAATTTAGATATAGGAAACGTAACACAAAAAGTGTTTAGAATGTTCAGGACAAAACAAAAATGCAATGATATAAAAGGTATTTTATTTAGAAAACGGATGTTGCCACCGGTTTAAGGTAGAAGCAGCAAAACCGCACAATTTAAAATATAAAAAAAGAGTTTATTATCATCTATGACCAGCGCCAAATTTTCAAAGAACTCTATTTGCTGGTTCTCCATATACTTCTAATAGGCTACTGAGTTTGGGGGACCTTGTATAACCGACACTGATTGTTTGCGATTTGGAAGTTTCTACCTTCACTCAAATAAATGTGGAAATATATATTTTTAAGCTTTATGAAAATAAATAACAAACATGCTATCTGGATCCCAGTGACCTACAAAAATGTATGGCTGCCGCCCTGTCCTGTCCTTATTTTTTTATTATTTTAGATTAAATTCAATTAGTACAAGTATAATGATGAATGATAATACTCCTTATTCTCCAAGTTTAAAAAAAAACCAGTTGGCCTCGTTTAATTTTTAGGGATATAATTTCCGCTATTGGCAGTAATTTCTTATATTATTTGCGTCGATAAGATCTATTGCATGGCTCATCCGATTAACAACTAATCGACATTCTGACTGAAACTGATCTAGGCGATACGAATTACAATTTCCGTGTCCTGTTATCTTGCCAAAGCCGAAAATGGCTTGCATTATCATTTAATCGACTATCGATTAGGCTTAATTGAAATAATTTGTGTTGGGAAGTTATTCTGAAAAAGTTCAGTTCTAAAAAAGAAGCTTTTGCAGGTGGGGAAAATAATATTTAAGTATTTTATGAATTACTAGTTAATTTGGAAAAATTGAATTTGGAAAATAGAACCAGAACGCGTAGTCTAAGATTGTTTATTTTTATTTTCACTTACATGAGTATGGTTAATTAGGCATTAGCTGTTTTTAATGCCTCCCTCACCTTTTATTTGGAAATTTGAAATTTGGCTTATTTGAATAGCAGACTAACTAGTGCCTTTTATTTACATTTTAAAATGACAATTTTGCCTCATTTCGTAGAAAGGTTTTTTTTCAAACTTAATTCGCCCATACAATATGGGGTAAATAAAACTAATAATTTCAGAATGGCGAGAGCCATTCGTAAATGTGACTGAATCTAAACAATGGGGTATAAAAATTCTTTAAAACTCACTAAACTCGAGAAGTTATACCCCACCCGATCCTAATACTTGGAGCGCTCTTGTTTACGCTATTTATAAATGATATTGTTGACAGTCTCTCGGTCCACTGTCTGCTTTATGCTGACGATCTGAAAATTTTTTCGAAATTATCCACTGAAAATGATTGCATTGACCTACCTACACGAAACCTAGACATTTTGCATGAGTGGTGTATTGTGAATAGTCTGGATTTAAATGTGTCTAAATTTAATGTTATGACATTTACAGTAAAAATACCTCAGTTAACTTTAACTATGTTATAAATGGGGTTACTCTTACCCGTCCAGATGTTTTTAGAAACTGGTATTATTTTTGACAAATCAGTTTGTTTTGTACCCCATATAACTGATTTAGTGTCAAACAGCCTTATGCTTCTTGGATTTATTTTACGAACTACTCGCCACTTTTTATTCTGCTTGTAAAAATGTCATTTTTCTCTTTAATAGGGTCTAAACTGGAATATGCGTCAATAATTTGGTGTCCTTTTTATAAAGTACATATTGACTGTATTGAGTCAATTCAGAAAAAGTTTACCAAAGCCTTGTGGTTTAGAGCTGATACAGCTTAGCCTATTAAAGGTTTTTCTCATTATCAATTGCTGCGAAGGTTTTCGCTTATCAGCGTTTGTGTTTTTCTCAGCTATTTCTACATAAATTCATACATAATACTATTATTTCTGAAGAATTATTGTCAAAATTAAATTTTCGTGTTCCTAATTTAAACTTCCCTAGCTGTGATACCTTTTATCTGCCCCCTTGTAGGAGAAACATTTACAAGTTTTTACCAATTAATCGAATGTGTAGTAGTTATAATAATCACAAAAATTATTACGATATTTTTAAATGTAGCTTGGGCGCGATCGAAAGACATTTTTACCACTAGCTTCTTATTCTTCTTTTTATGTTTTCTTTTTTTTTGTATTTGTTTACGGTTTATCTCTATGGATTAAATCCTATTTTGTGTATCTTATTATTTAAGTATTTGATATTGATCTATAAGTATGTTAACTCGTGTATTTATACTGTTCTGTAACTGGGATATAGTCCTGTAAGGCAGTGTATATATAAATAAAAAAATAAATAATAGAAATATTCCTAAAAGAGTGGGTGGGTTATTTTTTACTATTTTTCTACCTACGCAGCGTCTAATAAGGGAGAACATTTAAAATGATCAGAGTCCCAATTTTTAACAATTCATTTTTTCATTAATGAGTTTTTTGGGAATATTGTTTTAAACTTAAGTTGTTCCTGATTTTCTGGGTATAACTAAATACAAACAACTAGTTTTTTTAACACATATACATTTTTACATTTAGTTTACATTAAGTTTTAATTTTTTTTATTGGGATTTAATGAAATAAATTCTGACTCATAAAGTCATGTAGACCCACTCTACCAAAAATTAGGTCTAAGATAAGTGGTGCAAATTCCTTTACGAAAAGAACTTATGTAACAAAAAAGGGAGAAGACAGAATAAATAGCTTTTTCGCGAAGGTTAAGTTTACCATGCATGTCTAAACCATTTTTTTTAAATGACACCGAAATCAACATGCAATGATTAGTTTTAAAAATTGAACCAATTACTTTGAGAATGCAATTTTATACAATGCTCTACGCTCTATTTCATATAATAATTTATAATTTCGAATCTTCCGCGTAGTCAGTAAACCACCGAACGTTCAATCTACACATCCTAAAACTCGATTGACGGGAAATCCATTGTGTTTTCAGGAAAAATGGTAGAGAGTCATTTTAAACATACAATTCTTATTTCGAGGTAAAAAAAAATTGGTAAAATCACTTTTATCCACAACGTCCGTCGTACGGAATTCCATTACTTAAAATAAACAGTCTAAACAGTAAACTTTGGTTACAACGTATTCTCTAGGGACAAAAAATGTACTTTAAAGCCGAGAAAACGTTATAAAAACGTGTTACCATGACAAAAATTGAGGCTATGTTTTTTTTTTCAATTAAATAAACTATTTAAGAGGAACTTTTTGTAATTTTAACTTTTTTTTGCTTATAATAATTTTGTTTATACCCTGCCGTAAGAGGCAGTATATTCTCGTCTAATGACTACGTGTATGTTCTCTCACTTTGCTCGATATGGTAGGGTTTTCGGGGTGTCTTTAAAGATAAAGGTTATCAAACCTATTATGTTTTATAATCAGCAAGAAGATACTTATTTATTGAAATAATATTTTACTAACCAAATAACTTTTATATTCAACGTTTTCTTCTAATTTAAATAATAAACTCTGAACTTTATATGACAAATATTTATTCGATTCACAAGTGGCTACATTTATATCACCCCTGTATATTTATGTCTAGATCGAATTTAGCAACTCAAACGCAATTTAGCATTCCATTAATAAACATTAATAACATTCTGTCAAATCAAATTCACTACTTTTATGTTGATTGGTACAGAATAGGCCCGCTTTCACAGTATTTTACTTTCTATATCATTAATTTCGGTAGCTCATTATGTCAATTTCATAACTCCAAACCAATATCCGTGAAGGTTTTATAAGGAAAAGTCTGTTGGCCCGACATAATTATTTAGATAAATTGTGGGTTTTTTATAATCGTGTATCGCCAGGAACAAAAGAGTAAAACAAACAATGGATAAAAAGATTACAAGGACGTTGGACATGGCATTTAGTTATTTATGTGCTCTATGTGAATATATCATACGTAAATATGGAATATTACAATGTAACAATCGGTCATATGTATCTGGCGTTTTATTTCAATTTTACCAAAGCTGATTTTTATATCACTGATTACACTGATCATGCTAGTGCTAATTAATAAAATGGTGGTCAGCTACTCAAGTAGCGTTGCAAAATGTAGTTGGGCGATTCCACAGAAAAATGAAATGTCAAGCTGAAATTTAAGCTAGAATCTTACAAAAATTAGGTAGTATCCGTGAAATGTATTCTAGTTTTCGCTCCATGCCCATTTTTACCGCGATCTAAAGCATTCGAAGAAATATTTGCAAATTTCTAGACTCACGTCGGGTCTCAGTCAAGCCAAATAAGAAAAAGCAACAAAATCATATATAATGAAAATGTTCATAACATTAAACTTTTAAAAAATGACTATAGAAATGTAAAAAGTCTCTATCAGCGAAGTATAAAAATGCAAACTTTGGTTGGAAATTGGCCAGCATGCAAAGGACATCCACGAGCGCTGCGAAGCCTATAGTGTATTCAAAATCAGGATGCATATTAGGAAAAAATCACCAGTGATCCTGTGAACATAACAATAGAACATGGCCGTCAATGGTGGTTTTGTTTTCATAATACGCATTTTGGTTTTGCATATTCTATAGAAAAGTACGTAGAATTAGCTAGAAATCCATTTAAAATTGCTCCTGATTTCACCGTTTAGTGGAAAATGCAACTACTGGGAAACGAATTATTTTAACCTTTTTTATTTTATTATAGCTGTTGGTCTCAGGACCGATTTCAACAAAAAATAACATTTTTGAAACAAAAAATTTTCAATATGTAGTAATGTACTAGTCAAAGTTATATTAAAACGAAAATCTTGTATATAGCCCTTTTCGGGAGAAATGTGGTAAAATGTAAGTTTTCTTTAAATTAATAGCCTTCAAATTTGGATTTGGGCATAATTATGTTAAATTCGTTAGATCACATTGGATTTTATTCAGCCTCATTTTTGCTTTCGTTTTTCTTTGTTGTTGCCAAGCTGCCATTGTCAAACTGTTTGGTTTATTCCTTTATAGTTATCAAAGATATTTATTGAATGTTAAAAATGCCAAAAAAATTGAAAAAAAAAACACAATGAAGCCATAAAGGCCGTAAAACATCGTAAAATAATTGGGAAAATTGAAATTTTAATTAAAAGTATATCTCCGAACTTTAATGTACAGAATGAATGCATTCCAACAATTTTGTGTACCTCATGTTTAATTAAACTATTTAATCAAATTAGAAAATGTTATTGACTACGAGCATTTCAGGATTCGACCAAAAAGAGAAAACCACTGCAACTATGAGATATGTAAGGTGGTGCATTTCCGTGCAAATCACCCCAGTAACTATAAAAATTGGCCATATTCATTTATTATAGCAAAAAAACCCATAAGGAGGCCTAGAAAAACATAGTTCCTACAAAATCATTTAAAAAAATACACAAAACCTGTAATTCGGAAATTCAAAGAGGGAGAAGTCATATATGCGGTAAATCGACTAAAGTTAAAAATAAGTTGGCTTTAGCTAACGGCTGTAAGCAGCAACTTGTTCGTCAAATTTTAAAAGTCGAAAACGGACTGCAAGGTGATTCTTATATTTTATTAACTAAAGCCGAGGGTGTATCTATGTTGGTAAATACAAATAAGGAATCCAAAGTCTTCTTTTCTAAACGTAAATGTTGTAAAAAGGATTCAACAAGACTGCAATTTATCTTTAAACTCTATGAAAAAACTTCGTGTTCATCAAAATCAATTAAAAATGATTGAACCTAAGGCAATTCAGATTTTTATTGTTCAAATATATTACATGTGAAGAACTAGAAAACATAAAATGCAACGTAGATTCCACTAATCCATTTTTTGTAAATTGTCGCGATATTTCCGCATTTCTGACTTTTGTTTTAAAGAAAAGAAATATCTTAGAAGATTTTCATATAAAAATAGGTACACACGGTGGAACTGGATTCCTTAAAATATGTTTATCGGTTTTACACCATAATGACTTAGAAAATTAACCAAATATTATAGTAATTATACTTTTTTTCTGTCAAAAACTACCTCCTAATAACTACCTTTTTTAATAATTATTAAAAGTAGGTTAATTTGATATTCAAAATTCGGCATGAAATACTTGCTAGAAGTTTAAAAAATCTAAGCAGCATTCGTAAAATTTGTTTTACGAATGTCGCTTGATGGTTTTTCATAATCTTTTTTCTTTACTTCTATCAGTCTGGCGTCGTGGAGTAGAAAAAATGCATCTTTTTAGACAAAAAAGCAGATACTGCAAAAAAATTGATCCTACGCGAAAAAATCGAATATCTTCTTGTACCGAATTTAATAAACTACAATTTTGCTTATAACTTCTTCTCGAAAAATTGATTTTTTTCAGATAATTGATAAAAACTAGAATTCGTCCTTTTTCACACCCTAAAACAAATAAAAACCCACGGCTCAAATTTAGGATCATTTTTAGAATATGTTAAGCACTTCTTCAAAAAAATCCCACTTGGTCGGAATTTTTTTGAAATCAAAACCTAATTGGGCTATAAAAATTCGATGGTAACAATATAACAGTAATGGTATGTGAATCTGTTAACACCTCTTTGCATGCAATGTAATTTTAAATAAAAAAAAAAAGGACTAACAATGAGAATCCTACACAACAGACTCGATGTAATTCGGTAACCACTGTTGATTGAAGCAATGCGTTGGTTGATCCGAACACAATAAACACTTAAAGACCATTAAAATTAAACGTATTATTTGTCCGATTCTAAAGATTACCAATGATTTTGATATACATTTGTGAAGGTATGAGTCAATACTTCAAAAGGGATATTTTGACGGTTCATATGGATCGAACAAAAATACTTTATTTTGAAAATGTATTTCAACAGGTTCTTGATACAACCAACAGTATTTTTTTGGTATATTTATTTTTTGTTAAATAAACATTATAAAACCAAATGAACCAGAACCTTCATACAATTAAATCATGCTAATATGACTATAAAAACAATTCTTATATTAACATAAAATGGAAGCTTCACGGCTTTGGTCAATTAAGAAATCATGGGATTAGACCGTGTTTATCCGTCGTTTCGCCTTCGATTGCACGAGTCATCTTCAGGCATCTTTACTTCACGAAATCTGAACACTGAATGAACTCGGATTTTTTTTTGTGTCGATGGGGAATGCTTTTACGCCGACTCCATCCCGGTTGGGATGGAGACAGTGTGGGACTCGCATTACTGCCAGGTTGTTACACCTGACAGATTGCCATACCCACTAAACCCGACCGTGTCCCCATCAGATGGACCGTCATTGGGCAAGCTCAAGGGTCCTTCTATGGGGTTGATGCCGTCCTTCCGGGGATGACCCTCTAAAAGACATGGACCTCTAGGGGAGTGTGTTGCCTCTTTGGCACGGTGTTTTTGTGCCGCCTCTCGTTACTGGTATATCTGAAAAAGAAAATATCGTTAGTGATCTAGTCGTCTTACCTGTTGATGTTACTCTTGTTGTTCCGTCCTCCCGTCTGTCCGGTTGCCACTGCCAGCGTCCCACCGGCCCTGGGTCCAGTTTGCCGATGCCAGGTTCCTCCGTTCATCCGTGTGTTGGTCTTCTTAGTGTGTCCTCTTCTGGGCACTCAGTGTCACTGCTGTTCCGTGTCCTTGCAGTGAGGAACTGAGGAGGGGTGTTCTTTTACCTCAGGTTCAACTGCAGCTTACGCCGGAGCCAGTTGAGATACCTGGTATCCTCTTCTTTTACCTCAGGTTCAGCTGCAGCTCACGCCGGAGCCAGCTGAGGTACCTGGAAGTCCTCTTCTTGGAGCTTCTGTTGGCCACAGGAGTTGCTTAAGAATTTTTGCAAGTAAGATCTAGCTTCTGAGGAGCACGGAGGCTCAGAAGTTTTGATTTAACTGCATCCATTCTCAAGCAATTTTAACGCAGAAGTCCGTGTCTTGGTCTTCTGTGTCTTGTCCTATTGTTGTGGTTTGGAGCTAGTGGATCATAGTTCATCAGGTCTCGTAGATTTTCGTTATGGTGGTTTTCGGCTGCTCTGAAAGCTCGGGTAGCCTTTTGTTGCATGAAATCTTCAATTTGTGTCCAATGAAGATCTCTCTGCAAGTCCTCGTTCCTGATGAACCACGGGGCATCTGCCGCCATCCTTATCAGTTTATTTTCTGTCCTCTTGATCTTCAAAAGATTTGTTTTTGACGCATAGCTATAAGCTGTGGAGCCGTATATTAGTTGGCTCCTTGCTACTGTTTTGATAAGTAGCAGCTTTGTCCTGATTGCCATTTCGCTCTTTCGGCAGAGCAATGGATAAAGTTTATTCATTGCCTGCCTAGCTTTGGTCCTCGCTGCGTTGATGTGTTTGGTCCAAGTCAGTCGTTTGTCCATGGTCATACCCAGGTACTTGACCTCATTGGACCATGGAATCTCTACTTCTCGAACTCGGATTCTGGCACTGGCAGTCAGTCTCCTTCGTTGGAAAAGTATGGCCTGCGTTTTCTGGGGGTTGATCTTGACTTTCCACTTAATGCACCAGTCATTAAGGTCATTTATGTCCTCTTGCAGTCGCCTTCTCAAGATACGGGTGCTTGTGTAGGATGGCGGTGTCGTCTGCGTAGAGCGCTGTTATGCCCTCGTTTCCTATTGGGACATCGTGGGAGAAGATGGAGTACAGTATGGGTCCCATTACCGACCCCTGTGGAACTCCTGCTATCAGTCCTCTTTGTTCAGAATGGGTGTCGTTCACTTTGACGGAGAATGTCCCGTCTCTTAGATAGCTGCGAATTAGTTTAATGCTTCTTCTCTCGTATCCGGCTACTGACATTTTGTGCACCAGCCCTTGGTGCCACATCCTGTCGAAGGCCCTCTCGATGTCTAGGAAGACTGCTCCTGTGGCTTCTCTGTTGTTGAATCCTTTCGTGATGTATTCTGTAGCTCTGAGGACTTGTTGTTCAGATGAGTGCCCTGCCCTGAAGCCGAATTGCTCATCAGGGATGGCATCTAGCTCTTGGGTCTCATCTTTAAGTCTTCTGGCTATGGCTCGCTCAGCTACTTTGCCTAGTGCAGGGAGTAGACTTATGGGCCTGTAGTTTTAAGGTTGGGTGCGGTCCTTGCCTGGTTTTTCCACGACAGTGACCCCGCCACATGCTAGGGAAGTGGCATGTCCTTATTACAGTGTTGATGATGCTGGCCATCGCACTGTAACCTTTCCTTGGGAAGTATTTCAGCATCTTATTGGTAATGCCGTCGGCTCCAGGGGCTTTTTTCACTTTTAACATCTATAGTAGGAGTAGGAGCAATGCCATTCTTCTGACTTACAGTTGAAGTCTCCTATAATAATTTTTGGGGTGGGTCCTCTGGCTAGATGTTCGATGTCTTCTCCTAGTAGTTCTTGTCTGGGAGCACGATATGCGGAAGTAATCTTAACATTATTTTGCCGTGTTTTGACCTCAATGGAAATGGCATCTAGTTCCACATCCTCAACCCCCAGGAAGGAATGTGGAACGCCTTTCCGGACTAGTAGAGCTACTCCTCCCGCAGCAAGGTTGCCACGGGGGTCATATCTGTACATATGATGGAAGGAAATTCTAGTCTCAGGTCTGAGTTTTGTCTCCTGGATTGATACAACATCTGGGTGATGTTCCTCCAGAAGCTCTAAGACATCTGTTTTCCTGGCCCTTATTCCACAGGTATTCCAGGAAATTAGTTTTAACTCCTCGTTTTGTTGTTGCACTTGCATTTTATTTCAGTCTGCGAAGCTGTTCCTCCACAGCTTTTGTAATTGTTGGTATTATGTTTTCAACAATTGAGGGCATCATTCCTGTAACTGCCTGTAAGATGGCAGCTTATAGATCTAAGGGGGGACTGGATGTTTTGTCCTTAGATGCACTTGGTTTTGCCTGTGCTGGGCCATTGTCCTTATTGGGTTTGTTTTCCTCTTTAGTGGTTTTGGCCCTGGTTTGAAGTTTGCCCATGGGGCGACAGGTGTCTTTTTGGGAGTGGGGAACTTGGGGCAGCCCCTGTAGCTGGCAGGGTGCCCACTTTGCCCACAGTTTGCACAGGTAGCATTTTTTGTGCCGTCTTCACAAACCGGCAGATTGCAAGCACTGGCCCTGTGTTGTCCAGCGAATTTTACACATCTGTCCGGATATGTACATAAGGACTGTGTGTGCCCAAATTTTTGGCATTTGTAACATTGTTTGATCGTCTGGTCTTTTTTCTTCGGCTCCATTTTTATCTGTCTGTCGAGGAGTACTTGGACCCCCATTATCCTCTTATCTGCCGACTTAATCAAAAACAGTGGCATCGGTTTCTTTGTGACCCTGGATGTCATACGAGTTATTTCGATCTCTTTGAATCCGATTTCGCTGAGTTCTTTCACGGTCTCTTCTATCGGGGTGTCCATATGTAATCCCCTGATTACCGCATGGACCTTTCTATCCTCGGGTAGCTGATAAGTATGGTACGGCTTGTTGGAGTCTTTTAGGTGGGTAGTTAAGGCTCTAAAAAATTGGAAAATAGTCACTTCTCATAAACTTTCAGTACGGAGCCGGGTGAACCGAATCAATCCGCACTGTCTGAATGCTCAAAGTGAACTGATGATGAACTCGGAGAGATTCAGGTGAGCTTTTATACCCGACTTGTACTCGCTGTACCGTGACTCTATGTTAAGATCGATTTCCACGTATGTTGTAGACCGTAACCCCTATCTTTATTGCAGTTTTTTGTATGTTTAAAAATTTCAATATGTTTTCTAACTTTTCGTTTATAAAACCCTGGAACAGACGATAGAACCTTGGTTTCCTTTACATTTATATTATGGCCAGTGGTATGCTTGTGTTCAGCTACAGCAGCTTGAACAATTTGTTTCTTTTCAATACATCGCTCATGTTTTTTTTTTTGGTACAATAGAGTGGCCACCTCGGTCTCCGGATTTGCAGCCCCCGACTACTTTTTGTGGGGCCACCTTAAAAATGTGGTGTATAAAATTAAGCCCAATGACCTCGAGGATTTAAAGGAGCGAATAGGAAGGGAATGTAGACGTATCGAGGCAGCTGGCATTCATTTTAATGTATTAAATCTTTTCCCACAGTATTTGGCTTACTGTCAGGAAGTAAATGGACAATATTTTAAACACATTACTTAGTTTCATTAATTTATTGTTTGTTGTATTAGGTATTTCTTTTTTGTATTGTTTCCAATGTTTTGTACAACCTACTTTTAAAGTTGAACCGCTATTTTCTCCTCCTAGTGTTTTGGTAGCAACATGAGGAATTATCGCGCTTTCCGGTCTGGCAGAAGGTACAGCATCTTTTACCTATCGAGTTTCACCAAATTTTTTGTTAATTTTACATACGGTAGATTTAGTTTATGGATTTCTGTTATTTGATATTGAAAATGTTTATAAACATCTGGCAGGTTTCTCATTCTATCTCCATAACCCTGTATAATTAAAATTTCAATTCTTTAGGTTCCAGTTAAACGATCCATTTTTGTAAATCAACCAAAGTGACATTGTCAAACCTATCAAGTATCCTTTTGTGTGCAGGTATTTTAATAAAAGGTAATATATTAAATTATGGATGTTAGACCCCAATTTCGCTAAAAACTGTTGACTTGCTGACCAAAATATCTTCCATCCAACTGGATTGCCGTAGATTTTTCCACGAAATGTGCATAGTTTTTTTATAAAAGAATCTGTTTTCCAGTAAATGGATTAAGAAAATTTGAAAGATATTTACTTAGTTTGTTTGTGGGTGAGTCTATTGCACTGACGATCAGTCAAAGTGCTACATTGTTCTTGTGTAGGAAGATCGTAGAAACTGGGGATCTTGGAGCTGCTTGGTTGCAATGATTTCTTCTCCGCTGGTGGTATACTGGAAGCGTTAATCAGATTGATGATGCGTCTTCTATTCTACTTGTAATGTCTGCCTGCATAACATTATAAATGTTGTTGTCCAAAAGTTGAATTATCTATTCCATGTATTCCGTTCTGCCAATGACGACTGTGACGTTGCCTTTATTTGCTGGAAGAACCAGAATGTTTGCGTTTTCATTTAAAGCCTTCATCGCTGATTTTTTGCCACTTCGGTGTGTTTGAATTTTTAGTAATCTTCTGCTGCCTCATATCTGACTTCATTAGCTTCCTTCACCAGCAATCTTCTAATTGCGGCTTCGACGGATGATACTATGTCTTCTACGGGACAGGATAATCTCTTCATATTTCTTGACCACCTTAATCAACAACATCATAATATTAATTTCTAGATGTATTTGTTCAAAGGAAGGAAAATTGTACATCAGGACATTATGTGTATAGAAAACCGACGCATACAAATAGATACTCAAATGCAAAGAACCGTGATTTCTACGTCTTATATTAATCTAAAACAATGAGAGTTTAACAGTAGCATTTTTAAGTACAGTCGTCAGAACCGTCTTTAACAGGCCATAGACTGTAGAAGGTTTAAGTTTACAGATAAGCAAAATAAAATATTATATTTATATAAAAATCAATAACTTGTCGAGAGTTATTGCCTTAAATACAAAAATCAATTTTCATTTTCAGAGGGTAGGAGCAAATATCCTCCTTGCTTTCTATCTCGTCTGGTGCCATCAGAGCATTTTAAGCATACACAAAATATGGAGAGACGTCAAAATCGGGCATAGCGAAATACTGGTCGACAGCTAAATTTTGCTCAAAACGCAGCACTGGTGAAAACGAAAGTTCATAGCAGCTGCTTTCTTAGAATTAAATCCGGATATTTTTTTGTAGGCCCAAAACCTCCTAAACTTCATGGTTCAGGTATCAGGTGGAAAGAATTTAGTATTTAATTCTATCTGAATTGTCAATGTAAAGAAATAAAGAAAATGAAAATTCGACAGACCGAGTGCAGAGAATTCAACAATTATTTCTTTGTTAAAGATCATTAACATTTTTCACACTTAGATTCACTGTTTCTCAATGAACACCTATCCCATAAAAAGCAATCTGATTAACAGCAATAAAACATATTTTTCTTTTTGCTTTATAAATCCGGAAAAATACTTAAGGTCAGATAAAACCCAGAAATGTCAAGGAATTTCAATCTTCTAAGTGGGTAAGAACTCTAACTCGTTTCCAGGCGGAACTTTAAAAGAAGTTTCCTTCCTAGTTTGTAAAGGTCTGTTAGCTTTATTTAAAATCCAATTATAAAAAAGAGCAAAATATATTGAGGAACATTATATCTGCGCCTACTTTGGGGAGAGAATCGTTTATTCTTGCCTATTTCGCGACTACAAAGTAAAAAGACGAATTGCCTCATAATAAAACAAATTTACAATTCAGAGTGGGCTCAACGAGCCAGTATAATGAGGGTCAAATTAAACAAAAAAAAAAAAAAAAAAAAGATCGCAATGGATTCTTGAAACGCTCTACATTACCTCCATTGTTTCTTTGATTTTTTATGGAATATGTTAAATGAGAAAAGTTTTCTAGGACAATAGGACAATAAAACATATGAAAGGTCTGACAAAGATGGTGAAGGTTTTGAGTATACATTCTAAAATCGCAAAATGTTACACCCGATGTTACTCTTTTTCCTATTGACTTATATCCGACGTGATGTAACATGAGATCAGCTTTAAAACGTTAGTAAATTCATTGTTTTTTCCCCTGTTTAGGTGTACTAGTGGCTACTTTTGTAGGAAAATACGTATTCCTCAGATTAATAAATAAATAAAAAAAAAAGATGTAAAATAAATAATTTTTCGGTAAATATACAGGGTTATTCACGGTTAGTCGCTAATTAGAAAAAACTGGAGAACCAGTGTATAGATTACTTTGAAAATTTGGTTCTGGACATAGATGAACATGATCCCTCTTTTTAAAACATCTTAAATTGTGCGGTGCTGCCGCTTCTAACTTAAACCGGTGGCAATTTCTTTTTTTTATTGGAATAATCTGTATATTACTGCATTTTTGTATTGCTCTGAATATTCTAAACACTTTTTGTGTTATCTTTCGTATTCGTAAATTCAATTGTTTTCGAGAAAATGGCGCTTGAAAGTTGACGTTTTTGACCCTGTTAGCTCTGTAACTTGCAAATAGTGGCGTATTTTGAACGCCTTTCTGGGAAGGGGGGGGGCAAGTAAAAAAAATTCTTAGAAGTTTTGTTAAAATCATACCCACTAAAATTAGCGTTGACTAAAAAAAGGATTCTCGCTTATAAAATCGTGGTAAGGTACTATATAAAATCATTTTTAGTTTTAAACAATTGCTTCGGTTAGTAATAGGGGCATTTGCCCCCTTGCTCCCCCCCATCTAAATACGCCACTAACGAAATGGATTGCACTTTCCTATCTTAGTTTTTAGTTAGTTATCTATATCCTGACGCTAATTTCTACTTTGCCAGGAAATGTCAAATTTTGACACCTCCTGTCAAACTAGAAGAACGCATTTCTGTTCCGTCATGCGCAAAGGGCAGCGGAACAACTTTTTTATACATACACCCAATAACCCTGATATGAACCACTTCCCCCATTAAGACCAAAGCAGAATAAAGCTCTTATTGAAAACGCAAGAGGCTGAACTCTTCAAACTACGACAAACCGCATCAGCAAATCAACTCATTAACTAAAATAGTATTATATTATTTTGTTTCAACAGACTGGAGTGTTTCATTTTGTTAATAACTCCTATACGATTTGTAATGTTCGTCTGATTTTAGTCTAGCCTTTTGAATTGTAAATATTAACATGTTCTTTTGGACATGTCGTTTATTTAGTTGTTTTAATTATTTTTTTTGTGACGTATGCGTACTGACCAGTTTCAGGTTCTTAGCATAATTTTATTTAATAAGTGCCTACTTGTTCTATTTGAATTTTTTTTGCCTTAAATAGTTACTAACTATAGCTTTGTCAATGAGTTTGTTAAACTTTCGACATTAAAGAAGGTGTGTAACATCATACACCAGAAGCTTGCCGATAAATACGAGCTCCTGAACACCTTTGTGCCCTATTATAAATACCAAACAAGTTCAGTGCTTGAAAATAATGCCCTCAAACTATACTACGACCGGGCAATTATGATCGACAGACCGGTGACGAATAATAGGCCTGATGTGGTACTGTTAAATAAGGAAACAAAGACAGCTTATTTGGTAGATGTCGCTGTACCCAATAATAACAACGTGTTGGATAAATATCAAGAGAAAAAAGCCAAAGATGCGGAGCTGACCATCGAGATACAGCAGATGTGGCGACCGAACACACAGAATCAATAGAAACCAGTCCACTCCTTTTGATGCATGTATCCAAGATGGGCTTGGAACCCAAGCTTTGTTGGGAAATTGATTGCCAATTTCGATATTAATAATAATAATAATAATAATAATAATAATAATAATAATAATAATAATTTGATTGAACCAAACCTGGAACTTAAAGAAGAGACCCAGTTTGAACTTGAGAACGAACGTGTTAAGCCTTTAGCTACGCCTACAACAGAGGAACCCGAAGAGGAAGTACCAAATTAAGAAAACATAGACGAAGACGAATCTAAAGATTATCAACACCATACTAGCAGAAATTAGTTTGGAGTATGATACCCTTGAGAAGCTCCAAACACTCAGTTACTGCTCTGCCGTTGCGGTCCTTAGATGTCAAAAAAAAACAACAGCATTCTCAGAAGAAAACAGGCAAGGCTACACACCAACAAAAACCCCATATGGCAGAAAATCTGATCGATCTGAGACAGGAACTAAAAAGACTCAGAATTTTGGAAGAATAAACACCCCTCGAGCAGATTTAAGTGGCACATTAAAAAGATATTTAAGAAGATAGGTACAAAACCCACCGATCTCAACCATCAACAAAAACTAAATCAAGATACACTAAAGCATAAACTAACAGCTAAAGCGAAACGTCTGCAGAGATACAACAAATGCTCAAAGAGAAAACGACAGAACTGGCTTTTCAACACCAATCAAAGACAGTTCTCTCGGGTTATCGATAACACCAAAGATCAATCTAATACTGAGTAGATGCTGTCGCGCGCATTTGACCGAGTATTGGTCGAACATCTGGGAAAACCCCAAAAGAGCATAACCGAAATGCTACTCTAAATTTCAACGTGATCAGATTCAAACACCACAAATGCAATTTGACTCTTTCACCAAGGAGGAAGTTAGCAGCTTTATTAAGGGAACGAGCAACTGGAAGTCGCCAGGAGTTGACCATATACACAATTTCTGATATAAGAAATTCGAGGTCCTCCATGAAGCTATAGCCCGTCATTTTACTAAAATACTGCATCATCCGGAGACAACAAAACAACTGTGGTACCTAAAAGCAATAGGACAGAAGACCAGTCCCACTACAGGCCAATCACCTGTTTGTCCACCATGTACAAAATCCTAAGAAGATGTATTACAAATCGTATCTTTCATCATATTGACAGTTATAACCTATTAACCGAGCAACAGAAGGGATGTATTCGAGACCATCAAGGATGCAAAGAACAATTTATGATCGACTCTGTGATACTTCAGCAGGCACAGAAAAATCAACGCAACAAACACACTGCTTTTATAGACTATAAAAAGGCGTTTGACAATGTACAACATTCTTGGCTCGTGGACGTACTAGGAATAATCTATAATCATCAATGGCACTATCAACACCTGAACCTGAGGATCTATAATGGCGATCAATCTCTTACCACCGATAAGATACACATCAATAGGGGAATTTACCAAGGAGACTCGTTAAGTCCACTTTGGTTCTGCTTAGTGATGAACCCCCTCTCTACGTTGTTCAACAATACAAAACATGGCTTCAACATCAAAAGATGACCAAGTGGAAACCATAACCAGCTCAAAAAACACTATCCAAGGTCATTCAACTCTCTGAAATAATTCAAGCGACGAACCAAGGAGAGACCTACAAATACCTAGGATTTACCACGAAGAGAAGGAAATGGACTAACACTGAAGATACTCGCCTAAAGATGTTGACTATTGACCAATTGACTTCACTCCCGACAGCTGCAAAAATTAAATGATTTCTTCACCAACAAGGCACAAACATCAAGCCTCCACCGCATAGTGACCTTAAGTGACAACTCGTACTCTCCACTTAATCTCGCAAGTGACAACATCATCCTAAAGTCACTTTCAGACCCCGGCAAACAAGAACAGTGGGCTCAAATTGCACTGCACGGACGACATCACAATGACTTGAATCAGCCACATATAGATAGGGAAGCATCCAATAGGTGGCTGAAGGATGGACAACTATTCCCAGAGACAGAAGGATTTGTGATGGCAATACAGGACCAAGTTATTAGCACACGAAATTATACTAAATTCGTCATTAAAGACCGGTCCGTTGAATCCGATAAGTGTCGAAAATGTAGCGAGAAATCAGAGATTATACAGCATATAACATCTGGCTGCACTTACCTAGCAAACACGGACTAACTCCAGCGACATAACCAGGTGTATAATATCATACACCAGAAGCTTGCCAAAAAATACGGTCTCCTGAACGCCTTTGTGCCCTATTATAAGTACCAACCAAGTTCAGTGCATGAAAATAATGCCTTCAAACTGTACTACGACCGGGCAATTATCACCGACAGACGGGTGACGAATACTCGGCCTGATGTGGTGCTATTAAATAAAGAAATAAAGACACGTATTTGGTAGATGTCGCTGTACCCAACAATAACAACTTGTTGGATAAATATCAAGAGAAAAAGGCCGAATATGCAGAGCTGGCCATCGATGTGGCGACTGAATAAGGTTCATGTGATACCAATCATCGTATCATTGAACTGGACTAGTTCCAAAAACACTAGAACAGAACCTGAAAATCATAGAACTGCATACTAACACCTTAATCGACATCCAGAAGGCAGTCCTGCTCAGAACTTGCCACATAGTGAGAAAATTCTTACAGGACAACACAAAGAACTAATAGAAACCAGCCCACTCCTTTTGATGCATGTGTCCGGGATGGGCTTGGAATTCAACATTTGTTGAGAAATTGATTGATAATGATAATAATAATAATAATAGTATTAAATAAATTAAAAGCTTAAAAAATTATTTAAAGGATTTGTATAAAGTTATATGCATATATAAACTGTAAAGTAGTGGAATTCTGTACGAGGAAAACTGTAGGTAAAAGCAAAGTCAGTGATTTTTACTAGTAACTTATAATTTTTACAAATTCATCATCCCAGACACGGGCACTGACTTTCCAGAACTGCTTTGGGTGCTTCGTACAGGACAAAAAATAAAAAATATTACGCAATTGACCAAATATAAAAATTAGCAGTTTGTTCCGCCATATTGGAATATTATCAGGTCATCTCCATATGATTCTTAATTTTCCACCAAAATTTGAAGTCAATCCGTTAAGTAGTTCCGCCATCTTGAATCCGTACCACAATTTTACCCGTTTATCTCTATACCACAATTAATTGTGTTGGCTCAGGACTGCTTGTTTGATTACCGCGCTCTGGAAATTTCCTTCACATCAGCCCGGACCATTCGTGGTGGTGAAATGGGGATATCCTCTTGACATTACCCTCCATTGGGTCATTGTCCCCATAATTTTTAGAGATGGGCGCTTTAAGCTTGATGACACAATTTGTCTTCTTGAAATCCGTTTATATTCAGTGGCAATCCTGCTTTATGGAATGTGGCCGTCAATTTATTTGCCTCAAATTCTAACGATTCAAAGAAGGCTAATATATCCATCGTTTTCCGCAAAAATAAATGGTATAGTAATAGCATAGCATATAGTAGTAGCATAGCATATAGTAAAGTGGTGGCAGCTGTTTGAATATGGAAGTTGCCAAAATGTGCTATCCTCACATCAGTTTTTTCAGCCCCTTGTCTGGGGTTATGTCGTCACGTAATTCTTTCTTTAAGGGATTATAGACAATAGATAGGGCTATCGATTGCTTAGGGTTAGTCTCGGTATAATTCTCTTTCTAGGGGTGGCGACTATTTGAACATGGGGGTCGCCGAAATTAGCTATTCCGACATCGGTCTGTTTAAACTTCTCTTTGGGATAGAGGCCGTCTATTTATTCCTCTGAATTTTCATCGTAAATAATCGATAGGGCAATCAATTGTCGTACTTAATTGCATGCCTTTTTTCCTTCTAGGGGCGGCAACTGTTTAAACCTAGGGGTTGTATAATTTGTAGATTATGGCCAAGTTCAACCTTGTCAACGGGGTGGTACTGGTCATTTTATTTCTTTTAAATTTTCAGGGGTTGAAAAGAGTTTATATATCTGTTAATTCTCGGTGACATTGGTGGCGGCTCTTTTCTAGTATAGAAGCAGCGCAAGGTAAAGGGCTCTGTGTATAAATCGTTTGTTTTCTAACATCCGTTCCTTAGGGATGAAAAATGGCATGAAAAGCATGACAAATTCTTGAGGCGTTGGAACAAGGAGACCTTTTTCAGTTTTCTGGTACCGGAATTGATAGTGGCCTTTTTCTCCCATAAGAGAAGGTAGCCTCTTAATCGTAGGAGTCGCCGGGAATCTTAAATATGCTTAACTTCTGCTCATACGACCTAAAACAATGTTATAAAAACAAGTTTAAATGATGAACGATTTTTCTTATATATAGCGAGCTATGAAATTCCGCACACAGTGAATGGTCCCTTGCTTCTATTCGTCGATCTGATAGACCTCGATTCTAGTACGAATTGAGTTTTTATATGATTTAAATGTTGCATAAAAATGATACTTGCGCATTGTATCGTAACACCGTTTAAATTTTAAAGCATATATTTAATCGGAAATAAATCAAAAGCGGCTTGAAAGATCAAAGTCAAGCTGAAGATAATTTGTATCACATTTACATATGTATACTTTGAACACTTACTAATAAGAAACTAATCGATTATCAAATTAGAGATGACTATTCTATGAAGAATATTCAATGAGAAAGAAACAAGAAACTAATAACCTATATCACGGATGCCCACAATAATAAAATTTGTGCTAATGATCGATGGAACTAGAAACATATTTAACAAAGATATTTGTTAATTGTTACCATACAAAATTGTATTCATCGCTTATCTTATCGAGGTTACGTAAAGCTGATTTATCAGTAACGGAAGGGCAAACTGGTCCTCAGACCTTCTCAAGAGCTCTCCCTAACCATCTATCCATTCTCTGGAATTTCTTCGAACCTGTCATGTAGGTCTGAATATTATTCTAACGAAGATTCCGAACCTTCTCCCTCTGCAGGACTGTAACGCCAAAATGTTTATCTGCACAAGTCGCGGTTAAGATCCGACAGACCCAAACGTTTTAATTTACTTTCGTCATTATTCCTAAAATTGGTTGTGGTTCTATTGATAGCATCTTTGCTCTGAGCTTAGCTACCTCGTAAGTCGTTTCATTGCCCACTTGCTTTGAAGAAGTTCTTGGATAAGACTCCCGGAACTAGCGTCGGCTATTTTTCCTGTAAGAAGAGAGAACACCAGTATTTAATTTTTAAATAATTACATATATATATATATATATATATATATATATATATATATATATATATATATATATATATATATATATATATATATATATATATATATATATATATATATATATATATATATATATATATATATATATATATATATATATATATATATATATATATATATATATATATATATATATATATATATATATCTTTTTGACTAAAAAACAATTCATGCTTATATTATTTATAGACTTAATCAGTTATTTTTTCTCATCACAAAGACAACAACCTCATTGTGATTCACTGTACTTTGCATACATACATACAGGGTTTCCCAAAAGAACCGGAACTGTCAAACATCTAGGTAACAGATTAACATAACGTTATGAAATTTGGAACTGGGAGATTATTAATGATGCCGGACCTAAAAATAATATTTACAACGTTGTCGGTTTTATAGATTTTCCGATAGAACTCCTAACTTTATTTTTTTAAATGCAATACTATGATTGTTTTTCTCTCATAATGTTCACCACACCAAAGTGTTTTCAATCTTAGAATATGAAATTTTGATATGCGCAGTCCGCATTTTCATTCAAAAGAACCGGAACGGTCAAATATCTCGATAACAGATTAACATATTGTTATAAAATTTGCCATAGGGAGGTTGTCAATAGTGCCGAATCTAAAAATAATATTTACAGCGTTGCCGGTTTTATAGTTTTTCCAATAGAGCTCTTAACTTTATTTTTTAAACGCAATATTATGATTGTTTTCCGCTTATATTGCTGACCAAATCAAAGTGTTTTTAATCCCAGAATAACAATTTTTTTTTCATTTAAAAGAACCGGAACGGCCAAATATCTCGATAACGGATTAACATATCGTTATAAAATTTGCCATAGGGAGGCTATCAATAGTGCCGGATCTAAAAATAATATTTGTAACGTTGCCAGTTTTTCAGTTGCTCCGATAGAGCTCTCAACTTTATTTTTTTAAATATAATACTATGATTGTTTTTCGCTTATAATTTTGACCAAACCAAAGTGTTGGCAATCCTAGAACACCAATTTTTGTTCTGGAAAATTTAAAAGATAATATCAAATTATGGAAGACCGCATTTACATTAAAAAAAAAACGGAAATATTTCGGTAACGGATTAACATATCGTATTGAAATTTGGTATCAGGGTATTATCAATAGTGCCGGATCTAAAAATATTATTTGCAACGTAGTCAGTTTTATAGTTTTTCGATAGAGCTATGAACTTTATTTTTTTAATGCAATGCCATGATGTTTTTTAGCAAAGCGTTTTCAATCCTAGAAAACCATTTTTTTTTCGGGAAATATTGGAAGATATGGCAAAACCGCAATCCAAATATTTTAGTAACGGATTAACATAATTTGCTATCGGGGAATTAACAGTAGTGTCGGATCTAAAAATAATATTTACAGCGTTGCAAGTTTTATCATAGATAGAACTTTGAACATTTTTTTTATAGCAGTGCTATGATAGATTTTTGCTTATACTGTTGACTAAACCAAAGAGAAAGTTGTTATTCAAGGATTGAAGGCACATATCTTTGGTCAACAGTATGAATAAAAACTATCACAACACTGTATTTAAAAAAAATAGTTGAGAAGTTTATCGAAAAAACTATGGCAACATTCTAAAAGTTATTTTTAGATCTGACACTATTGATAAATCCATATACCAACTTTCATAACGATATGCTAATCCTTTAACGAAATATTTGACCATGCCGATTCTTTTGAATGAAAATTCGGACTTGTCATATCTTTTAAAATTTCCAGAAGAAAAATTTAATATTCTAGGATTAAAAATCCTTTGTTATAGTCAACATTATAAGCGAAAAACAATCATAGTATTGTATTAAAAAAATGGGGTTGAGAGCTCTATCGGAAAAACTATAAAACTGGCAACGTTGTAAATATTATTTTTAGATCCGGCACTATTGATAGCCTGCCTACGGGACATTTTATAACGATATATTAATCCGTTATCGAAATATTTGACCGTTCTGGTTCGTTTGAGTGAAAACGCGGACTTGCCATATCTTTTAAAATTACCAGACGAGAAATTTGATATTCAAGGATTGAAAACACTTTGGTTTGGTCAGCATTACAATCGAAAAACAATCATAGTATAGCATTTAAACAAATAAAGTTAAGAGCTCTATCAGGAAAACTATAAAACCGGCAACGCTGTAAATATTATCTTTAATTTATCTTTCTTGCGAAGTTTATTCAAACACTAACATACAAAATTCTATTCACCGCTAATCTCGTGGAGATTACGTAAAGCCAGGAGCGTGCGGTGAAATTTTAAGAAAGGGAAGCAATTTTTAGAAACTTACCTATTTGTAATGTTATTCGATTCTTCGATCATTTTTTGCAAATTCGTCAATGACGTCATATTTCGTATATGTTCATTATAATCGTTTGTGGACAATGGAGTACTTATGCTTATGTACGTTTTGCTGGCTTGGAAAAAAAGCAGCCATGACACTTAAAGTAACGAAAAATACTTTACACTCTTTAATGTGATTGATGGACTGGGATAAAACTAAATTTAATTTATGAGCAAAACAATGGACAAACACAGCACTTGGGAAAGTTTTTCGAAATTTAGCTTGCAGACCCCCTAATTGTCCTGCCATCACTGCAGCTTCATCAAAGCTTTGAGCAACTCATTTTTTCTCTCCATTAATTTCTTTAGTAACGTTATAAACTACGGTATATAATGCATCTGCTGTACGATTTTCGGACACATTTTTAAACCTAAAAATCGCTCTTGAATACTTATGTCTATTTTAACGTAGCGTATTACTATAGATAATTGGCTAAAATTAGTGATATCAGTTGTTTCGTCCACAACAATAGCAATGAACCGGGCCTCGCCAATCTCCTGCTTAATTCTTTTTAGAATAATGGTTGCAACAGCGGAAATTAAATCATTCTCGATTCGATTCGACGTTCCGCGAAAAACGTTAGACTGCTCTAAATAATTTGAAGAAACCCTTGTTTCATCATTACCTCTAAATCCCAATTCGTGCTGTCCGAGAAAACAAACAACATCGATAAGTCTTCTTAATATTTGCCTATTTTTATCGACTAGTTCATTGTGTTGGTGGTGACTAATTTCCAACTGTTTATTAAGGGCGTGTTCAATTCTGGTTTTGCCGAAGACTTTTTCTTTTATGACGGCCTGTAAATGCGCTTTGGACATAATGTGTCTTTTTACAGCTTTATTGAAATTGTTTAAATCGGAAAAACCAGTTTTATTCCAGAGACCTTTTTCATTTTCAAAAAGTAAACATGGCCAACAAAATAATTTACTTATATTTTCACACCCTGTTTGCCATTTAAATTGTTCTTATTGTTTTTCCGGATAAAAATATCTAATACAGTTTTTCATTTTTGTGGTTAAAGCTTATCAGCGAAGTTTAATGTTGTAAATCCCTTTATTATTAAGACGCACACCACAAATTCACACACACTCTTCTTACTAAATTCTCCAACATTTTCAACGTTATTACGGACAGCCGAAGTTGACGGTATTTGCGTATCCACGTCCGTATTATTGTCTTCCATATCGCACCATGCACGACGCGACGTACGTATCACACAACACACGGATAGCCGTTCAAACAAAGAACCTACTCCAACGATAGCTTCCGCCACCACTTAAAGCACGCAACTGAAATGCAAAAATTGCAAACAGCCGTTGGAAAGTTCAATAATTCGATATTCTATTGTGCCTGGGTGGGAGTCAAGGCCTCATTTATTATGGGCTTGATAATTAAGATAATATCTTAGCATTTTCAATGTAAACTAAATCAATGGTTTCCTATTTTAAAAATTACATTTTAGAAGATGTTTTGTAATTTTTTTTGGGGAAGCACTGCTTCCCTTGCTTCCATGGACTGCACGCCCCTGCATTAAGCTGATTCATCAGTAACATCATCTGGTGGTCTTGTTTTCCTAATATACACCTTTGTCTTTTAATTTTCTATAGTAAATTATATAGGATATAACATTCAAACACAATGTTAATAAGAATCTAAGGATGCTTGATAAGAATGTACGAAAATAAAGAAATCCTCATATAGGATAATACAATTATAGAAAAGCATTCTGAGACATTTATTACTTTATTAAAACGGCAAGGCGGTGCCGGGATGCAATTATTAATAGACATTATAAGAGCATTGCTTTAAAATACTTCACTAAAATAGAAATAAAACTACAACCAAGGTTTAAAACATAGTTTAGGAAACTAATTCATATATAATATTACTATTTTCGTTCATATATTTTGCAATACTCCTTCGACTTCTTCGCCTGTCACGACTAGCGGATAGCCTAGCTTCAGATGCCGAATCTTCAGCTTTCTTGGCAGCATCTTTTGTTTTGGATAACTCGCCTTTAGCAGCATCAAGCTCTCTGGTAAGCTTGTCTATTCGAGCTTTTGCGGCATCTACTAATTCCTCTCTATCACTCATTTGTTGACAGCCTTTTCCGGATTGCTGGGAGTTTGTAGCATTCCCTAAAATATTATTTGATTAAAAATATTTCGAGACAAGTCTTTCGATATAACACTTAATACTGATTCTAAATATAAAACTTTTGTTTTAAAGGTGATTTCATAAAATTGTAATAGAAATTAAATTTATTGATCATAATTTTATCGTAAAACTATTTTTGAGCATTACATGTCTTCGAAATCTGTTGCGTATTATATGTACTAAGAATTAGCACAAATGAATAAACATATGAGTTTGCCACACTTTAACTAATAATGATTTTAAAATAAGAATTTTGTTCTTATGCGTCATCTCCGTAGTTCTACTGGATGAAATCGAAAGTCCTCTCTAAAATCTCTTAAACAAAATATGGAAAATATGTTTTTTTAATTTTATACCAATTAGACAAATATTTAAAAAAATAATTTTCTTAACTAATGCTAAACCTATGAAGTTGTATGGAATGGTGTAAACCTACCTCTATTACTTATAAAAAGGGAGAACTGATTTTCATTCATGCTTTTAGGGCAAGGTTTACAGGCAACAATGTTTGCTATTTTTGCGTTTAATTTTGTAAAAAATATAAAAAACAGATACATAATACGAAAGGCCCCATGCAAATTTCAAACTACTTTTTTATGTTATTTGGAACTAATAACAAATGATTTTAATTTTTATCCCAAAATGTACAGAACATTTTCTTGTACATTTTGGCTGCTTCATTAGTAACTTGTGTTGAACAATCGATCGCTTTGTTTGGATATGCGCTAAATGGCATACCCAAACAGTTCTACCTAATACCAATGAAAATAATATTTTCTTTGCTAATACTTAATGGGTGCAAGTGAAAGGCCGACTTTCTACGTTTCGAAAATAAAAGAAGAGTTATTATTGAAAGTCAAATTGTTTTACATTTTGAATAAGTGGTCCATATATTTTAATATGGTTTCTAAATTTTTTGGATCTTGAGTGGTGACCTAAAATAAAATTAAACAAGAACGTTCTTGAACCAACAGACCTACTCTGTTAAAAAACAGAAACAGATACACCACTACTATTATATGCGAGATTACGTAAAAGACCAGAGTTTTAGGTTAAACTTACGTAATTTTTCATACGTAATGTACAGGGTGGCAGTACATTACATATGAATGGCGTTTATCTTACACTACCGTATCTCAGAAAGTATATGAGATGGACCGACAAGTTGAATACAAAAGTTAATTGCCAATCTTGCCTCGAACGCATCTTTTGTTTTTGATTACTGTCATAGTTACACAAATCTTTTGACACATTATTATGTCGCCTTTTGTTTTTTTTATGCAGTTTACCGCTTGCTTAATTTTTACTACGAAGGAAAAAGTTGATTTGTTAGAGTGCTTAATATTAAACAATACACACTGGCTCTTAGGGATTATAGAGCTAAATTAACATTAAGACAACCCTAAGAGACAGAATAGGCATGTTCACAAACAAGTTAATATTTTGTTGTATTTTAAAAAGAGTCCTGAACATTCAACCAGGTGTGAATCTTTATATTTGGACGTCAAAAAAACAACGCTGTAAACGTGTTTTGAAATAAACAAATGGAAGGAAATATTGTCCAGTACAAAAATTGGAACATCATAATTAAAACTCCAGGTTAGATTTTGGTAATATTCTTATGGAAATATATTTCCTAGAAAATATATTTGCTAATATTATTCGCACTGATGAGTTTATATTTGTAACCTCAACTAATCTTAAATCGAAAAAATACCCATTATTGGAGCAGTGAGAATAAATAAAAAGTGATGGAAGTTACAAGATCAGGATTCACTTCTGTAAAAAGTTTGGTGCAGCATTAGGGGTCCAGTATTTTTATACCAGAATTTAAATTTCCAACGTTACTTAGAGCTTCTAAATAACATCCAACGCCTTGTGGAAAATGAAGTGCCTCCAACAATTTAATTTTGCAGCAGGTTGGTGCTTCATATCACAGAAGTCGAGGAATAACTAATTTGTTGGATACACATTACAGTGAATGGACTGGGAAAAACGGTAATTATGCCTGGATTAAATATTTTAAAAATGGATAATAATATTTCATTAAAAATGTTTGGAAATTCCGCATGGAGGTAAAAAAGTAGTTTACTGAAGATAATCGTCTATAAGTTCGAACCGGTGTCTCATAGACACATGTTACACATCGTTCAACTCGTCGTTTAATTCTCTATATAGATATAACATAATATACAGGGGTTGCATGTGAAAATGTTAAGAAAAATAATTATAAGCGAAATTTGGCAACACTGTGTCACTTTTTTATTTTGAGAGTTGGGTACTAGGCAGTAAATAAAACATACATTTATCTTTTTTATGGCAGACAGTTTCAAAAAGTACAAAACGACCATCTAGTTACCGGTCTAAAAATGTAACAAATAATGAAGATAAATGTCAATAAATCCAAACGGGGCATAACAGATCCATAAGTCCAAGCGCATGGTGAGTCATTTAAAATAAAAGTTGAAACCTATCCATAAAATAAAGTAAACCCTCGAGTTACCTTAATTAACCTTTGAATTCAACTTTTCGCTCCACCTCGTATACTTTTTGTGATAAGGTAGTGTCCCATTACACGGGCCACTTTGTATCACGGTCCCTTTAACTTATTTTTACGAAAAGGCGGGGGGTCTATCAGGTAGTTTTCAAGCTATGGCGGAACAAAGGTGCAATTTGTTCGAGGCTCTTTTTAGGTTTGTATCACAAATTATTGTGGACTGATTGATTTACTATGATAATGAAACTAATTACAACTTTGTTCATTTCATTATATTTTTATAGCATGCTATAAATGTTCGTGCTTTAGTCCGTAAATTGTGGAAAAATAATATAAAGAGTAATAGAAAAAATTTTGGTGAAATGTGGAAATTATAAGAAAATACTGAAGCATCAAGGATATTCTCTAGTAATGCAGTTAAAAGATATTTAATATTCTGTTCATGTTCAAATCTAGTGTACCCCAAAATTCAAATACAGTCGCAGTATGGGCGCAAGTTCTAACTCTTTGTATTCCAGATTTATAAGTATAATAGTATCCCATTATTGGCTAATCTTGATTGCCATATTCATGTCTGATAATAGTTGCATTGCAAAATCTGGATCGTACTCGAACACGTCTAAGATTGCGGAGTTCATTTGCAGTTTCTATATGCAAATCAGTACAAAAGGAATATTATTTTTAAAGTTTTTTTATCAAATAAATATGCTTTGTTTTCCACTTTACCGCACCTACCATTGACTGCACGAAAAAAATTTCATTTTGCTTACAAAATTTTATAAACTACAACTATTTTTCTTGAAAAATTTATGTTTTTCGAGGTAATTGTAAGAAATACCTCCAATCACCCCTAAAAATTAAAAACATATGACTAAAATTAGAGTATCACTACAGGTTAAAGGCCTGGATCGATATGCATGAGTGAGGCATCAAAAATTCGTTTACATCGCACGAGTGTGCCTAGCTAGTTTTGCCTTATAGTATAGCACAGAGTGTCCCAAATATATGCAATTATTTAAACAAAATTTACTCCTTCGTTGAACAGATATAGATTTGACAGAACTTTAATATGGAGGAACTAAAGACGATTTTGTGCAGCATGCAAAAAGTATATTGTATAAGTTTTGACAACAGTTCTTTTTACATGAATGTGTCAGTTGTCCCATGAGTGTGAAAAGTGGTTTTCAAATGTGTTATACAGTGTATTTTTCTACGAATATATTTGTAATCGAGAAGAAATATCCCCCAGATTTCTTTAGACGTTCAAGGTTCAAAGTCGCTACCTAAATGTGGAAAAACACCTTTTCATATTTTGGTCAAATTTACATACTTAAAATTTTGCACAAAGGTCGAGGCTCATATGGGGTTAACTGGTAGCAATTTGGTAAAAATCCAATATAACGGAACAAATTGGAGGTTTAAAAAAATCAATTTATTTTGTTGATGATGAGTTATGAAAATAACGATTGCATAAGTTCTTCTTCTGCGTATGGCTCAGGATCATTTTCACGGACTTCTTGCTGTTCCATGTTAAATAGTTCTTCAAACTTGGGCGTGATTGAGGCTGCATCCTAAAATTAGGTCTGTTGTGGGTTGTTGCTCTCGAGGTGGTACTTGCCTGATATGGGCTGAGAAAGCTGGGAAAGTGCTGGTCTCGGTGCTTCTATTTGCCAATACGTTCTGCTGAAATGGTTTACTGAGTTGAACTCATGCCGGTTGAATGACATCTCTTGAAGCATTTGATGGTTTCTGAGGGTCAATAAGTTATTGATGTTGTGGTATGATGATGGTGATGGTTTCTGAAATCTTGGGGGTCTATGCATCGCTGGTTGACATTGTGATTGATAGTATTGTATTGGCTATGTTAATAGTTGTTGCCACTAAGATAAAATTAGAGATGGTGTGAAAACTGGCTGGCGTTGCACACTGAATGGCTGTATACCTGGTAATATTTGGAATCTGATTCCCTTCTGAAGGTATCTTATGTTATTTTCCTCTTGAATATACTATATTGCTGAGGGGAGATTAGGCGGTCTCGTTGCTCTTATAGTGGACCACAATAGTTTTTTAAATCTATCAAGGACGTTGATCAGCGCCTGTTGTTAGAACAAATTCTTCTTGCTTCTTTTTTACACCTTTTTTGCCATTGTGAAGTTCAATATTGTTGGATACAACGTTAAGAAGATTTCTTACTATTTCATAAAATTGATGGGGATTTTCAATAAGACCTTGTCGGATATTAATGAAATCTCTAGTAAGAGAATTTTAAATATTACGAATCAGTTCTCAAATTTTACTACAGCGTTTCGATGTATAAAAAAATATAAAAAATAAAACCGAGTTAAAAAAGCATTAAAAACTAAAAAATGTTTTATTCCATCTTCAAAATTTGACTTTATGAAGTCGGCGTCAAATTAATTTTTACTTACTCACAAAATAATATTTATATATTGAGTGCCCACATATATGTCACGAGTATCAGTATATGTACTGTCTTATTTCTGTCATATTTTTTTCAATATGCTCACAATAACACCTAATTATTGTGCAAAATTTGAAGTTAATGGTTTTTTAAACATTTTATCTGGTCGGAATTTGGTTCCCCAAATTAAATTTGTACCAGAATTTTGTCATTTTATCTCTATATTACACTATATTTTTGCAGCACAAAATTTAAAATCGATCTAATGAATAGTTTTTCCAGGCTGATTTTTTTTAACATTTCATTAGGCCGCCACATTGCATTTTTACCAAAATGTTATCAGGTCATCCCCTATGACCTATAATTTTTAACCATAACTTGAAGGCAATTGGATAAAAAGTTTTTTAGCTATGCCGTGAACGGACAGACCGATAGACCCTCAGACAGACAGACAGACAGGCAGAGCAACGAAATCGAGAAAACATATTTTTTTACTTATAGGGACCTTAAAACGTGAAGATCCGCAAAAAAACCTAAGAGGGAGATTTTTTAATGATTAAATTACTTCTCTATTACGAGAGAAGTAAAAAATACATAGGGTCGAATTGGTAACCTCCTCCTTTTTTGAAGACGGTTAATTAATTAATTCTATTTAACGGACGGCTGTTCGTCTGATTAAAGATCCGAGTACCAAGCTTCCCTTACTGACGTCATTTTCTAAATAATTTGTCCGATTTCTACAGATTGTTTTATGGACTCTGCTTTCCTATTTAAAAACAATCAGTTACAGATATGATTATCCAAGCCTTGAACTCGTTCCTTTTTTATGATTTAACTACACGCACTAAAAACTTCTATTTTCCATTTTGTTTGTTCTTAAAGTATCATCTACTTAGGAATTGCTTAAATTCTGTATCAAAAATCTTTCTTTCTCCTTTAGTCAACCAACCATATACAGTTGGTAGAATACGCTAGCCCATGTTTTGTGTTAACTAAACGGGTTAGGATTCCCTAAGTTTAACCAAATTTGTAAAATTTCTACCCCACTAAAAACCACCTCTGGAGCCGCCCTAATTCAAAGTCAAGTCTTGTTTTTGATTTTTGAACGGAGGTTAAATTTTTCCAACTGCTATATTCCCTATATGTCTGTCTAGGTGCCTTACTGCCTTACCTGTTGAATTGGTCTTATTGCACGCAGTTCCATATTCCATCGCTGGGATTCTTAAAGCATTTTGTACATCCGAATTCATTTTAATAAGATTTTGAATGTTGCCTACCAAACTTTCACATTTGCAGCATTTACGCTGAGCTATTTGCAAAGTAGTTTGCAGCAATTTTAGCTCAGATTGAGCTTGTTGTGCAGCTTTTGACGCCCCCTGCACGGATGATTGAAGTTGCTGCATATTGTCTAATTCCTGATTTAAAGCATCTTTTGCTTCTTTAAGTTGATTTTGAAGTTGGTTAACAACCTCCGCTTTGCCTACAACATAAAAGAATAAAGATTCATTATATATTGCTTCATATGCAAAGTCATAACAATAAATTAAGGCTTATCTGAAGAAACCTGGATTTAGGATCAATCATTCTCATGAATCTGAACTACAATATGTAGGCACGGTCTGAAGAAAGAACTTGAATTAATTAAAAGTTATGTGTTTTAGTCGATTTAAAATCTGCATTTAAAACAATTTATTGATATGAGTATTTTTAAAAAGTTAGTTTTATATATTTTAACATAGATGTATCATCAAACTAAAGTTCATAATGTAATTTCTCGCAGGAGATACAGTAGATCTAATATCTGTCTGTGACAAAAACTCGGGATTGATCGTGTTGTATAAATGTGACATTGAATATTCAACTGAATATTTTGTACGAATGGCTCCAGCAAACAGTTAATTGGCACACATTAATAGTTTGGGGCTTACTATCAATATAAATATTGATAACATAAGATTTTGTTTCCGAGATTTTAGGAGTGATCTTGAAACCACAATTCAGTTTTGGAGTCAGTTGATTCTGTGTGTAAAAAGATTATAAAAATATTATTTTAGTTGCTTCAAACTTAGTTGAACGTTCGCCTCAGTTCTCATTCGCCTCTCTTTTACTGATTTCATGTGCAAAAGAATATATATATATATATATACGTCAACTACAACAAAATAAGGTTATGAGAATTTTATATATTGTAATAATTATACTCCAATTAGCGATATATAAAATTGATTAAAATGCAGATTAAATATTGAACAAAGCGTTATTATTTTTATTTCACGTTACACCATCATATGATACTATGCACTATGGTCTCTGTCTGGGACATGTGCTGCAATGCTGCAGGCGTAATATCCATGCAGGACATGCTTCAGACAGGGATCATAGTGTCCGTGGTATGACGCTGATGCAACGTGATATAAAAAGATATTATCATTATTGTTTCTAATGAATGTCAGGAGACAACAGTGTAAGTTAATGCCGGTCGTGGTATAAGCCAAAGGAGTCGTTTCTGTGATTCCATTTTATATTGAACAGAGCACTGGAAGGGCGAATCTCATTTTAATACATACAATTGAACATAACCTTCAATTTGAAGTTCTAGAAAACAGATTAATTCTTCGTAGCTATAATATTAGATCAAATCAATATTATAGTATTTCTTTGGTACAGACAATATCTTTACGAAAAAAAACTCTTTTATGATGGGCACTATTTTAATAATCTGTTAAATAGTGTTAAAAATTCGCCCAGTTTAGGAATTTTCAGCAAACAAACTCTTTTTGTATTTACGGATTTAATAATAATCATTTGTGTTCCTATTGTTATGTACCTATTTGATTTTACTAACTAACTGCAAAACAAACATATATATTTTTTATTTTACAACCACCGCAGGTAACCTCACACATGATGTGTATTTGCAAGGCATGGATAAAATCGATGGCAGTCCTTGCCATCATTCTGGGTGTACATACATCCGTTCACTACCGTAGTTTTCAAAAGAACAGTTTTGTTGACGTTACGCCAAAATCACATTTGGCATTTTCGAAGCCTTCTTTCTCGCGTCCAAATAGAGACTGAAGTGACTGCGAAGCTTCCTTTTTCTACTGCCGAAGGGTATATCTGAGCGGCCGTTAGCCATTATCTATGTTTTCCAGATATTGCTGTTGTTGTTGTGTTAATTTCGCGTGGTTTTCCAATTTGGGTGCGATTTGTGTAGCCATTTTTCTTAACTGCACCAGATATTATATTAAGTTCATTCGAGCTCTGTATGACCACGTTGCCATATAATAAAAATGTCAACTACATAACGAATTCATAACTTGGGCTTCAAACTTGCTTTCTCAAGAGCTTCTTTCTCGAAGTATAAGTTAACTTTCTGGATTCTACTACTAATTGTTTAGAGCACATATGGATAAAAATTAACTGTTTTAGTCATAATATTATAACTGTTAACTTTTATAGACCACCCGATACAGATTTTAATCGATTTCTCAATCACCTCGAAGATACATTGACGAATTATTTTACAGAAAGTGACTTAATATTTTGTATGAGAGATTTTTAAACCAATATGTACGATTTAAATTCAAATAATACACAGGCACTTTTACATCTGGCAGACATTTGAATTAAAACGAATAATAAATTCACCGACACGCATCTCCAATACTGGACACTCCCTTATAGACAAATTCAGATAAAATTTTCGATGTTGATGTTGTGGACGTGCAGGTATCCGATCATATGCTGGGGTGTTGTAAGACCGAGCTAACAAATCATATTGCAAAACCTAGTACTTCCTTTACTTACAGAGCATTGCGAAATATTAACTATTCGCTGTTTCAGAGCGACCTTGATATGATCATAAGAAATCTTTTTTAACAAATAATATTAACCATATTTTTGATGAACATGCTCCTGTTAGAAGCGTAAGAGGAAAAACCAAACCGTCCATGACATGGGTTCGTAGAACAAAGAGACAAGAAGACAGAGAATACTACAAACAATTACGTAACTTAACCACTATTCCAATAAGAGCAGAAAAGAAGGCGTATTTAAATTTTAAATTTCAAAACACTACTCAAAGGAAAAAGTGGCAAGAACTTAAAAAACTAAACGTGTCAAAAAGCAAACAAAATGACCAACCAGATTAAACGATCCAGAAAAAAAAAATACTTCTTAGATGCTATAAACTCGAACAGCACACCTAATCCCGAATTAATTTCTTATTATAATACGAACAAAATGACACAGGAAATTTTTAACTTTAGTCTCGTAGATAACAATCAGATAGTTGAAATACTAAAAAAGCCTCGATAAATTAAATATTACTCTAATCATTATATGTTGCGCTTTTCTTATACCCTTTATTAGACACATTATCAACGTCCGTAAACTGAACGACACGTGGGTGTAGTGTACTGCGCCTGCAATTCTCTTCTATGGCGCTGGGCTCGACGTCATCAGATACGCGTTGTCATGGCAACATAGTAGGAAAATCGTAAACTTTGCTGCTTCGCTCATGAATAAATACGCTTCCGATTTTTTAGTTAGCCTCAAAACTTTTAAGAAAAAACTAAAACACGCTCTTTCATTTAATTGATACAATAAATATTTTTAGCATTCATACTTTGAATATATCTTTTTTACTCCCCTTCTTCCTTTCTCTCTCTCTCATTGTCTCTTATTTTTTACTTTTGTTCTTTTCTTTCATATAGGTTTTATAGATTTCGATAATAAAATATATTTTAAGCCGTATTAATATATTTTTTAATAAATAACATCTTAATACATTTAATTTGATTATAATATAGATATTAGAGGCCTCAACAGCTCCTAATTTTTTCCTTATTAGGAAATTAGGAAAGCTGATTCAACGGCCTATTAGTACATATTTTTTTTTTGTAAATCACACATTTATAAGGTAATTGTAGAGGTACTAATAAACGTTTTATTATTATTATTATTATATTATAAATAATCTTGCTACTACTGGTGATAGCGAGGACCCCATTGGAGCACAATCTGCCCGTTAAGTAAAAAATACGTAGTTTTAAGGCAATGCTGCAATGTTCCGAGAGTTGTATTATATGTGCCTGGAAATCCTCGTTCATAGCAATTCTGTTTAGTGCTTCGTCGATGGGAATACTAGGATACGACTTGACATCTGAACTTGCTATGATATCCTCTTTTTCAAGAACGATATTTCATATAATTCCAGTGAAATGCTCTGACTTTTTGACAAATGAATCCGCTTTTTCAACCTTTGGTTGCATAATTTCTGTAAGATATTTTTCCAGTTTTTGTAGCGGCGAATTAACAGCACTAACGATAGGTCTGATAGGCGCCCCTGGTTTGTTTATTTTTGGTAAACTATAGAGTTTAGGACATCTGCTTGACTTTTCCCATGGTATGATTTTTTGTTGTATTTCGGGGTTTTTTGGTGAAGTTTAGATTTTATTTTTAGATATTTTTTTCTAGGCATGTGGTCGGGTCCCTTGGAGCAGGCTTATAACTTGTTTTTTGTAGGATATCCTGCATTTTTTGTATGTAGTCTTGGCTATTCATAACTTCGGTTGCGTTTTCTTTATCTGCTGGAAGGATTGTGATGTCTTTATTTTTTCGAAGGTTTGTCAGGGTGGAATTTAGGTTCCATTTTGGTAGTTTCAATGATTTTAAAATTCTTGCCACTTCTTGTGGAATCTCCTCTCCTTTCGTTTTTTTCAGAGGAGTCAAGGACAGCTTCCACTCCAGCTATTATTTCTTCTTTAGAGATTTCCTTGGGAGGTATCGTAAAATTAAAACCCTTGCTTAGCGCGCATGTTTCACTTTCTGAGAGGTTGTAGCACGATAATATTGTGGACTACTTTATTTGATTCTGTTCGCCAAAAACCCAATGCTTCTATGCGACTCCACAATAAAGGATGAACACTGTTACTTAATTTAAGGTGTAATTTTAAAAGATCTTTCTCTGTCTCGGCTAACTGTTTTCTGGTTTGATAGATAGATTTGTACTCTTAGTAAGGCCGTATTAACATTTCGAAGTATGGTATTAGTTTTCCTAGTTTTTGTATGATAACACAACGTGGTAAAAGTAGGAAGTAAATCACTGTCACGACACTTAATCTGGAAGGTCAAATCTCTCAGTTTCTCATATGTTCTGATTGTCTGAAGGTCTCCTCTCCGTAAAGGTGTATAGTGTTGATTCTTAGTCCTTCACGGATGGAAAAATACGATGTGTTTTAATCTTGAGTATATATTCGTTTACTACTGTCGTTCTGAAAAGAACAGTTTTGCTGACATTTCGCCAAAATCACATTTGGTATTTTCGAAGCTTTCTTTCTCGCGTCCGAATGGAATCTAAAGTGTTAGTGTCTGCGAAGCTTTCGTTTTTACCCCCACCTGGGACCGAAGGTTATATCTAATCGGGAGAATTTTTAGAAAACACAACATACAAACATAGCACAAGCCACAAACCACCATAGGTAAGCTACTTGAAAACCCAAAAGACAAAAACAAATTGGAGAACCACGGAGTATCAGCATTCCGTGCCAGGACTGTGAAAAGTTGTACGTGGGGTAATCTAACAGGCGAATATCAGCAAGAATAGAAGAGCATAAACTCTGCATCAGAAACAAACAAATAATCTCGGTCCTATTCCTACATCATCAGGAAACCGGCCACAAAATAAAGGGTATAGGGAGTTTGCCAATATGTAAGCCATAGAAATAGAAAAAGGAGAAGATTTAAATAAAAGGGACGAATAAAATTACCAACAGTATGGAAGACAATAATCGACCATTCTAAAATCATAAAAAATCAAGCAAAATTAGCGCAACAACAACAGCAATATTAACCGATGTGAATCAGTTTTTCGGATGCTAAAAGCTTGTTTAAGGCAGAATCAGCTGCAGGGTATGCTTTTCTTAAGTTATTTTTTTTGGCATTGTATAGGGTGGTAAAGAAGGTATTGTAAAAAAATTAGTATTTTGGAGCCTAAATCAATATCTCGCAGAGTTTTTTCTAACAAAAATGACGTTATGTTTTCTGAAAATCAGCTGATTTTAGGTAAAGATGATGAGATGTGCACATTTATAATTGGCTAATACCACATTTCTGTTAATGATAAATTTGGTCCATTTAAAAAAAATATGTTTTTAAACGGGGCCTTAAACTTATACAGAGTGTCCCAAAATAGAGTTCTATCTAAATAAGGTCGTACGTAAGTGTAAAACTTTCAAATATTTGATTAATTCATTTAAAGGTTTTACTGTATCAAATTCTATTCTATGGATTATGGCTTGCATAAAGTCTCGGAAAAAATTCTGTATGAAGTCCGGTACAGAAAAAAAATTATTTCTTTTTTGATTCTATATTTATATGCCCAATTTCAACTCTATTGGTTGACTCCAAATGTTTCTATTATGTTTAACTTAATGATTTTTCGCTTAGTTAACGAAAAGTGCGGAAACCTGAACCGAACTGTCACTGCACTTTTATTAATAAAATCATTGGATAAATAATTTATTAATTTGTTTCCGTAGATCACTTTATAACTTAGGCTTATTAATTTGTAATATATTATTGATTAAGTAAAGATTTAAGCTTTTGTATTGCGACTTATATTAGTCTTTATTTTGAAATCTATAAACGTTCTACATAACTTTGTAAACTATTAATTTAGATTCAGAGATACCTTCTATAATATAAATATACTGTCCGTAATGAACACGCGTGATATGTTACTTAATAAGAAGTGTTATCTTACTAAAAACGGTACTATTTTATAGAAACATAGCTACCTGAAAGGGCCGCTGCGGCAGCTTTTGCCGCATCAGCCGCTTTTTCTGCCAGTTGTGTCTTAACTTGATGCGCTGCTTGCTCTCCAGCTTGCTGCATGGCATCTTCGGCTGCTTTGGCTGACTGAGCAGCTTTCTGTGCAATATCTATACCTTTTTGACCAGGGTTGTTTGTTTTTGAGGCTGTGCTATCTGATAATGAATCTTCTTTAGCTAGCACATTGTAAATAAAAACACCAAGAATATATATAAAATAAAACTTCATAGTAAAAATACCCGTTTAACAAATGTAACGGACGGTACTCGTACTTTTCAAAATAGACATTTGTCATTTATAACCTATTATTGCGCTAAGACCAGTAAGTAAAACCCTTTGAATAAATAAACTGTTTATTTATTCAAAGATAAAACCATGGTGGGAAGAATACAAGGTGTGCTCGCCAGTCTGACAAATTTGAGACTCCTTTGCGGATCTACGTCGTGTGTGACGTCACTTTAGAAATAAATATAGTAGACCTCCAATAATCTGAAGCCATCGATATTAAAAAATCTGAAAGCGTGGAGCTTAGCACATATTTAATTACTGGTAAGTTTATATAGAATGTTTTATGTTTTCATATAGCAGGAATTATTTTCTTATGACCCTCCTCGAAAAAAAAACGAACAATCATGGTCGTTTTTTTTTAAGTGCATAATATTCAAATTAATGGTAGTAAAAAATAGATTTTTACTTGTTGATAATACGAAGGCGTACATTTATACTTGCATTTTTAGGAAAATTAAGTAAATTAATGGACCGGATTGATTGAGAGTATACTCGGTAGAAATCCATAACTAAAATATATGGCACTCGGTAAAAAAATAACAATTTTTTACTTAAAACTGCCACTATATTATAAATAAATTAATGGACATTAATCATCCTGATTGAGGCTCCATGCAGTTCCATCACAGCATACGGGTATGGGTCCTAGTCAAGAGAGAAAACAGTCTTGGATAGAAAATCCTGAGCAGAAAAAAAAGCAAACCAGCTTATCAAAGAGAAGGTGATTGAATCTTAAAATAAATATGCTGGTAATTAATATATCACAATAGATATTTTTTTTTCGAATAGTTTTTTTACATATTACAAAGTAATTTAAAAGAAATTTTTTCATTTACCCAAAAAGTCATCAGGTCAAAAGAAAATTTTTCTGGCCTGATAAACTTGAGATTAAACTTGTCTTGTCGTTTCCCGTTTCTTCAATGATTTAAAAACTGGTTCTTTAAAATACCAATATTGATGATTTCTGTTAGTGAAATATATTATTACGTTTTACTTACTTATTATTTAACAGTGCGCCTTTATTATCTTAGTTGATTTTTTAAGAATTTTGATAAAAGGTTGTACTTGATTTAGGTTTTTTTTTAAATCATTATAATAATGAGAAAATAAGTACGATTGTATTTCATGAATCAGTGAGCCACTTGCTCAGCCCCTTCAGCCATCCAGGCTTCAACCTGTGAAAGAAATTGTATTATTGACAAAGCTGAAAAGAAAATTTTTTCTAAAAGTTTCACAGTAAACAGACACATACAAATAAAATCTAAAACAAATAGCTCAAATTACAAAAGAAGTTCAGCTATATGTATATGTTATAATTATTGCTACTTCATACTTTAGAACCAAGCTCAAAACTTTTGAGTTGTGTGAGCAATAGATTCTTACCATTGAAATGATTTCGGTAAAGTTTGAAATATAAGCTTGGGACACAAAATTAAAGCCCGATTCGTTGCACTAATAAATGACTGTAACAACACCAAGAAATGGGTATAGACCTAGAGTCTACAAAAGTTTTTATTGAAATTGAGTCACTAAGTGTCATTACCTTCATGACACTTAGTTCATCAACCAGTTTGAAAATTACATTTTAAAGATTTAACTTACAAATTTAAATTTCATTAAGTATTTTTGAACAAAAAAGACGTATTATGACTATATTTGGACACAAACATTTATGCTGGTTTGGAACTATTTATTTAGGAAATTTGATGTTATGTGAATAAAGGCATTAGAAATTGTATCTTATTTTTTTTGGAATACATTATAATGTAAGTTTTGCTACAAATAATAAAAAATGATTGTTTTATTTACGTCCCACAAAACAGCTACTTTTATGATATGTTGTTTTATAAGTTGGCAGCATGATTATGGTTTGCTAGCGTAATATATGGTTTTGGGTTTTACCTGTGCAAATAACTTTTTTAAAAAAAATTCAAATTCGAAAAAACACTGTTTACTGGCACAATAGTAAATAGCTAAAGACGCCTTTCATTATTCTCACTAAGCATTTATAAGTTTTTAAAATATGAAGTCAGAGGTTTCCGTGGGAGCTTCTTGGAATTACAAGTTCCCATCATAAGATGCTGTAGTTGCTGTTCCCATAAGTATATGGAAAAGGGTATACTTTTTCTTAAGAAAAAATTAATAACTTTAGCCTACAGCTACAAAAGTTCATATTTTTATACTTTTATTGATCAGTATCTATCACCAATCAATGTATAAAAATTTCAATAAAAATACATTTGTTAATAACCTGTACAGGTATAGACCTAAACTTAAACTATTCTACTAATTTATTAAACTTAAATACTTGATAGCACAAAATTAGTTGAGTGTATCTTCAAAGAACCCATTATTGGTATCTCTCGTTAATAAGTACCTTTTAACTTTTTTCCAACAATACAATATTTAATATTTTCTAACTCATCTAGCTGGCAATTTATTTTAGTAATGAGTTTAATCCTGTGGAAAAAATTAATAAATAAAACTTTACTCACATATATTTTTAAAAACTTGTGTGGCGCCTCGAATATAAAATTAACTTGTTATGTTCTAGTATACAAAAATCAAAAAATTCAAAATATATAGATTGGATACAGTTAATATTTTTTCACTTACATAATATTTAATACCGTGAGCTTTAGCTTATACAAGAAAAAACTTATATAAAATATATATTACTATTAAAACTAAAATATAATCAAGCAAGTATTCCAATACACCAACAGTGTAAAATAGGAAACTTTCTCAATGGTCATTTCATACATAGTTAACAGTGAAAGCATGCCAGTACAAACTTCACTTCACATCTTTCGTGAACATACGAGCAGATACCCCTATCTTTTTCTGCGATGCATCAAATTATTAAAACTGTTTAAGCTAGGAGCCTGCATCTATAAAAAAATCACTTTTCGAACCAGCAGGGAAAATCTGTTTATTACTTTGGTTCCAGCTTTCAAAACAAATCCAGATGGAAAATGTTTGTATATTTCATGTTAAAACTGGATGGTGGCACTTGGTATATCGCAATATTCATATTAGTAACAGATGGGACTATATCCAGGGTATAATCCAAATCATATTCCTGGCAGTGCAAAAACATCTAAATATCGAATTGCTTGTAACTTTATGCCTTATCTAAAACGTAATTACTCAAGTAATTATGAATATTAAGTAATGCTTTAAAATACACCTAGGATATTTGATTGCTGGATAATCAAGTGATTACCTTAGCTCTGTATTTGGAGAGAGGGAATGGTCTGAATCTTAATGCGTAATCAAATATTCAATTTAAAATAAAAAGGTCAATAACCAAAATAAAAGTATAAACAAATGACAATATTAATGCGGGGCTCTAAAATATAAGCCCCAGCAATAACTTAAAATTATCCGGAAATTCAGTGAATTTCTTATCTGGTAAATAAACTTCAGTACGCCACTAACTGAATGCAATAAATGTACAGGGTGTTGATTACGATTTGTAAAAGTAATATTCAGGGTATTTAAAAAAAACAGGGTACGCTAAAGTTGCATTTTTTAAAATGGCCCATCCTGTATATTTACAGATATTCTAAAAAATAATTAAAAAAAGATTAATGCCTTATATGATATGTTGCTTTGTTGATTTAATAAAGGTATTTTTTATTTTTGTACCAACATATTATCATGTCGGTATACAAGAAATTAACATTTTCTATTTTTAGAGTCAGAGTGTAGACTTTAATATTACAAAACGCTTAGCTAGATTATGATTTTATAAAAAATAGAGGATTATGAGTATTAAGAAATTATATTACCAGGTTAGTTCGAACGTATATACTTTTTTAAACCTAACTATATCCAAAAACCAAACGTACCATATATGGTATTTTTAAAAAGCTCTTTTATACCTCTTTTAAAATGTCTATAAATATACTTGATATTTTATTTAACAAAATACCAGTGTGATAAGAATAATAAAAATTGCCCTCCAATGCAGTAAACTAAAAGTACGGAACATCCCGCTCGACCAAAATGCATATATCGGATATGCATTTCCAATTAAACATAATATAAAAAAAGAAAAAACAATTGGAAAATATATTTTACACATATACTCTTCAGAAACAACTTAATCTTCTCCTGGAAGATGAATTTGGTACTCTACCCAAAATTTTGAGAAAATTAATAACATAAATTGGGGCACGTTCTGATTCCTAAGTGTTATTGGCTATTATGGCCTTATCCCCTAACAATTAAGAAAATAATTTACATATATACACTTCAGAATCAACCTAATTACCTCCAGAAATATGAATGTAGTGCGTTACCCAAAATTTTGAGAAAATAAATAAAATATGTTGTGGTGCATTCTAATGAAGGATTATTGGCTGTTTTCACCTTCTTATCTTCTAAGGATATGGAAAAGATATTTTAGGTACACTAATTAGGATCTTCCTAACCACCTTCTAGAAGATTATTGTGGTATCCTACTATTTCTAGAAAATAAAGAAAATATGTTTTTTATCGTATTAATGTCTAAATATCGCCGTAATATTTTACAGGGGTATACAATTTAAACCCCCCCGTATGTACACATTGCTCTAGATGTTAATTAGCATCTTAGTTTCGCATAATACACATGGGAAATATTGCGAATTTGCTTTGGTACGGATTACCGTTTACCACAATTCGTCGCTGACAACCGCCGCTAGTTTTTCGGATATGATTTTATGGTATACAAAAAAAACAATTTGACGCGTCTCGCCATTTTTAACAATATATTATTATATTTTTTTACTTACCTTTTAAGAAGGAAGTATTGCAATAGTAGAAAAATCACCTTCCGAGATTTTTTCAGATTACATGCCGAAAAACAAATTTCCTCAATTCAGATGGTCTGTCTGTGTGTATTTGTGTGTTTCTTTGCGGCATAGCTCAAGAATTACTTATAGGGTTTACTTCAAGTGTTGGTTAAAATCTGGAAAAAAAATTGTGCGAATCCAAAATGGAGGAACAAAATGGCGACATAATTAAATGTTTATCGGTGTGATAAACTACTTATTCGATTGATGTTAAATTCAAAAATCACTTGTGATATAGGGATGAACTGGTAAAATTTTGGTGAGGAGCTATCACGCTTGAGAAAAAATGTTCAAAAAAATAGAATCAAGAAACTACGTATTCAATTGAGTTGAAAAAAAATCTATACAAAAATTAATTTTTTTTATAGATTACGTAAATAAATTTATATATTAGAAAATTAAAATAAATTAACAACAAACAAAAACAAAATTCTGTGCATTGTGAAAGAATGTTTGTATGTGCATATGTAGATAAGATCTGGACAAAAGAAAGTTGTGGAAATGAAAAAATGTATGTTTGTTTCAATCTGAATGATTGTTAGATATGAGAATAAAACATATGTATTGTCATAAATTAATATTTGTGCCTGCGAAAATAGGTATTCAAGAGAACAGTGACTTTCGGCTTGACAAACACAACTTAAAAATGTAGCAAAACTGGCAGAAAGTATAAACAAAATGAATATATTTCAATTTCCGTATTATAATAAAAGTTTTATTTTAAGGTAAATCGTATTTTGGTTCTAAATAGTTGAAGCTCTTTTAATAGAACTTTCCTTGTAATCAACCGCTCTCTTTAACAAGAAATCACACGTATTAATAATTATATAATGTGTATAAAGTTATTATCAAAAACTGTCTTACAAATATCTATATTTCAGCAATATATATAATATAGTTTGCCGGTGAGACTTTCACGCGCGTAAAAGCATACTTTTACACCGGCGCATTGACGGGCGTGCCGTCCTCCAGAATAATATGGACCGCATAGTCTAGACTCTAAAATAACTTTTTACTTTAAGTTGAAATCAGGGAATTTTACGTTTGGTTCCTAGTAGTTCAAAACAGTTGCAAACATTATATTTTTGTTAATATCTGCCAAAATATTATAGATAGAGCTATTATGTAAATGAAAACACTGTTACGTTATGGTTTTAGATCAGGGTTCTCCAACCCGTTGCTTGGGTTAAGCAATTTTAGCGAACTTATAATAGGTAGTGAGCTACTTAGACAAATTTGTCAAAAATTACACGCAATTGTTCGATGTAAATGTTTAACTATAGTTTATTATATATTTTAGTCTTGTATCTGGAGGGTTAAACTTTAGGAAAATTAGGAAGCAGGCCAAGTTTTACTTCCCTCCTAAAAAGGAAGTATTGTAATCGTGAAAAATTAACTCCTCTTTTTACTACTTTCCCGGATTTTTCGAAAATCTCAACGTCAAGCGCAAACAAAATCGTCAGAAATTATGATATCGCTTATATTTAGTATCATTAAAAAGCTTAAAATGTCTGCTTTCAAATTAGTTTTTTGTTTTTTCATCGAAATGTTCCAATTTCTTATAATTTTAAACATCTTTCACGACTGTAATAATCGGACTTTTTTTTAAATCACTTTCTTTTTCTGCGGTAATTATTTTGTGGTGTTTTATATTTGAAATCAAAGGAAAATTAAAGATCTTTCTATTCAATATATTGAGCATTGTCGTTTGTGAACGCGGAGAAAATAAATCAACTTCTACATTGAATGAAGATGGATCAAGCGGAGAATGCTCCAGCAGCTGGCGCATTGTGCAAATGGTTCTGCTTGTTGAACTAATTATTCTATCCAGTAATCTTACTATGCTTTATTAAAAAACAGTCACTCGAATGTAGTTGTTGTAAGCTGATTGTAGTGGATTTGCTCTAAAAGGCTATTACAATCTAGAAAACAGATTTATACAAAGATTTCCTTTATTTTGCGAAGACATCTTTATCGTAACCATGCATATCATCTGCACATTGCTTAATGTCAATTTAACTTTAAGGTTCTACAAAATTGCACAAAAGTGTAAATTCGTTGAATAAAGATGCTTGAGCTGTTTTAGTGTATAAAGAAATATAATGACCATTTTAAAGAAATGATTATAGTTTTTTACATTAAATGGTTAAATACTCGCGAGCTACCAAAAATGCCCAGCAAACAGCAAAATACCAGCAGCATGATGTCAAAAAGAAAAGACAGTTCTTTGCCATAAGTTGTCATGAAACTTCTAAATTATAAACATCGTAACAGGAGTATAGTTTTTAAGGGTACACTCAAATAGATTTTTATATTATTAGAAATAGATTATTTTTTATATATTATGTTTTCTTAAAGATACTGCCATTTTTGGAATATTTTAAGTTGCTCAAGAAGTGGTAATCGCAAAACGAGCGATAAATCTCCTCAACCTATTTTTTTTATTACTATAGTGCTAGAAAACTTTTACGGTGTAAGGGATATGTTGGGATACAAAAAGTCTTTTAATTTCGATAGCGTAACCAAAAAAACTTAAAAGTTAAACATTAAACCTTAATAAAATTTCTTTTTTATGAATATTTTGTTATCGTTTCTTAAAATTGTTTAAATCAGATACATTTAACAAATATTTCATAAAACGAATAGAAAACTCATATATAATATTATTATTTTCTTCTTTGCATTGCTCTAATACTCCTTCTAATTCTTCTCTTGTTACGAGTTGCAGATTGTTTGGCTTCCGATGCTGATTGTTCAGCTTTCTTGGCCGCATCTTTAGTTTTTGATAGTTCTACTTTGGCAGCCCTAAGATCTTTATTGAGCGTTTCTACTCTAGCTTTTGCGGCTTCCACTAATTCTTCTTTATCACCAAGTTGTTGCTGGGAACCTTCTAAGGCTTGCTGAGAATTGGCAGCATTTCCTAAAAAGGTATAAAATAATTGAAATGATTATGAAGATGATTTCATACAATGGCTAATTAGATTTTTCTTTAAATTAAAGAAAATATCCGTTTTCCGTAAACCCTTCTGCTACCCATTCTTTTTTTGCTCTTGAAAATGTCTGTAGCTACTAAAATTAACTTAACAACATTAATAAGTTTTTTTCAGTAACGAGCTGGGGAAAACTACCTTACCAAGATTTTGCTCTTGAAATGTCTGTAGCTACTAAAATTAACTCTAAACAGATTTTCCTTATTACATATTCATCCATGTATATTTAAAAATCAAGTCTTTTTTACTCCTTCTAATTTCTTGAAGGCCGTGTATATTTAAAAAAGAGAAAGCTTTAAGAAAAACAAATATTGTAAGTTGTCACCTATTATACAAGGAAGACTTACACATTTTAGGCGTGGATGAAGCTTTTTAAATAAGACTAAGAATAAGATTTCTGTTTAACCTAGAGTGTTGAAAATTTTAGTCATAAAGTAGCCTTGAAAGCTGAAAATTGGTAAACATACTCTTCTTTATTGAAGAAGCAGCCTGACCCAACGTTTAGAATTTTGAGCATTGGTTCCGAGGTAGCGGGTTCGATTTTCAACTTCTCCTAATACTACGTTTATAACGTAAGGTATAGGCAGGTGTAAAAATATATCAGATATATGGCAGCCCATTCATGTCAGTTCATCAGCATTGGCAACAATTTCAGTTCCTCATCTTACCTCTAATGGAAGGCTTGGTAGGTACCTACTTGTTTATGGTCTGGGAGTCGATTGCGCTGGAAGTCTATGTAAAAAGTGCGTGTGTCAAGATTAGCTTGCGCGAGGCAAAAAGGACATGAAAGGATCACTATTGGTTGCTTTTTTAAATATTCTAATTATAGAATGCGTTAGCGTGCTAACAGGGCTTAAATAAAAAGCCTGATTTAAAATTCAATCCGTTTTGGAAAAAAACCATTTGAAATTCGTTCAACATTCTGCCGACCAGTATTGTACCGGGTGTCCCATTTTCATTATTTTTGGTCTGTACCTCCGTTATTAGTAAAGATAGAAGGATGCAGTTTTCACATTACTACGCTATTTTTTTTATGAAACTTATGATGACCTAATCATTTTTTTATAACCCGCTTCGTTTTTGATATATAGGGCGAAATTGAAAATGTTACAATTTGGGTCCACCCTTATTATCTTAGTATCAGCTATTGTATTGGCAGTATCAGTTTTTCACTAGACCTGTTATTTTTGACATATGACCCAAACATTCAGGAGCTTAATAAGTTTTTACCTATTTATAATATCGTTTAAAGTTGCTTTTGTAAATGGGGCACCCTATATATTATTCTTGTGTTAACTGAAACTTATTTTTAGCTTAAAAAAATATATAATAGTTAATATTTATTTTAAAAACTCTGGATATACTAAGAGATTTTAATAATTTCCTTTACATTTTCTTCTAGTAATAATAACAAAAATTATAACCTAGGAAAATAGATTACTAAATTAAAATTAGTGCTGCAAAAGAAAAATGTGAACCCGCAGAAAGAAGTACATATAGTGGGACAAGCATAACTATGTCTAAAACTAAATGGAAAAGAAATCCGACAGGAAGTTTTTTATTGATGTACTTCCAGAATATGCAAAGTCTGTCTAACAAACTGGATGATCTGTCTATCATAGCGGACGATTATAAAAATATGGTTGAGATTCGTTTCATGTGAATATTTGCTTAATTCCTTGGTAAGAGCCTTTTATGATTTGTCAGGTTACAGCATCGTAAACTCCTTTAATCGTACAAATCATTAACATAGTGGTGTAATGATTAATACAAAATCCTGTCAAATAAATAGTTTATCAACAAAGTCAAATAAAGAATTGACTTTATTGATAAACTATCAGAGGAAATTAACTGTTAAATGTATTTGGTGGAAATTAAAAATATTAATCTGGAAGTGTAACTTTATTTCTAAAAAAAAATCATGAAGTTCTATTCTTGATATATCCAAAAAAAGATTTTGTATACAGAGAAACCTCTCGAAAATGGACAATAGCCGTGCCCCAGAAACTGTCAGTTGTATAGAGGTGTCCGTTATGGGGAGTGAACAAATTAAGTAACAATGTAATTTTATTTTAAAAAATATATTATTTTTAAGTAAAAAAATAATATGTTTATTACAAATTATTAATACAATTGTTACTACGTATACACCAACATCTTTTACATACATATATGCACACAATAAAAATGTACTACCCAATATAAAATATTATACTACCTACATATACAGTTTGATACAGTTCGACTTTATAAAAAGTTTCTATTTAAAAAAATTATCAAGTGTTTTTTGTCTTAAACCAGTTAATTTATTTTTAATAATTTAAGATTCCATTTTAGACGCAACTTCTGAGATTTTTTCCCCTAAAACGGAATCTCCAGATAACATACAAAAGTTTTCAATATCCCTTAACATTTTATATGCTTCCTTAATATTCTTAATATTGGAAGAAATAATTTCTTCATCATCACTGACAGATGAAATTTGACCGTTCTCATTATTTTGAAATTCACTGATGCACTCACGTACATTTATGTTAGGATTTTCCGTGAATAAACTTCAAATTAATTTCTGAATATGAAGTTAAGCCGGAAGAAAATACATTGATGTTTCTACATAAATCCGATAATGGCACATCATCTTCACTATCGTAGTCAACGTTTTCTTCGAAAATTTCTTCGAATCTAGCTTTGCGGAAGCAGTTATTGATGGCCTTGGATTTGACCCTTTTTCCATGCAGCAACAATCCAAATCAAGGCACTTACAATATTTATGGATTTCTCCAATTGTTCGGTAGATTCAGAATACTCCATGGATGACAAAAGTCGTTTGATTAAAAACTTTCTGTAGTGGTTTTTAAAATTTTGAATCATGCTCATCCAATGGCTGGCAATGTGATGTCGTATTTGGCAGTAAAAAATATTTCAACGTTATTTAAGTCCAGTTTTGGGTGCGATGTGGCATTATCCATTAGTTTTTGATAATAGCACAATTTCGTCCGCCAATCAATTACCTGAATCAAGCCTACAGCCGCTGCTTCGCCGCAGATGAATTTGAAAGAGATATTATGACGTTGACAGAACTTATCCAACCATTCATTTGATCCTTTAAAACCATCAACTTCTAGATTCCTCGCAATTTCTTGTGCTTTTTCCTTTATTATTTTACCGGATATTGGAACGTTTTTGTAGCGTGCTTTACAAAATCAGTCGTAGACAATTTGGTCTATGGCGCATCCTCAGTTTTTGCAAATTTCTTTTTCTCTTTCATGTCCCCGGTCTCGGCGAATCGCTTGTTAAGATGAGCGATCTTTTCTGTTTCTCAAAATATCACTAATTTGAGATTTTCCTACACAGAATTTTTCGGCTAATACTCTAACACCAAGTTTGTTTTTTTCCGCGTACTGGATTATTTCAACTTTTTCTTGAAGACTCAAAAACTTTCTTTTGTTTGGAGACATATTGATCGCATCAGAGTAACATCAAAACTAAGATATTCTATTGATGAAGACTACATTTTATAAAAATAAGGTGATTTTATTACGCAATTCACCGCAATTTACCTACAAGCCAGACAGCATAAGCCAGCCTATTGTTAAACTAGTGCTATTAACAATAGGTAGGCGCCGCGCCGCTTATTAGCATAGATCTAAATATTGCCCATAATGTGCAATAAAAATACCGGCATTAAATGTGGGTTTTTCAAAAATTATCTGAACATCTGTTGGCTCTGAGGAGGTAAATTTTACTATTTTTATTAAAAATTTTACTGTCCTTATCCGTTGTTGAGAGTGTCCGTTGTCAAGAGGGTTTAATACACAGGAATACATATACTGACGGTCGGTGACTCCAAAACTGTCCGTTCAGCAGAGATGTCCATCGTTCGGAGGTGTCCGTTAAAGGAGCTTTCACTGTATATATTTTGAGGATCAAAAGTCCGTCCCCATTTTTATTTTCCGAACCATTCGGAATCTCGAAACGAAATTTGGAAGGACCGTCCATAGCGGAAAATAATATTTCTTGAATCAAAATAGAAATGTTAATATTTCAGAATGGTGGATTAGCGCCATTTTAAACACGTTTTCTTAAATGGAATAGTGGGTCTTATATACATACATCATTTGATAAAGTTTCAACTTCTTTATTCAATATCAGAGTTTTATATTTTTTGCGGATTCAGTTGAAAAAGGCGGCTAGTTATATTGAGGACAGAAAGTCCGACCTCCTGCGTTTTCGTATCATAATGAAATTTGCAGGGAGTGTATAAGGCGTAAACTACTTTTTTAACAAAAACAGAAATATCACAATTTCAAAATGGTGAACACTTTTTTGTCCGGAATGGGAAGGGGTTTTACGATACGTCATTTGATAGGGCTTCAACTTCTTTATTCAGTACCCTAGTTTTCCTAGTTTTATTTTCTTGCGGATTCAGTTCAAAATAGTGGTTCGTTATATTGGAAAATAAAAACGAAATGTAGAGAGAGTGTACAAGGCGTAAAGTGCTACTTTTTGTTCAAAAATCGCTGTTTTGAGCACTTTTTTAAAATGAATTGGGGGGGTCTTACGAAACGTCGTTTAGTGGGTCTACAAATGCTTTGTTTATTATTTTTGGAGGTCTTACGATACATCATTTAATAGGGCTTTAACTTCTCTATTCATTAGCTGATATTTAATTTTTATACAGTTTTTATACATACAGCTGAAAATAGCGTCTCGTTATAATGACAACAAAAAACCCGCTCTCACCCCTTTCATCATCCGAACCATTCGGAACATCAAAACGAAATTTCGAGAAATTATGTAAGGCATAAAATATTTTCTTTTAATACAAAAAAATGTTAAATTTTCAAAATATTGGGTTAGTGCCATTTTGAATCTGTTTTTAGTAAACTTACGATACACAATTTTAACAGTCTCCAAATTATCTATTTATTTCCCCAATTTTGATATTTTTTACAAACTTATTTCAACATGACGGCTATTGATATTTTAAATACCGTTAAAATTAGTTTTAAGAGAAACCTCTTGAAAATTTGCTGCAATTCATATCAGATCAGCTAATTATCGTAGAATCAACCATACATTTTTGAAATAAGAGTACCAGTAATAAATGTAGACTATAATTATTTTAGGCCTTAGCCATTATATTGTGTTGTTTTGTTAATAATATTTTAATTATTAAATTATATTATATCCTAATGACTTACTACTTTTTTGTGCATTAAAAGAAAGGTATTTCAATAATAATTTCTAGGCTATCACTAATATTATTTGGATTTAGCTCTTTTAGGACAGCGTTTAATTTTTGTTTTTAATTAATATTACCTCCTAATAACTTATTAATTTCTTATTATATTTTTTTATTTGCAACATCGCTTTCGCATTAAATGAAAGCTATTTTAATAATCTATAGATAGTCTGCTGAATTTTAGGTAAAAAAAAAAGAATTAAGCGTGATACGAGGATGCTTCAAAATTGATGTTTTAAAGTTTCGCCCTTAAATTCAAAAACGACGCGAGCCGCGAATATTTTGATTACGTCATTGTAGTTCTTATAAAAGAGTAGCGGTTTGAAAACGACATTCTTTTATCTTCAATAATAATGGGATATATCTAAGATGCAAATTTTGTAAGAAACAAATTGTTAAATATAATTTCTTTAATATTCTTGTAATTTTTATTATATTATGTGTTAATTTTGTTTTTCTTTAAAACGGTGATTAATTTAAATAATATTTGCAATTCCATGGCTATCTGTTATACTTATGTTTATAATAAACTTTGTTTTTTGCCATTTTTGGTATTTTTTAGAGAAACTAGATACAAAATGTTTTATAACGTTTTAAAGAGATAAAAATTGGATTTAAGGAACTATAAAACACAGGGTGTTCCATTAAAAAAATGGGTCATAAGTCAAAAATGGCAGTGACTACGCCACTGTATCAGCTCCAGGTGTAGCCCTGCCTATAAGTATAACTATAACGGAGATATGAGGGTGGTAACTACAACATTTTCAATTTCCTGTATCTCAAAAACGAAGCGGGTCATGAAAACTTTGATTGCGGCAACGTAAGTTTCATAAAAAAGTAGTGTAGTATTGTGACAACCGTATTCTTCTATCTTTATTAGTAACGGAGATACAAGCAAATGTGTTGAAAATGGGATACCCTGTACAAATAAAATTAACTTTTAACTCTACGCGAGGCAGGTGTCTAGTCTGCCCTATTTAAAGTTGGTAAAACGTTTGGGCACCGCTGTGGATTGCTTTAGCGTTCTAACATGACTAAAATGAAAGTTTAAATTTGGCTGCTAACCCTTTTGCCTGACAGGGAAAGTTTTGCCTCGTTAAAACGTGCTTTATTTTGGGGTAAAAACTATAAAAAGTACGTTTTCCAGAAGACATTATATTTATTTGCGTGTGTTGAATCATTTTTTCAAATATAATTTACTTCCAATGCCAACATTTTTAAGGTTTCATGTTTGTTGCTTGATCTTTACGGTAAACGTTTACGAAACATAACAACTTTACATTCCAGACTTAACTAGTAAATTCAAAATCGGGTTTCGAAATAGTTTCGAATTTTGGGAAAATTCCGTTTTCGGTTTCCAGCAGTTGCAAAGCGTTATAATATCTGACATTACGCAGGCTATGTTGTTGAATTTTTGTGGCGTGAAAATTCTTGAAATAATTGAAATACTGAAAATTCGGTTAAATATAAAAAAATAAATTTCTTGTTTATGCGCCTTAATATGGTATCTACTTTTATTTTACAACATAAAAAATAGGTTTATGGCCGAACTAAAAGGAGTTAAAACTTAAATTCAATAAAATACATGATAGAAATATTAACAGTAAGACCCCACTTTCCTAAATATAGTCGTTCTATTTGCTAAAAATGGCTAAAAACTAAATTAATAATTGAGATAAAAAACCAACTCTCGACGATGTGTTGTCTGGCCTCATTTACCTTGAGCCAACTGCAGCGTCGTTTGTAGCAACTTTAGCTCAGTTTGCGCTTGCTGTGCTGCTTTTGTCGCTGCTTGCACGGTTAACTGAAGTTGTTGCAAATTGGCTGATTCCTCATTTACCACAACTTCTGCTTCCTTAAGTTGTTCCTGGAGTTTTTGAACTAGCTCCTCTTTACCTATAACAATAGGGAATTAGGATTTCAAGACTCAAGCATTATTATGCTCATGTTAATAACCAACCTAAACACCTACTAGATGCAAATCCTACCGTTTTTCCGTTTAGCGAGCGAATAATAATACTTTCGCATCTGATAGATGTAAATGTTTATGCTCGTAGAAAAAGTACGGCTAATAACTCTGCCGCAAAGTATCTTGTTCGCACTCTAGTGCTCGGCTCCGCGTCGTTCGGTCAACTGCAGCCCGCTTGCTAACAAAACTTACTTTGCGCACTAGTTAAGAAATATACTATTTTAAGCATAGCAGGTAACACTCATTTTTTATTCCCAAGGTGTCGTGATGATATTGTTTTTATTATTTCTGTTAGCTACAAATTTTTAATATATATATATATATATATATATATATATATATATATATATATATATATAAAGCAATGGAATTTGTATAACCGTAGACACGTGTTTCTGACTTAAGGTCTTCATCAGTATAGTCAGCTAGTTGAAAGACGAGTACAACTAGCGCCAAAATGAATACACAAAACAACACCAGAGACAGCAACAGGAGTAAAACCGATATTTGTGATTACCAAGAGAACATCCGAAATCTAAAGTCAGAGACACGTGTCTATGGGTAGCCAAATTCCATTGCTTTAACGGTCATTCCAAAAACTCAATTTTCTACTATATACTAGTTCTTGCCGCGTGATATATATATATATATATATATATATATATATATATATATATATATATATATATATATATATATATTATATATATATATTATATATATATATATATATATATATACAATATATATATATATATATATATATTATATATATATATATATATATATATATATATATATATATATATATATATATATATATATATATATATATATATATATATATATATATATATATATATATATATATATATATATATATATATATATATATATATATATATATATATATATATATATATATATATATATATATATATATATATATATATATATATATATATATATATATATATATATTATATTAAAGGAAACCCTGTATATAGTTTTATAGTCATATTCTTAGCAAAATTCCCTTCCAATGATGTTTAACAAGTTATATTTTTCTTTCAAAATGGCGGCACTAAAACCGGTTTTCTGAAAAACGATATATTCATCATATAACATTTAAAATTCCACTAATTTTTTACAGGTTCTGGTTGAAAATTATACCAAATTTCCTGAAGTCTTAATTGAAGATTAGTTGAGGCTACTTGAAGGTCACTTTAAAACAGAAATCTGCCATTGTTAGGGCCAAAATATTTCTGAAGTTGTTTTTCTCCCTCTCTAGGTCAGAGGACTTGTAAAAATTCGTGTAACCAACAGGAACCATCTCTAAGCGTAATCCTTGAGTTTACTCGATTTTCATTTAAAATACGTTCCCGGAGAGCCACTGGAAGTCCAGGGCTTGGGGTTCTTATATATACTATCTCGATACCGTATGTACCTCACAATAATTACCTAACCGAAACTTCAACTTTTGAAAAGCCCTGTATTTCTTTACATACTGTGGATACTGTGGCAGAGAATAGCGAGCCTAGTGAGACGTATAGTTGTATTCGTAAAAAATTTTTTGGGGTTAGTAACATCGAATTTGCGTAAAACCTGCTTTGGCTAAGAAGAAACATTTTTTAATACTTTTATTGCCTTTCAGAGAAAGCTACTTACAATAGAACTAATAATTGGTAATAACACAAGCAAAATAACAAATGCACTTACAAAATAAATGGATTTAAACAGATATTTAATACCAGCTATAAAAAAGTGTTTAAACACAAAATGAAAATATTTAATAACAATAAATTTAAAAAAAACCCTATTTTTCTATCACTTGGAGTAACGTATTCGGCATCAAATTAATTAAATTGAATGTTACGTTAAGGTCAAGCTGTTTCTAACTTCATGAATTGCTTCTCATAATTCATTTAAATTTTGATGCTTAAAATTTCGCTTATACATTTCTTACGCCTAAAGCCCAAATATTTTATATCAGATTATATCTGAACTAAAAGAAAGCCATAATAGCACATCCACAATATTATTACAAAACGATTGCTTCACAGAATCTACCATGTAGATTAGACAATTAATTGTCTTCTGGATAGACAAATCCAAACTAAGAATACACTAAGGAAAGATTTGCTTAATCGATGGGAGCATAATATGCTTCAGTCGCCAACATAGAGCCATATTTCGCAAACACTTACCCAACCTCTCACGTTCACCGAAAAGCATCCACTTCTAGAAACAAAGCCACTCGTGTACCGCTCTTGAAATCGAGCATTGTTAGGTCGATGCACATTAATTTCACCACTATAATATGATGACTGAAATACCTTTTCATCTGTAAAGAACACTATGCGAAAACTGAGGTTCATGATATATGTAATTCAAAGTGAAAAACACATGCGATAGTCTCCGTTCTTCGGTAAGCATATTTTTTTTTAGCAGCTGCATGGTTTTTTATTTCAGATTATCTTACTTTTCTACTTACTTTTGCAATTTCAAAGAGATTTTTTGTTAAATATGCTGTTCAGCGGATGAAACCCTGACAAGACTATTTTGGCTTGCTTTTGTTTAATTTTAAGGATAGTGCTTTTATTTTTATTGTATCGCTGTGCTAAAGCACAAATTGGTCATCGTTCTTCAGTTTTTACTAATATTTGAGCCTTTTCAAATTCGGTTAAATGGCTTGCCATTATTCTAAATATTTTGGAATTAGGTGTCAAACACAAAACAACCCTTTTTTGAAAATAAACTTAAATGGCAGATGAAAGAATAGCCTTAGAGTTTTTGCGGTCAATCTCTAGAGGCACTTCAAGCGTCAACTTTGACTTTGAAGTATAACTGAAATTCATAAATTGACGCGGGTAGTTTCGAATGCGTTATTATTGATCTGAGATTTTAGACATAGTACTGGTTTCCAGTGTTTTTTTAGTACTTTGTGATTTATATTGTGTGGGTATGCGTGCCTATATTTGAACTCTTAATGAAAACAATGTCGGTCAACTTTACTGAAAAAACTGGTTAAGAAGAAATGTTGCATTCCAGGATGCGATGATAAATACATAAGCCGTTTTCGGTTTCCTAATAAACAAATCTAAGTAAAATTAGGATGAAGCATGCCTATATGAAAATATTTTTAGAGTATCGGGCGGCGGGGTTTAATATTTTATCGGATTAGTCGATATAAGAAAAGAATAGCTGGTACCCACCAACAAGCTAAAATGACTCGATATTTTTAATTCATGTATTTTTTTTAAGTTTAGTAGTACTTTGACATGTGTAAACATATCATTAAAACCAATAAATACTACCTGTCCATCTTTGAAGCTTTTTATTCCATTAGATATACTACTACACTAAATCTGTTTATTTAGTTTTTGTGGGAATCGTTTTGCTTTTTATTGTTTTAAATATCTATAACAAAAACTATAGATATTTTTAAAAATAAAAAGCTAGAAACTTGCTACAAAATCAAATTAAAAAGTAAATATTCATGAGAACTGATTGAAACGTTCCGCCTTGAAAATATTAAGTATGCTGTTAGTCGCTAGATTAATGCTTTTTTTATATGCCAATTCTTAGCATTTCACTTTACTTTCTAAAGGGGGCTGTTTTGTGATGTCAAATGCCACCATGCTACCTTCAGAAGTGTATGTAAAAAATAATCGAGAACGACTTACATTATAGTAAATTAGTAGTACGTTTTTTTTATCAATTAAATTCCAGAGTTTTTCAAATTTGATTTAATCTCAATAATTTTCTATTCATCCTGTATTGAAAACTTGGATACTTGGGTGCCCAGCCTAGTAAGTTCATTTCGTACGCACACCTATCTTAAACACTTCGAAAATAAAATCTTCAATTTTCAAGTGTCAACACAGTGTATACATTGTACTCAAGAGTATCCGAAACTTTTAAAAAAGAAAATCTTAGTACCCTGATTTTTGTTTCATGGGCATATTAATTTTGAATAAATGTATACAATTGTGGAGCTTTAATTTTTCCTCGTACAATAGAACAAAACGTATGATAAAGTCCCCTAAAGAGGGATAAACGATCTCGAACCAAAACAAAATTAAATCGGTTCGTTAATAATGCAAACATGGAATTTTTATATTAACGGCATTAGTATTTGATGCAATATAAGTATTGATAAGTAAAGTTTAAACATCTAAGGAATTTCGAATTTGGAGATGCATCATTTTAAGTAATTGCAGTGCTTACTTTCTAACGTACTGTTTCGGCTATTAGCTTTTTTTTCATAGAATTAATTGATTTTTTAAATTTTTATAAAAATCTTTTTGTTCAGGACATTTTATACTTAAAATATGTGATGCAATATAGGTATTGATAAGTGAAGTTTAAACATCTAAGAAATTACGAGTTATTCAAAGTAAATTCGAATTTGGAGATGCATCGTTTTAAGTAATTGCAATTCTTACTTTTTGATATAGAATTAATTGATTATTTAAATTTTTATAAAAGCTCTTTGTTCACACATTTTTTACTTAAAATACGTATTTTAATACGTACCTGAGAGCGCGGCTTCCGCAGCTTTTGCAGCTTCATTAGCTTTTTCTGCTAGTTGTGTCTTAACTTGACGTGCAGCTTGTTGTCCAGCCTGTTGCATGGCATCTTGGGCTGCTTTTGCTTCTTGTGCAGCCTTTTGTGCAATATTAGTAGCCTGTTGCCCAGCGTTTTTTGCTTTCGACTCGGATATATCACCTGATATCGAATCATCCTTAGATATTACAGTGTAAATAAACGTCCAAAAAACGTATAAAAGGAAATAAAACTTCATAGCAAAACACACACGTTTGACAGATATAGCAGGTGATACATAGACATTTGTTAGTTGCAGCCTATTTGCTTTACTACGTATTATTGTGTTGTTACAGGTAGGAGAAAAAGAAACTAAAATAGGAATAATTTTTTACTTTTTTACATTATCGTTAATTTTGATGATCTTCTCTCTTCAAAGTATTTATTGAATTAGACATACGCGAACGACGTTTATATTTTTGGCATAGCTATAACGAATTAAATAAGACACAAAATGAGTTAAATATAGCTTTAAATCATGCAGGTTTCAAGTTACACAAATTTCTCTTTAATTCTAAGGATTTATTGCGAAGTATTGATAGTGATAAACTCGGTGATAGTCAAATGACTAATTACGATATAAAGGTTGAAAATAACTGAAGTAAAGTATTAGTTATTTTATCATAACTGAATCTGAATTATTTTTTTAAGATGGACTGATCTGATAAACAAAGTAGATTAAATGGTAACACGGGTTCTAGCATCAGGATCTGACTCACCAGTGGCGTATTTTTTTATAGCAAATTCAGTTTTAAGAAGTTTTCTGTTTTATTATCAGAGTTTAAGAGGGTCGTTTTAAATCAAATTTAATTTTCCTCGATTTTATGAAGTAAACAACAGAAGTTCTCATACTGCTTTTTTAGAGTTTGAACGCTAGCATTCATGTCGCTTTATTAGTTTGCGGGAATAAAATATATCAGTTTTAAAGTAGATTTAATTTTTAATCATTAACGGCGAAAAAAATCTTTTATTGAATTTAATGAGATTTTCTCGATTTTACATTCGGCATTTTGTGAGAAATTTAATATAGTTTGAAGTTGCCAACGTTAAGCTTGATCTTAATGAGGTCTGCTCGTTTAACAGAATATTGTGCACTTAATATTCTGCAACAGAAAAGCAATTAAGGATTACCCGCCCTTTTTATTCTCATGAAATATGATTAAAATGGAACAGTGGGATTCGTTGATTTTTCAAAGTGTATATATTTAAGTCTATTTCAACTAATCTAGGAACTAAATAAGATTGAAAAGACAAACAAGGAATTTCAACAATATAATTTATTACTTCTCCAATGGGATAATATATGCTCAAGAAATTAATATATACAAGTAATTAATTAATATACATTATAAAACATTTATTAAATCTTAAGTACATGCATACAAAAAAATATCAATATAACAAGCCCAGGCACCTTGCAAATAAAACTGTCCTAGAGATAAGCATAATTTCCTTGTACAAGGATAGCCTTGTTTATAGTCAGATATATTTGGCTTGTTTCTGACCTCCCTCCAGAAACTACGGTTCATTTTCAAATAGTGGTTGCTAATCCGTAGTCGTTTCATTTTAAAACAAGGGTTTTTCCGTAATGTGCAATTAAAGTTAATAAACAAAACTTTTTTTAACTGTCAGCAGTTTTACATATCCTATCAACTATCTGTTTCATCTAACCGGTTAGAAAACTCATTTGGAGGTATATTTTCACTTCATATTGTTATCATCACTTGTTGCAATAAAAATGCAGCTGGTTTCCTGGTTTAAATAAACTGCCGTCGGTATGATTTTGGGAGTTTAATGTAAAATAAATATACATGATCTTAAATTGTAATATGGAATTTACAAAAAATATTATTATTATAATACTGAGTTTTTTTTTGCAAAAATTAAGGTTAACTACGATAAATATGTTGTATATGAAAATTAAAAAACCATGAAAATCTTACAAAGGAAAATTTTCTTTTAACCGAATGCTTCACGAACGAATTTTATGAAATTATAAATATGACATATTTTTTATAAAAAAAAGGAAGAATGAAATAAAAATGTATTTCATTTTACTCTTAATTCAGTAAAGTCCTGTGCTATGATATATCAATATTAGTTCAGTTTAACCACCGAAGAGAAACACTTGCCTCACCTTTAACCTAAAAATAATTAAATGACTTCTTCTATGTCTAGTACTATTTGTAAATTTTTACAGTTACACATTATAACTCCTAATTAACGAAAGTCAGTGCAAATCTCTTGTTTATTGTCAAGATTTATTTTTTACATACATTTTTACTTTTCTGAAGAGAACGATTGGATGACAATTCACTTCAGAGTCCCGTTCAGATTTTTAAACTTGCTGTCCGAAAACAAGGGGGATGATTTTTGTTTGAAATTATTGTTTCTAATATAAAGGGATCCTGTAAGCTAACACCATACTTAGTTAGCAGAAAGAGTAACAGTTATACAATTTCGTGATGTTATGGCATCATCCCAAGTTTGGCCCTAAATATTAGCTAATATAGCACAGCGTTCTATTATATCATTCTTTAGAACTTTTCGATTTCAAATGATACACAAATTCTAGTTACCCGTAGATAAACATGAATTAACCGAGTATTTAATTTCTTTATTTCTTTATAACGGTTCTGAAAGTTTAAATTTTGCAAATTCCTTTAAATGGAAAATAATTTGCTTCTACAATGACAAAATTCCCTATCTTTATCGAATGTAGTAGTAGAAGGGGGAGCTATTTTATTTTCCTTTCTTTTTCTAAACGTAATACACCGGGTACGTAGTTCAGCACGCTTCTGGCTGAATGAACCTAATATAGGTAGACTGTGAATGTGAATTTCATACTTTAACTGCTCACCTCCCAAATAATTAGTATCCATCTTAGTAGCGTGAGTTAAAAAAAAACGTACTGATATTGAAAACAGTAAAGTTTTGGTTCTACTAAATATATTTTATACAAAAATTTAAATTGTATTCCCACAGAAACCCAATTTTTACTAAAAAAGAAAAAAAAAACAATTAAGGGTTAAAAAAATTCCAAACAAACCCTTAAATGTTCCAGAGACAGAAAATAAAAAAGTTATTAATCGTCCTGGATAATGAATAGTAACCCTGCTATAACTGTATAATTAGAATACCATATAACAACAGTAAGATATATAGGAACTATAAAACATATTGATAAATATCTGAGAATTATATTATTTATAATACCTAATATTCGAAGTAAATAACCTACCCACTATAAATTTATCTTAAAAAAACTAAACCGAATATTTAAATATGTTGTTATAGATCCAACATCTATCAATCCTTAACAATAATTGGCTCTATCTGGTACCCTATAACTATTTCTCACTATATTTAAATGTCACAATATTTGTGCTAGAATTAACAGTTATTTAACTGTTAAGGGATATAAGTGAATAAGCACTTGACAAGCATTCAAATAACTACAAAAAAAATAGTACTCAAATCACATGTAAATATTCCTGATTAAAAAAAGTTAATATCGGTATATTAATCTGAAAAATTCATGCCATATCTTTATATATATATTTTTGATCCACCGTGCATGTAGATTATGGATTGTGCAAAGAAGTCCAATCTTTCAGTTTAAAATTATTAGGTCTGTATCAATTTATATCTGCCGAAATTGTATTAAAAATACTTATATTAATTAAATGAATAAAAAAAAACATTTGGTCCACACTACATTTTATGGATTATGTAGGGAAGTGCAAATCTAGTCTTCCAATTTAAAATTATTAAGGTTATTTCAATTCATCTTTTCCACATATTTGTTAAAAATAGCTTAATTAATTATAACTTTTCCTGTTTAGTAACAAAATAGCTTGTATATGTATATCTAAGACGTTCAAGTTAACTATATTTGAACAGTTCTTCCCATTCAGCAATAAATCCTCTTCTTTTGGGTATAAAAAAACACCTGATTTACCAATGGAAATCGAGAAAATAAGATAGCACTCACTATCACTAGGTGCAGTGTTATTGGTTATAAATGTGACCCACTCTAACCTCTTTATTTTTAAAAATAGAGGGCTGATTTTTTTACTGAATTGTAGGGAATGGACCGCATTTTTTTATCGTAGAAGTATGATACATGACCCTCCACAAAAACGCACCGAATCAAACTTATATTTTGTCAATGGAACACTCTGTATAATATTCATATTTGGATTCTACTCGGGAAACTAAGAACTTTTCGTATTTACTTGTTTTCATGTATCTTCAACTGTTTTCGTGATAATGGCAGTTGAAAAATGAAAATTTGAAGCTTCGAAATCTCAGCGGATCAAATTAGAGTAAAACGATTTGCACTTTCCTGTTTTAGTTTTTGAAACTATATTTAATGACACTAATGCCGGATTGAATGGAGAACGTCAATTTTTGAGAGTTCAATCAAAAAATCTGATATTTCACAATAAAGTTGAAACTAGTATCACTGGCTTTGTACCAACTTTGTCTAATAATTGCAATATCATTATTAACAACTAATGTCAGCCCATGTTACCTTCTTTATTTAGAGAGATACAATGGTTAATGTGGTAAAGTGGACGATTTTAGTATGTTTAAAAAATATATTAAAAACGGACAAATCAGCGACGCTTTATTGCGAAGTTATGGAAACATTGATACTCGGATATAGTTTTTAAGGGTTTATTTTTAAAAATTAGGGAAACATCGCATCATAATTATACTATATTTTGTCTAACTTGACCATAATATTAAATAAAACTAAAATGAAAACCGAAAATTAAATATACAATATTAACAGTAACTTTTACGCTACCTATGATAATATTTAATAAAAACAAAATTATTGAATTTTATGTTCTATTTGCTCCCAATTTTGCTCAATGCAATTCTTATAAATTCTGTTCTGTCTTTCTATAGCTGCCAAAATAATACCCTGCTTGTGTATATTATTGCATATTCGGATTCCTCATACAATTTTGATCATATTTCATGTAACATATCCGATACCAAAATTCAACTGTGTACCCTATATTATATTTTGTCTAAGTTAGCCATAATTTTAAATAAACAAATATATTGATTTTGGCGTTATTCAGATAATGAAAAAGGAAAATTTAAGAAATTTATATAAAAAATGGTTATAATGCCAAAATTGTCGTACAGGAATACCGAAGACTTTATGAAGAAGTAAGGAGAGTTCCTACCAATAAAACATTTTCAAGAGTTTATCAAAAAATTTCACATGAAGTATCTTTCAAACGAAAGAACAATTCGGTTGGTCCACACTACATTTTATGGATTATGTAGGGAAGTGCAAATCTAGTCTTCCAATTTAAAATTATTAAGGTTATTTCAATTCATCTTTTCCACATATTTGTTAAAGATAGCTTAATTAATTATAACTTTTCCTGTTTAGTAACAAAATAGCTTGTATATGTATATCTAAGACGTTCAAGTTAACTATATTTGAACAGTTCTTCCCATTCAGCAATAAATCCTCTTCTTTTGGGTATAAAAAAACACCTGATTTACCAATGGAAATCGAGAAAATAAGTTAGCACTCACTATCACTAGGTGCAGTGTTATTGGTTATAAATGTGACCCACTCTAACCTCTTTATTTTTAAAAATAGAGGGCTGATTTTTTTACTGAATTGTAGGGAATGGACCGCATTTTTTTATCGTAGAAGTATGATACATGACCCTCCACAAAAACGCACCGAATCAAACTTATATTTTGTCAATGGAACACTCTGTATAATATTCATATTTGGATTCTACTCGGGAAACTAAGAACTTTTCGTATTTACTTGTTTTCATGTATCTTCAACTGTTTTCGTGATAATGGCAGTTGAAAAATGAAAATTTGAAGCTTTGAAATCTCAGCGGATCAAATTAGAGTAAAACGATTTGCACTTTCCTGTTTTAGTTTTTGAAACTATATTTAATGACACTAATGCCGGATTGAATGGAGAACGTCAATTTTTGAGAGTTCAATCAAAAAATCTGATATTTCACAATAAAGTTGAAACTAGTATCACTGGCTTTGTACCAACTTTGTCTAATAATTGCAATATCATTATTAACAACTAATGTCAGCCCATGTTACCTTCTTTATTTAGAGAGATACAATGGTTAATGTGGTAAAGTGGACGATTTTAGTATGTTTAAAAAATATATTAAAAACGGACAAATCAGCGACGCTTTATTGCTAAGTTATGGAAACATTGATACTCGGATATAGTTTTTAAGGGTTTATTTTTAAAAATTAGGGAAACATCGCATCATAATTATACTATATTTTGTCTAACTTGACCATAATATTAAATAAAACTAAAATGAAAACCGAAAATTAAATATACAATATTAACAGTAACTTTTACGCTACCTATGATAATATTTAATAAAAACAAAATTATTGAATTTTATGTTCTATTTGCTCCCAATTTTGCTCAATGCAATTCTTATAAATTCTGTTCTGTCTTTCTATAGCTGCCAAAATAATACCCTGCTTGTGTATATTATTGCATATTCGGATTCCTCATACAATTTTGATCATATTTCATGTAACATATCCGATACCAAAATTCAACTGTGTACCCTATATTATATTTTGTCTAAGTTAGCCATAATTTTAAATAAACAAATATATTGATTTTGGCGTTATTCAGATAATGAAAAAGGAAAATTTAAGAAATTTATATAAAAAATGGTTATAATGCCAAAATTGTCGTACAGGAATACCGAAGACTTTATGAAGAAGTAAGGAGAGTTCCTACCAATAAAACATTTTCAAGAGTTTATCAAAAAATTTCACATGAAGTATCTTTCAAACGAAAGAACAATTCGAATAAATAAACATGAAAATTAAAAATTAGAGGTCCTTCTGTATTTTCAAGGTAGTTTTTGATACAATTCGAAGATACGTTAGATACTCCTTAATAATTAATTATAATTTAAGAAAATCCTAACGCTTCTATTCCAAACGCTGTTGAGATTTTAGGCAAAACATACTATAAGATACAGGAAACTTTGTCAAAGTATAATTTCCATGCCTACACAAAATTACTTGTCTAAGCGTGGAACCAAGATATAAGGCCGGGTGATTACGTTTTTGTAAAGAAACAATAAAACACTTGAGTCAACAAGATCAATTTGTTAATAAAATTGTCTGGACAGATGAAGTAGCTTTTTTGACTCCCGGAAGATTTAAAAGGAAGAATGGTGACTTTTGGGTTCTTCAAAATCCTTACGCCATTCGGGAAATACGGCATTATGGCCGACAATCCATGCACGTATGGTGTGAGATTCTTAGCAATAGAGTTTTAGGGTCAATATTTTATAATGGGGATCTGAACGGGCATAATTATTTAGAGCTAAAAACACCTATAGTTCAAAATTTGGTTCAAAGTGATCATGATATATTTTGGCAACAAGATGGAGCTCCAGTCCAATACATTGCTGACGCAACAGGATTTTTTAACGAAAAATTTCCGTTTTGGATCGGTAGGTTTGGCCAAATAAGGTGGCCACTAAACAGCAGATACTTAACCGTAATAGATTCTTTTCTGTGGGGCTTTTTAAAAGGAAAGTTGGAGGAAGAAAGCCGTCAGCGGATCATTAGTATTATAAGAGAAAGAATAACCCAAGAAGTTGAAACCCTAAACTATCGCAATCAGGGTATCTATTATTTTGGCAGCTATAGAAGAGCAGAAGAGAATTTAAAAGAAAAGCGTTGAGCAAAATGGGGTAATGCGAAGTTTGGTTTGTCCACTTTTAATTAATTTTTAAAACATACTAAAATCTTCACAAGTCTACCACATTACAATTTTTTTGTATCTCAAGGTAACATGGGCTGAAATTACTTATTAATAGGCTATTATCTGCCGGTGTCAGTAGACAGCTCTTGAAAAGTTAAGATAGGAAAGTGCAAATCATTTTATATCCATCTTATTAAACAAAACTGATAAAAAGCCAGTGATACTAGTTTCAAGTTTACTGTGAAACGTCAGATTTTTGCTGGAACTGTCAATAATTGACATTCTCCTTTCGATCCGGCATTAGTGTCCTTATATAGAGTTTCAAAAACTAAAGCCTGGGTTATATCCTTTTGAGTTGTTTACGCTGGTTCTTAGCCCGCGTTATAGATTGAAAACGTTTGCGCTTTGCGCCGCCTGTGGAACTAACCTTTCAAACGGAGTGGCGCCAAAAATATAACCGTACCCATTGCTTTGCTTTAAGTTAACTTCAAGGAAAGCGCAAAAGGCGACGCAAGCTGTAAACGTTTTCAATCTATAACCCAGGCTTAATACAGGAAAATGCAAACCGTTTTACTCTAATTTGATTTATTGGAATTTGACATCCCTTTCAAAACGTCAAATTTTCAATTCAACTGCCATTATCTCGAAAACACTTGAAATACGTGAACATTCTGAATGCTGAAAGTTCTTAGTTATCCAAGTAGAATCTAAATACGCAATAATATACACAGTGTTCCATTGAAAAAATATAAGTTTGATTCGGTTCGTTTTTGTGGAACACCATGTATCATATTTCTATTATCGATAAAAAAAATCCAACAATTTCATACAATTCAGTAAAAAAATCAGCTATCTAGCTTTAAAAATAAAGAGGCTATAGGGGGTAACATTTATAACCTGTACCAATTTCTTAGACGTGCTTTATAACATTTAAGGTTAATTTAAATCACACACAGTTTTCTGTATACACAGGTAAATCAACAAAAAAAAACACATTTTATGCCGCAATCAATTAATGTATATTATTTCATGTCTATATATGATATTCTTATACACACATTAGTATTAAGAGCTCGGTAGATATATCCAGTTCACAAAGTTTAATATAACTGGTATGCATGTTTATGTATTTCTTTCCGATGCAACTTGAAAAGATATTATTAAAATATTGTTAATCTAAACTCTAAATCATTAATTTTTGCAAAATAGACAAACATTTTCATGTATACTTCAAAAAAAAAAATAAATCTAACGTAACAGGCAATCACACCAGTTAATAAAATATCTGTTGCTAAAAGAAATATAAGATCAAAAGTTAAGAAATAGATACATATATATATATATATATATATATATATATATATATATATATATATATATATCGTGTTTCTTTTTATATTCTCCTATTGACATTTTACTGGCTTTTACCCAAGGCTGTAAAATATGTTTAAAATATCTAGAGTAGTCAAAGACTGACGCAAAAACCAACCTGTTTACGTAAATATTAAGAATAGGGCAATAAAAAGGTTCCTAAGGAGATAAAAATTACTCCAAATAAAATAGTACGAAAACCTGTAATTTTACACTGATTGAAAAGTAAATTACAGTAACATCTATACATCAAGTTACTATTACATAATAATTTACCCACACCCTCTAAACGTTTGAGTACAAAATCCAATTGATATTAAACCGTTGTGATAGATTAAAGTAAACTGTGAATATATATACCACTTTTTAAATCCTAAACTTGTCAAATAGCTAATTGTTAAAAATTGAGTAACATTGACAATTATGCCCTTAATATTACGGAAGTCAGAATGACATCCTAACAGTGTTCTGCCACACTGTGCCTCCCCCGGCATATGAATCGATTTTTCAATGTGATATTAGTTTCAACTTATTGTGGTAGGTAAAATTATACCGTGGTAGGTAAAATTATACCGTGGTAGCTAATCCTTGTTAGATCTTTCGATAAAGCTATGTTTTTTCTGCAGTAGTTAAATGTCTGTCGGACCAAAATGTCGTTAAATTTTACTGACGAATCAACTCCACAAGATAACATAAGTGAGCTATTTTTCATTTTCAGAATAATAATATGTAAACTAAATATGACACAAAATATTCTGAAAATAATTTGTTAAGAAAATAAATATCTTAAACTAAAAGAAAATAAAAACAGAGGGAAAACTATTTGCTTTATTTGTTTATATAAGACCCACAGAAAAAGTTCATTTAAATTTATCCTTCCTTTAGTTATCGAAAAACAAATTAAAGTATGAAAAAATCGGTCGATCACATTTAAGTGTCCGCAGACATGTCTTTTGTGAAAAATTTTCTTTTTAATGTCGTCATGAGGATTCAATTTTTTAATTTAAAGGTAATCTTTATTCTAATAGTAGTTAATACTGTGAAACTATGGCTATAATTTTATTTAAGAAGTATGGCTTCAATAAATGACATTTCTACTGTATTAAATAGGCATTAATTTACATCGTTATCTTACTGTGTCAGAAGGCGAATTTAATTTGGCGTTAATTAAGTGTGTTCGTACTGTTCACTAATGGAAATCTAATAACTTCGATAATGGGTTCTGTTATCTTCATATAGTGGTATCTTTATGACAAAGGGGAGGATCAGGGCGTCATTATACTCAAATGACATTGCATACGTTAATAGAAGCCTTACAGGTATTATGGCATGTGTTTCTATTTGGTATAGGTGCGTAATTGCTTTCAAGGAGACAATTTTTATAACTGAAACAAGCTTTGATTTCATGACTTTTTTGATACAATCTTTTAGTAGTCAATAAAATATGTTCTAACTATAATCCTCGGTACTCTAAATATTGGGCAATATTTTTGCAAGGTCAAAGGTGACAACTATCAAAACAGTCCTACTTAACCGATAGCTTTTTAGTCATCTTTTTGGTAAATGCACACACAGTCCGCGAAAGCTGAAACGTAATTATAGAATGAATACGCAATAAAATACCTAATATGTAATCCTGAAGAGTAGAATTGGAAAATTTGAATTTTTCAATTTCCCAAAGAAGTCATGCATAATAGTAAACTCACTTTGCACCTTTGAAAAAGGAAACAATAAATTTCCGAAAGCTCGGCGTACGTAAAAAACGAGTTTTACTTCAGCCCTGAAACCGTTACCCGTATATATATATATATATATATATATATATATATATATATATATATATATATATATTGAAACTCAAATTCTCAACTCTTATCCAATAGAAATAACAATATTTATTTTCGCAGACACCAAACAAAAGATTAATGCTGCAGTTTTTATAAACAAAAAATTGTACAGTATTTAAAACCAATCAATCTAATAAATAATAAATTAAAAACTAATGAGTATTATAGATAAAATTTTATTTAAATCGTTGTACCCAAATATGTTTTCTAGTCAAATCCAGATAATTTATTTTACCAAATCACAAGTACTATTTTATGCTAGTTGTCACCAATAGTATATAGGCTATTTTAAACGAAAAAAAAAATAGAACTAGGACCTTTTATGTATTTGATGCTTAATGTTTACGTTTATATGTATGTAATGTGCTATAATTTTATTGAAAAAAACAAACATTTTTAGATAAAAAGGAAACGCAACAACAACAATAAATTTTGAAAAAGCTCAACACAATGAGTGAAACGTTGAATTGATGTGAAAAATTTGTGTTATATGTTATATATATATGTTATAATATATTATATATATATATATATATATATATATATATATATATATATATATATATTCAGTAGAACTCGGTTATAACGAACTTGAAGAGGATGAAAGTTTTGTTCGCTATTGCCAAGTGACTGTTATATCGGGTCGTTGTTAATAATTTTTTTTTGAAAAGTAATGTATTTATATTTTGGAAAACGAACTTGCACACATACGAATATATACAAATGAATATGTATACATAAAGATGGTAACTGATTTGAGTATCTATGCTCTCACGAAAGATGTGTGTGCAAAACATACATGCGCGTAAATATATTCGTTGGCGAAAATGATTTAATTAGTTAACATTTTTGTGAGAAAATTTTCGTTGAAGTATTTATGCAGAAATGTCGATAAGAAGGCCTTCATAATATTACATAAATAGAGAAAAAGAAAAAAATCTAAAGGATGGTGGATTACAAAGTTTTATCAAATCAGACAATCATACAGTGGCTGTAATTTATTAAGCCACATAAGGCTAGAGGAAAACACTGGTCATTTCCACAATTTTATCTGTATGTCGTCTGAAGATTTTTAATTCCTAATTAATGATATCGGTCTCAAAATTAGTATTAGATATTATATTCCAAGCGTCAGCTTTCTTATTCCTAAGAAAATGCAACGGATGATTTGAATTCCACAAAATAGGAAACTGTTTGGATTCATCTATCAACTTCAGGGCTAATTCGTCATTCCATTCCATTAATAATTGAGATTGAAGATTTGACGAACACGACAAAATAACTAAATAATTCGTCTACATTGAGCGCTATACTCGCACGAAAACCCTTTGACCTTTTCTTGAGAACGACAACCAGCTGATTGTGTTCGTGCGGGTATAAACTCTACACGTACGTGCATTCGTGCAGTATTCATCTGATCATATTTACGCGCAAACTGTTTGTGCGGGCAAATATGTTTAATTGAATACGCACTTTTGGATACGTAAATATGTGAACATAAAAATATTCTAACGTACCATCGTCACCAAATGTAACTGGGACAGCATCATATTAGCTCTTGAACTGTTATATGACCTCCTGTCAAATATTTGTGAAATTATGAATTTCAGGCGAAAGACAATGAGTTTATGCAGTACTCAATTAAATAGCTGGCATAAAGTATGTTTGGCAGCTGCAGTTTTTCTTATTTATTTTTTAATTTTTATTTTCTGTATAAACCACCTCTGAATCTTCAATTTAATTTAATTTTTATTTTATTTTACCTGCTGTATAAACCCCCCTTTAGTATCACTCATGAAAAGCAAACCAATGACACATTTTTATGCTTTTCTAACAACAAAATTTTTAAAATTAAAATTAAAATAAAACTCCTGATTACCAATATTTTTGCCGTAAAATCAAGAAATATATTTCACAAATATAACCTAACCATAAAATTAGACCTAGTTCTTTTTAATTTTTAATTAATAATCATAAACTAAAACTTAAATAAATAATTTAATATTTTGTCGTGGAACCATTATGTTCGATAACGTTGCGCAATCTTTGAGGCCTGCTTAAGTCCAAGTCTTTTGTATATTCAGGGGTTATTTCGTTCCAAGCTCGAACGATTGATTCTCGAAGATCATCTTGATTACGAGGCCGAAATCCTACCTTATAAATTGGTTTGGTAATTTGTCCCCAGACGTTTTTAATTGGATTCAGGGCTTTTTGAAATCCAGGGCAAAGTTTCGATATTATGATTTCGCAATTGCTATTTTGCACTACTCTAGCTCTATGTATAGGGCAATTATCATGTTGTAATCAAACTTGTCTTCAAAACTGGCCACACAGAAGGTAACATAATGTTTTCTGGTATATTGCACTAAACATCTGCATTAAGCCTTTCTTCAATCACTGCACACATTCCTGGACCCCTGATACTTATCCAACCTCAAACGTTTACAGGAAAACGACCACTCTGGTTTATTTTCCATCTATATCTTTCATCATACCTCATCCTAACAGGTCTATACACGCGCAGTGTTCCATTATGGTATGATTAAAAAGTTTTCTCGTCAGAAAATATCACATTCTCCCAGAAATTATCTTGATTTTCATATTCATTTGCAAATTCCAAACTCCTTTGCTTATTAAATTCTGTAAGGAATATTTTATTAGAAGCAGCACGATTTCTTAGGTTTGATAACCGTATCCTTCTTCTTGCAGTATTTGCAGAACTTAGGAAATTGATTTCTTTTTTAGCCTTTACTGCTGTTTGAAAAGGATTTTTGGACCACCAGCCTTTGGTCAATGATACCACCATATTCTGCAATTTTTTGCTCGGCTATCAAAACGGTGTTTTTGCTTACATGCATTTCTGCTGCAATTTCCATCCATCCCGAAGTCGATCAAAAATTATTTTGTTCATCCTCAGCTTCGGCATGATGTATAAAATGTGGACAAATTAGGTATTTGCTTTCAAACAAAGATAAATATTGTTTTAAAATCAGAAGCAAAAGACAGTGTCACAATAAAAAAATGTCTTTGACATTCCAATCCTAGGTTAACTTTGACATTGCCATCCTAGGGTAACTTGCCATTCTAGGTTAACTTGGAATAACAGTTCAGGAGAGTAAAATGGGTAATTTTTGTCCCAGTTACTTTTGGTGACGATGGTACAAAAGAAACTACAAAACTGAACATAACCTAATTATTTTTTGGTGAAAAGTAATTGGCCCTTATGTTTTGATCCTCCTTTTTAGTAAACGCCTGTGTTTCTATGTGAACATAAAATCTATTATAAGCATTGAATAAACTAGGATTGGCAGTAGAATAATGTAAAAATGTTGAAACCGCAGTCACTGAATAGTTTTTGAACACAGTTGGTACTTCGTCACTTGCTTAGATTAAATACACAGAAAGATACATAACCTCTATACCAAAATACATTGAGTATTGTGACTCAAGGATAACCTAAAAAATGCGCTAGGGCGTGTTTTTTACAAATTGCTATTTATAAACATGAACCACAGGCGGAGTGAAATTATGATAGTTTTAATCTAAGGTCACTTGATTAATCTTCTTTATCTTCATTTTCGGAATCCTTGGCGGGATCCATGGTTTCGTTTGGCGTCATAAGTTCAGCATAGCTTCGAAGTTGAATAGAATAGAATATAATTATTTAGAATAGAATTTTTACTTCCTTAAAAAAGATCACACAATCGTACAAAGGTATATATACATACACACACATACAATGTAGATATAGAAATCGTCAGAATTAAAATTTATCATAATATTTTAAAATTAAACTTAAGAAGCGTTGAAAAAATAGTTACAGGCTAAACAACAGAAGACCCTAAATAACTTAATAATGGTTTACAGTCTGTCATCAGCAAAAAAAATCATTTATGTAGTCTTATCACCAGAAAGTCTTTTAGTTTTCTCTTGAAAGTATCAATTTTTGTTATGTCTTTTTTTTTAATCGACATGGCTTCGGGACCGTTTGTTGTATATATGTATTTGCCCTCTAAGACCAAATTCTTTTATGTTGTTTTTTATGTATACTGAGCAGAATGTATATTGATATAACGCTTAAAATTTTGAAATTAATAAAGCAGGGCTTACAAGATTCTCGACATAGGATGCCTATTATTTGGAGAATAATATTTTTTGGGATATTAGAACTGATTCTATAAATTGTCCCAACATATTACTCCATAGCAGAGTTTTTTGTGGACCTGGCCATAATATAGGGTCGGTAGTATATCTTGACCAACGACAGACCTGAACTGTCGAAATAAAAAGGATAAAGAGTTTAATCTATTACAGACGAGTTCTATATGCCTGTTCCAAGTTAGTTTATAGTCGAGGTTTATTCCTAGGAATTTTATATCGTTGATTTGTTGTATGCTTTTCCCATCTGGAGTTTTTATAAGGATGCTTTTAGTTGCAGTCTTGTTTTTAGGAACAAATGTCATTGAGAACGACTTGGAGAAATTGAGAGTGAGACCGTTATCATTTGACCAACGTAACATTCTCTCTACAGTCTCGTTGCATATATGTGCAGCGTGTGTAGTGTCCGTATTTATAATAAAATTAAAGTCATCCGCGTAGAGAACGGGTATAACACGGGGACTAGGTAATGAGGAGAGGTCGTTATTATATATTAAAAATAATGTAGGTGAAAGAAGACTTCCTTGCGAAACTCCCATTGTATTCTCTAAAGGTTCTGATTTTGCACCATTTTTTAGTTGTACTATTTGTTTCCTCTGCAATGAAAAGGACTTAACCCATTTTAGGGCCACCCCTCTAACACCTATCTGTTCTAACTTATAAAAGAGAACTTCAAAGTTTAACGTATCAAACGCATGGCTATAATCAAAAAATAGATTAATGGTCTGTAGTTTACTATCCAGAAAGTTGAGTATATTATTTATAGTTTGATATAGGGCTGTTTCTGTGTTTTTTTTTTCAAACCCGTGTTGGAAAGGGAATATAATTTTATTTGATTCTGAGAAATTATTTAGTCTATCAAGACATATTTTTTCAAATAATTTGCCAAGTTAATTTTGAACTGCTATAGGCCTATAATTAGCCATGTTACGCACTTCCTCTTTCTTAAAAATCGGTGTGATTTTAGAGAACTTTAGAGCTTCCGGCAATTTACCGCATATTTGGGACATAGGTGTAGTAAAGGAATATCAACACCTCTTTCGTTTTTTATTTGGAATTCATTGTTCGCAGGAGAAATAGTTTTTAGATGTTTATTTAGAACTTGCCATGCTGCACGACTTTTATTGGAAGCAGTATTTATATAGTTATCATAGAAATTCTAGACTATATATATTTTTTGAGATAGATAATACTGATGAAACACTGGACAATTTTTATATTGATCCTCAAGATATAAACCTTTCTTCTTACATTTTTATATATTCCGTTATCCAACGTTTATCATTATTTTCATTTCTTGTAGTTTTAATATTTTTGTAAGGAAAACATACATTAAAAATATGGGTAAAAGTTTCATAAAAATTATTAAAACGCTCATCGATGCCTCGTTCTATATTCCACACGTCAGACCATCTTTTGCGCCTTAGATAGTTATTATTTATTGATATTTTCCTCGGAAAAAAATTCTCGTAGAATTTTCAGAAAGTGTAGATTCATCTAACGGATCAATATAGTTCAGTTTTAGCTTTGCATTTTGGTATGTATGATCTGATATGGGCGTGTCACAGACCGAAACTCGTTCGGGCCTAGATTTGTTATTATATTGTCTAGTAATATGGACAAGTGATATATTATCCTTGTTGGGGTGTTTACAAGGGTGATTACTACACTGTCATCGATGGTTATAAAGTCATTTAAACTAAATTTTTTTTGGCATCAAAATCTCATATTCATATTTTTAAATTTTCATAAAAATTGAATTTATTCTCTTAAAACTCAGATTTTGATACCAAAAAATTCCAATTATTTTTCGAAGAAATTCGGTTTTGTAATTATTTTTTTAAGAATTTTTATTTTTTTTTAATTTCTGAATCGCTCTAATTGTCCTAGGATTCAGATGTTTGATAGTGCATAGTCGAAAGCACATAGAAAAATTCTAAAATCTTGTTTTTGAAAAATTGGCACATAGCCCCCTTGTTAGTATTTATCAATTATCAATTATTTAAATTGAAAAATAAGAATAAAAAATCAAAGTCTGGCTCACCTTCTCTCATTTTTGTTGATACGGCAAAATGAAGAACAGCAACGTTTTCTTTTCGCATTTCTTCCGTTCTTCTTCTTTTTTGTTTGTTTGAAAGCTCTTCCAACGGTTTAATCGACTTAGGTAGGGATGGTTTCACTTTATTTATTGATTTGGGCCACACAAATTCATTCTTTAACCAATTTTCATTTGATTTTAAAAACCTTTCTTCTGCCCGGTTGGATTGTTTCCATTTTTTCGGGAGGTGAGAGCACAAAATTCTTAGAGACTCCCGCAAGCCTTTGGTTTCATTTTCAGAGAAGCCCTTTTTTATATCTATGGCATTTTCAAATAAGGCATTATGATCGGTAAATTTTTAGAGATTTTAATTAGAAATAAATGTCTGCGTTAAACTTTAAACGCGTCTCCGGCATGGTTTTGACAAGTCTGACTACAACAAATGAAAATCAATGTGCTTGGTTGTTATTCCACGGCAAACTTGATGTCTGAGTGACAAAAAGCTAAGCGTGTATTACACATACATAAATATTATATCCTTTCTGTATTGATAAAAAGACAAAACTTAAACTTCGATTTATTAATTTTTGGTGTCTCTTGTTTATCTTAGCCATATAAAAATTAATGGTATTAACGTAAACATTCCTAGGGCCTTTTGACCTATATGCGTTATGTAGTATAATTTAGTCCCACTCCATTCTTCGACAAATATACCTACCTATATCAACAAATTACAAGTTGTTTTATTGTGCACTGTACGTGCACTGCATAAAATCAAGAATTTTCACATTAAAAACCTTATATTTTTTGCAGTGGCACTTTGGGGCAGCCAATTTTTTTTATGATGTCTGTGGTAAAGGTTGGCTCTTACATCGCAGGTAATATTTCCACTTACATCCGCTTACATTTTTTTGTAAGTCAAAAAAACCTTATATTTTAGGATTTTATGATGTAAATAAACAAATGAGTACTTCACTTCTGGTGTGACTTTTTTTTTAATCCAATACTATAGCCCAAGAACGCCTCTAATAAGTCTTTCGCTTTGTCTACCAATTTGAATGATTCTTCAGTTTGCTTCAAATAACGCTCGCGTACTCAATAGCTAAATAATAAACAGACATACTACATAATAATATGTCTTACAAAACACCAATACGTCTTTAACATAAATATGGAAGAAAAAGTTTTAATTTGGCACCTGTCAAAAGCAGCCAAGGTCCCTATTTTCTTATGCTTCGATCTAATGAGCGGCGAGCTGAAGCATCCTATAACGAAATTAAAGTTCTCTTGGTTTTTAAGAGCACTTTTTAACCGAATTAAAAACATGAATTTTTTCCTTTAAATTTTATCCGGAGTTATTTTATAGAACGAACCTGTTTTGTCTCCATTGGAAATATCATTTGCGTTGTACCCTTAACACACTGGCTGCCCCTCCATGAATTTTTCCTACTGCAATGTTATGTCTTATCTTAAATCTATCCAACCAACTTTTTCTACAAATTGTTAATCACTACTATCAACTTCACTGAAATTTAAATTTATTCTTGCAAATCTTCGCTTTTGTTTCCAAATGGGATTAGTAACAGGATTATTGTAGCTTTTTGAATTATAAACCATTTAAATAATGCCTGATTTATATCAGATCCTAATGGTTTTTTTAGTTTTTACCAAACGTTCGTTATAACCAAGTTCTACTGTATATGTATATATATACTTGAAAAATGATTTCTTGAACCAATAAAATATATTCTTAAAGTAGAGTTTCTTGGGTATTTGGTTCTTTAATGAAAGGTATTTAAGACATCATATAAGTGTAGAGATTCTTATATATTACCAAACGTTTCGACTAGAATCTAGTCTTCATCAGTGCTACAACAATTTATTAGTTAAGTTTATATTTTAAAATACATGTGAGCACTGTGTCCGTTCTATGTTATAAATACTGTGCCCGTCTTTGTTTTGAAACTATATACATGTTGTATTAAATGTTAGTTTATTATTTTAATACAGCACAACGATGAAACCACGAGGATTTCTAAGTAATTACTTCATTAGGTGAGTAGAACTAAACACATATTTTAAACTTTTCAAATAAAAACTTAACTAACAAATTGTTGTAGCACTGATGAAGACTAGATTCTAGTCGAAACGTTTGGTGATATATAAAAATCTCTACACTTATATGATGTCTTAAATACCTTCCATTAAAGAACCAAATACCCAAGAAACTCTACTTTAATATATATATATATATATATATATATATATATATATATATATATATATATATATATATATATATATATATATATAATGATGTAGGAATGCTATTTTATATATATATATATATATATATATATATATATATATATATATATATATATATATATATATATATATATATATATATATATATGTATATATTTATATTATATATATATATATATATATATATATATATATATATATATATATATATATATATATATATATATATATATATATATATATATATATATATATATATATATATATATATATATATATATTGAAATAAGTGCCTTAAATTTGACTGTTTAAAGAAATATGAGAAAAAGTTAAGTAAAGATACAACGTTTCAGAAAATACACACTTAGGTGTTAAAAACTATATTATTTCACAGTATGCGTAAATTAGGACTCATAATTTGACAAAATTCTACTTAACAGGGTCACTCCAGTGGCGTAGAACGGGAGTCGCCACAGCACATTATCGCCCGGACCTTTATACCACCCGGTATATTTGATTTATTTTTAATGTTATTTTATTGGCCAGTTTATTTGTTAAAAATTTGCTCTTTTAGAAATTTCCTAAGGAAGGTTTGGTTTTCGAGATATTTTCACTTTTTTCATGAATGTACTTAATTCCAATTGGACAAAATTGTTCTTACTTAATTAGTTTTGAAACCCATTGTTAGCAGATGATTTATTAAGGGGGAAAAACAACAATTCTAAAAGCACTAATAACAAATTATTTTGTTTATTTATGATATGATTAGTTTGAAAAAGTAAAAAAGTAACTTAATATTAATATAAAGTCATTTTTATACTATGCTAATTTTCTAGCACATAGTTTAATCTATTCTACAATTGCTGAAAATTGTTATCGTTTACGTCAACATGCATTCCCTAAAAGTTTTGAGGAAGTGTTTTGTAGTGTATGTCTTGCAAGGGACAAGTCGTTGCAGGCAGCATCAATTCTAGCAGTAAGATGGTCAGAGAGAAGGTCACCTTTACCCCAAATAAACATCGAGTATAAAGTTTTGTTGCATCTACTCCTCTGCCAATCCATTTTCGGGGAAATTTTTGGTGTAGCCACATCATTATTTCCCTTGAAAAGTGCGGTGGCGCACCGTCGTGCATGAACCACATCTGTTGCCTCGTTAAAATAGGGACACCAAAAATCCATACAAATACAGAAAGTCCAAATAAAAAGGCGAAAATGTGTAAACTAGTTTTGAACAATCATTACGTGTATAGCGTGAGGATTTCCGTTTTGCCAAACGTGTGCGTTATGGAGAAAATTAATTTGCTGTTGATTGAAAAACATATTTGAAATCGTGGTTCAAAATCGGTTGGTATCTTTTCGCTTGTGATAGGGGTCTAATATTTCAAATTCATTCACATAATAATATAAACCGTTTTCTCTAAGGCTATGTTTTACATGGTAAATTTCGTCCAGGAAATGCACTTTACAGTCTTATATTCCCCAAGAACTAAGTGCATATCCAAAAGTAAATCACCCTATTTTTCATTATCGCAAGAAATTAGTAAAAATAAATCAATTTAAGAAATAGTTTGACCGATTTAGTTATTTTGTTTCTAGTGTCATAGCCTTCTATAAATAATTTATGTGAAAAGCATGGATCAATAACTGACAATCCCGAGGACAATAACATAGTTTTGGATTAGGCCCAAATTAAAATCTGCTAAACAAGGAAACTATTTTAAATTTGATGAAAGTAAATACAAGGGTTCCAACCAGTATTGTGGATTTGCTTATGATATTTTTCGAAAGTATTTGTCAGGGTCACTTTAATAAACATAGTTTGTTATATAAAAATAAAGAAAATTAATTTGCAAACAGAAGTCTAATATTTATTCATTCACATAATAATATAAACTGTTTTACATATTAAAATGCACTTTACAGTCTTATATTGAATAAGTTTAAGAAATTAGTAAAAAGAAGTTCCACTTCTTTTAGTTTTAATGAAGCCAATCTGCCGGAAATTGTTCTTTTTTTTGAAGATGGGTTTGTTTTTATATAAAAATGTTGAAGGCATCATTCATAGAAAAACGGAAGTCTAATTTTTTGCATTGTTCAACGATAGAAATACAGGTTTTATAGAATTTTGTGGAGAAATCTAAATTGGTAATTTTTAACAAAAGCATAGTACGTATTTATATGTATATTAGCCTGATGAGAAACAAAAAAATGAAATTTCTTCGCTCTCAAATTTCCCTTATGACTCCGTTGGTTTCAGAGATCTGTACATATAAACTAAACAACAGAAAACGCATTTCATAAAGAATATTAATATTTCCTCCAAAATATTACTTCTGTGCAATGAATTTCGATACAAAACCTGTAAAAGGATTTAAGGTAACTAAACTTTTCTTTTTTTTAAACAGTTAAATAGAAGTACCTAAATTAGTAATTAAACTCCTGTTTCTACAAAGTGCATGTTTTGATCAAAGTTTAGAGATGAATATTGCGAAACGCGATAATGAGATTCAGTTTTTCGGTTCGTTTGAACGATCTGTTGGGTATGTGCTTCTACTTGAATAACTGCATATATGCATAAAAATAGTACATAAAACATACAAGGCATGAAATTAAACACTTTTTTTCCTCTGATCAAAATAATCTTTGACAGAATGCAAAAAAATCGACTATTGATATTTTTGTTTCCTTACAATATACAGGGTTTATATGAAAGACTTGACATCGTCATACATGTAGAACGTTGACTTAACAAACTGTATGCAAAACAAATCATTATTACCTAATTTATGATCAGTAGTAGTAACGGTATAATTAGTTTTAAAAAATATGGATAGAGGGTTTGACAAAAGTTAATTAAAATTAACCCAACACTAAGCTTATATTCTGCAAATTTTAGTATAACTTATTTTGGAAATATTCTCAGACGCGAGATAATTACGATATACCGGCTGTAATAAAATGTTTGTGAACTATGGGCTTTTTTCCAGAATATTTATCTTATTTTAACTCTAGCCATTTTATTGTTTTTTTTTAGAGTTATAAAGGATATAAAAAAACGAACACCCTGAATCTAAAAAATGAAGGTTTTGCAGACACATTTAGCCCTTAAATGAGCTATTCAATTGCCCTTGCATTTTTAGCCACCAAATACCCTATACCAAGACTAATAAAGCAGTGAAAATGAAAAAAACTGTAATTCACAAATTTTTAACTCAGCTGGTCTGACATAATTCCAAAAGGAATTTTGACAAAAATTTTAAAATACAATAGATAGGCACTTTGTCACATTTATTATCTTCCTAATGCTTATAATGACGGTATAACTACTGTTTATAAATTAGGTCATAGAGACTTGTTTCGTAAACAGGTTGTTGTTTAACGAAGAACTTGTATGAAGAAATTAAAATTTTAAACCTTAAACAACTTTGTAAAACTACAGGGGTTTCATTTCCCGCCCTGTAGGTGTGATTTTTATGCACATATGCAGTATTAAAAATAAAAGCACATATCCAACAGATTGGCTAAAGGAACGTTTAAAAAAAATTTGATCAAAAAATCTTGGTGCACTATTAATTGCCAGCAGTTTATATTTCGAGTATAATTTTAAAGAGATTAAAAATAAGAACTAGTTATTATTTTATTATCTTAAAAGTTTTTAACAAAACATGTTGAACAAACTAGTTTGTTATTGTTCTTTTCTTCGAAATGAAATTTGGCACTCTCAGCCATTTAAGACTTCCGACGTCCCTGTCAACCTATTAGTTAATTATGGCAAATAAAAAAATAAAACTTTTATCGTTTGTGCCTTGTTTTTTTTTTCATTTATAACAACGGGGTTCAAAACTAATTAAGTAAGAACAATTTTGTCTAATTGGAATTAATTAAACTATATTCATGCAAAAAAGTGAATATGTCTCGAAAACTAAACCTCCCGTAGGAAATTTTAAAGAGAGTAAATTTTTAACAAATCAACTTGCCAATAAAATAACATTAAAAAAAATCAAATATACGGGGTAGTAGATCCGGGCGATAATGTACTGTCGCTACCCCTGTTCTCCGCCACTGGATTGACCCTGTTAAGTAAAATTTTGTCAAATTATGAGTCTCAACGTATGCATACTTTGGTTAAAATTTCAATTTGCTGTCTTATTTATTTACGGAAATAAAAAAGAAAATACAGTTTTGAACAATTACATGTAACACCCTGTATTTTTTGAAAGGTGCGACTTAGAGAAAAATTTCACTTAACTTTTTAAACCCGATGAATTACGGTATTTGGGGTATTTTAAAAAAAAAAGGGTATTCTACCCCAATTCTCTCTGTTGACCATATCTTACTGCTAGAATTGATGCTGCCTGCAACGACTTGTCCCTTGCAAGGAATACACTACAAAACGCTTTATCAAAACTTTTAGGGAATGCTCGAAAATCTATTGACTTAAACGGTAACCATTTTCAGCAATTGTAGAATAGATTAAACTATGTGCTAAGATTTTAGTTAAGTAGCATAGTTATAAAAATGGCTTTATATTAATATTAAGTTAATTTTTTACTTTTTCAAACTAATGTACTTATCGTAAATAAACAAAATCATTTGTTATTAGTGCTTTTAGACTTGTTGTTTTTCCCCTTTTTTTCAGCATAAATCATATGCGCTTTTATAACAATGGGTTTCAAAACTAATTAAGTAAGAACAATTTTGTCCAATTGGAATTAATTTAGCTACATTCATGCAAAAAAGTGAAAATATCTCGAAAACTAAACCTCTTTCAGGAAATTTCTAAGGAAGCAAATTCTTAACAAATAAACTGGCCAATAAAATAACATTAAAAATAAATCAAATATACCGGGTGGTAAAAAGTTCCGGGCGATAATGTGCTGTGGTGACCCCTGTTCTACGCCGCTGGAGTGATCCTGTTAAGTAAAATTTTGTCAAATTATGAGTCCTAACTCATGCATACTGTCTTTAAAATTTCAATTTGCCACCGTATTTATCTACGGAAATAACAAAGAAAATATAGTTTTTAACACCTACATGTAACACCCTGTATTTTTTGAAAGGTGCGACTTAGAGAAAAAATTTACTTAACTTTTTTTCATATTTCGCCTATAAATAGTCAAATTTAAGGCACTTATTTCTGAAACACGCTATAAATATATATATATATATATATATATATATATATATATATATATATATATATATATATATATATATATATATATATATATATATATATATATATATATATATATATATATATATATATATATATATATATATATATATATATATATATATATATATATATATATATATATATATATATATATATATATATATATATATATATATATATATATATATATATATATATATATATATATATATATATATATATATATATATACATATATATATATATATACATATATATATATACATAAGTAAAATTTTTCTCTAAGTCGCACCTTTCAAAAAATGCAGGGTGTTACATGTTTTTGTTCAAAACTGTATTTTCTTTTTTATTTCCGTAAATAAATAAGATAGCAAATTGAAATTTTAACCAAAGTATGCATGCGTTGAGACTCATAATTTGACAAAATTTTACTTAACAGGGTCACTCCAGTGGCGTCGAACAGGGGTAGAGACAGCACATTATCGCCCGGAACTTTTTACTACCCCGTATATTTGATTTTTTTTAGTGTTATTTTATTGGCCAGTTGATTTGTTAAAAATTTGCTCTCTTTGAAATTTCCTACGGGAGGTTTAGTTTTCGAGACATATTCACTTTTTTGCATGTTTTGTTAAAAACTTTTAAGATAATAAAATAATAATTATGAAACTTTCTTATTTTTAATCTCTTTAAAATTATACTCGAAATATAAACTGCTGGCTATTAATAGTGCATCAAGATTTTTTGATCAAATTTTTTTTAGACGTTGTTTTAGCCAATCTGTTGGATACGTGCTTTTACTTTAAATACTGCATATGTGCATAAAAATCACACCTACAGGGCGGGAAATGAAATCCCTGTAGTTTTACAAAGTTGTTTAAGGTTTAAAATTTAAATTTCTTCATACAAGTGCTTCGTTAACTTCTCGATTAAATAACAACCTGTTTACGAAACAAGTCTCTATGACCTAATTTATAAACAGTAGTTATACCGTCATTATAAGTATTAGGAAGATAATGAATGTGACAAAGTGCCTATCTTATTGTATTTTATAATTTTTGTCAAAATTCCTTTTGGAATTATGTCAGACCAGCTGAGTTAAAAATTTGTGAATTATGGTTTTTTTAACAGTTTTTTTCATTTTCACTACTTTATTAGTCTTGGTATAGGGTATTTGGTGGCTAAAAATGCAAAGGCAATTGCATAGCTCATTTAAGGGCTAAATGTGTCTGCAAAACCTTCGTTTTTTAGATTCAGGTTGTTCGTTTTTTTTATATCTTGTATAACTCGAAAAAAACAATAAAAAGTTAAAATAAGATAAATATTCTGGAAAAAAGCCCATAGTTCACAAAAGCTTTATTACAGCCGGTATATCGTAATTATCTCACGTCTGACAAAATTTCCAAAATAAGTTATACTAAAATTTGCAGAATATAAGGTTAGTGTTGGGTTAATTTTAATTAACTTTTGTCAAACCCTCTATCCGTATTTTTTAAAACTAATTATACCGTTACTACTACCTATCATAAATTAGGTAATAATGATTTGTTTTGCATACAGTTTGTTAAGTCCACGTTCTACATGTATGACGATGTCAAGATTTTCATATAAACCCTGTATATTGTAAGGAAACAAAAATATCAATAGTCGATTTTTTTGCATTCTGTCAAAGATTATTTTGATCCGAGGAAAAAAAGTGTTTGATTTCATGCCATTTGTATGTTGTATGTACTATGTTTATGCATATATGCAGTTATTCAAGTAGAAGCACATACCGAACAGATCGTTCAAACGAACCGAAAAACTGAATCTCATTATCGCGTTTCGCAATATTCATCTCTAAACTTTGATCAAAACATGCACTTTGTAAAAACAGGAGTTTAATTACTAATTTAGGTACTTGTATTTAACTGTTTAAAAAAAAGAAAAGTTTAGTTATCTTAAATCCTTTTACAGGTTTTGTATCGAAATTCATTGCACAGAAGTAATATTTTCGAGGAAATATTAATATTCTTTATGAAATGCGTTTTTTGTTGTTTAGTATATATGTACAGATCTCTGAAACCAACGGAGTCATATGGGAAATTTGAAAGCGAAGAAATTTAGTTTTTTGGTTTCTCATCAGGGTAATATACATATAAATACGTACTGTGCTTTTGTTAAAAAAATTACCAATTTCGATCTCTCCACAAAATTCTATAAAACCTGTGTTTCGATCGTTGAACGATGCAAAAAATTAGACTTCCGTTTTTCTATGAATGATGCCTTCAACATTTTTATATAAAAACAAACCCATCTTCAAAAAAAAGAACAATTCTTTATTCAAACAATTCTTTATTCACAAAAATTTCCAGCAGATTGGCCTCATTAAAACTAAAATAAGTGGAACTTATTTTTACTAATTTCTTAAACTTATTCAATATAAGACTGTAAAGTGCATTTTAATATGTAAAACAGTTTATATTATTATGTGAATGAATAAATATTAGACTGACCAAGTCGAAAATCTGTTTGCAAATTAATTTTCTTTAGGGTCGTCCCCGTCACATATTTTCTCCTTTTTCAGTACGTTTAACAGGGGGGCATAGCCCCTCCCTCAACAAAACTATGTTTATTAAAGCGACCTTCTGACAAATACTTTCGACATACATGTCATTTAGTAAAAAAATTCTGTATTACCCTTACTTATCATATCATATGGTAGCAAATCCATTGCTTTTCATGTTCGATAAGTTGATGTAGAAGCAATACTGGTTGGAATGAAACTGCCTTACCCTTGTATCTGGAATCACTTTCATCAAATTTAAAATAGTTTCCTTGTTTAGCAGATTTTAATTTGGGCCTAGATTACGAAGTCCAAAACTATGTGAGTATTGTCCTCGGGATTGTCAGTTAAAAATGTGATCCATGCACGCTCTTGCTTTTCGACATAAATTATTTATAGAAGGCTATGACACTGTTTAGAAACAAAATAACTAAATCGCCTGTCAAACTATTTCTTAAATTGATTTAGTGTTGAAAACAACTAGTAAAGATCTCTTGCGATAATAAAAAATATGGTGTTTTACAGTAATTTGGAATATGCAGATATGCACTTAGTTCTTGGGGAATGACGAGGAAACTCAGCAAGAGCAGTGAGGCTCTATTCACAAGATTTCCTGGACGAAATTTACCAAATAGAAGAACTTCCATAGCTGTCGACCATAGCCTTAGAGAAAACCGATCGTTTAAACCTACTGCACATCTTCGTGGTCCACGAACCTTTGTAAGGGCAGTCAGAAATGAAGAATCTATTTTGAATTTGGTAGAAGAGAATCCAGAGTGTCAGGAGAATTTCAATGCAGACCGGTGTTGCTCCAACATCAACTTGGCGAACATTAAAATCAATGGGTTTGCACCCCTATCACAAGCAAAAAGATACATGAATTATTACCAACCGATTTTGAACCACGTGTTGATTTCAGTCATTGGTATTTACAAACGTGCCAACAAAACAATAACTTTCAATCAACAGTATTATTTACTGATGAAGCGTGTTTCACAAGAACTGGAATTTTTAACAACCATAACGCACACGTTTGGCAAAACGGAAATCCTCACGCTATACATGTAATGAATGTTCAAAACTAGTTTAAAAGAAATGTTTGGGCAGGTGCAATAGAAAGTCGTTTTATAGGTCCCTATTATCTACCAGAGCATTTAAACGGCAACAGTTATTTGGACTTTCTGAGAAACCATTTATATGGACTTTTGGACGATGTCCCTATTTTAACCAGGCAACAGATGTGGTTCATGCACGACGGTGCGCCACCGCACTTCTCAAGGGAAATAATGATGTAGCTACACCAAAAATTTCCCCGAAAATGGGTTGGAAGAGGAGTAGATGCACCTGTACACTGGCCCGCGCGTTCGCCGGATTTATACTCGATGGATTACGGTATTTGGGGTATTTTAAAAGAAAAAATGTATTCTACCCCAATTCTCTCTGTTGACCATCTTACTGCTAGAATTGATGCTGCCTGCAACGACTTGTCCCTTGCAAGGCATACACTACAAAACACTTCCTCAAAACTTTTAGGGAATGCTTGAAAATGTATTGACGTAAACGATAACAATTTTCAGCAATTGTAGAATAGATTAAACTATGTGCTAGAATTTTAGTGAAGTAGCATAGTTATAAAAATGACTTTATATTAATATTAAGTTACTTTTTTACTTTTTCAAACTAATCTACTTATGGTAAATAAACAAAATAATTTGTTATTAGTGCTTTTAGAATTGTTGTTTTTCCCCTTTTATAAATAAATCATCTGCGCTTTTATAACAATGGGTTTCAAAACTAATTAAGTAAGAACAATTTTGTCCAATTGGAATTAATTTAGATACATTCATGCAAAAAAGTGAAAATATCTCGAAAACCAAAACTCCCTTAGGAAATTTCTAAGAGAGCAAATTTTTAACAAATAAACTGGCCAATAAAATAACATTAAAAGTAAATCAAATATACCGGGTGGTAAAAAGTTTCGGACGATAATGTGCTGTGGCGACTCCTGTTCTACGCCACTGGAGTGACCCTATTAAGTAGAATTTTGTCGAATTATGAGTCCTAATTTATGCATACTGTGATTAAAATTTCAATTTGCTACCGTATTTATCTACGGAAATAACAAAGAAAATATAGTTTATAACACCTACGTGTAACACTCTGTATTTTTTGAAAGGTGCGACTTAGAGAAAAATTTTACCTAACGTTTTCTCATATTTCATCAAGATCTATAAACAGTCAAATTTAAGGCACTTATTTCTGAAACAACCTATATATATATATATATATATATATATATATATATATATATATATATATATATATATATATATATATATATATATATATATATATAATAGCTCTATTCCTACATCATTAGGACACCGGCCTTCGATGTGTCTAGGAAGATTGCCAATATAGAGCAAATAATCCCAGAAGCCATTGAAATTGAAAAACAAGGTGATTTGATTAAAAGGGAGAAATCATTAAAACTACCAAAAGTATGGAAGAAAATAATCGGCAAATGTAAAATCACAAACATATATATATATATATATGTTTCGTCCTTACGTATAATTTTTTATTTTAAATTTATTTGGTATTCTAGAGAATTAGAATTTATTTTTTTTTTTACTTTTAATCATAAATGCATCTATTAATTAAATATTCTTTAATAGTTTATTCGTACATTGAAACTAAATTTACTTTACTCGACAAACCTATCTTATCCATTTATTACTTTCCGTTCCTACTTTCCCGTTTACCCTTGTAACCGGCTGAGTGGAACTACTGCGACGGATGAGATGGAAAAACACTTCCGTAGGAGCATCGAACGTGTACGTTCTACCGTGAAGTCAAAAATTTACTGCCCGAACCCACGGGCCCTCAGACTTGTACCCTTTACGGCCATACTGGCCCAGTGAAAACGGCTGAATATACTATTCCCGCTATCCAAGGTTCCTAAAGGTAAGTCGAGTCCTTTTTAATGTAATCTTTTACTTTACCTTTATTACAAGGCATTTTTACGCCCTTACTTTATATCGTAAAAAACAAATATCACAGAACCATCTTGAAAAGCCTGCGGTAAGAATATAAATCGGTGAACCATCGTAAACCTAAAAAATAAACTACAGTCCACCCCCCTACCCTACTGAAGGGATTATTTTCCATTCATTAGGGACACATCATTTTTTGATCCTTCGACAGCCGAATTTCTTTGCTTTTCACGGCGGTTTATGATTTGTTTTTTTCGATTTTTCTCTTAAATTAGATGCATTTTACTATTACATAATATTTACATTTACTAATTAATTTACTAAATAATTGATACATTTTTATTTTCGAAAATTTACTAAATAATTGATACCTTTTTATTTTGGAAAATTTACTAAATAATTGATATCTTTTTATTTTCGAAAATTTACTAAATAATTGATACCCTTTTATTTTCCAAAATTTGAATTTTACTTTATTACACAATATTCTGGTTCGAATTTAAACCAAAAATTGGCTCTTGCTTGTGGTACTATTGCATACGTTATTATTAATTATATTGCATAAGTAATTTCGTTTTTTTACATTTTCATAAATTTGATATACTATTAAAAAATACTGTAGATTTATGATTTATGGTTGTTGAGAAAGTTTCGCCTACATCGACCAGGGATTAACGCATTCCAATAGGTTTTTGTCAATCTATCGATCGATACTGAAGCAAACGGGATTTGCAAAATCTCATTGTTAAGTGTCACAAACAAGTTCTCGATAAATTTATTTGTGACTTGAAAATAAAAATAATATTTAAAGATAAAACTGTGAATTTTAGGTTCTGCATTTCGTTTACGAGGGCAATTGATAATTACTTTTCGGCGGAAAATAATTTAATGCTAGTTAATTATTACTCATATTTTTTATTCTTTTGAATTAAGGCGTTTACATTTAACTATTGATATTTAATTATATAATATAAATATGCCTGACAACTCTAAAGTATTGCGGGCAAAAGCACTAAGACAAGGTGTAATTACTGAATTTAATCTTATACATAATGCTGCCGTCTCTGCAAAAAATAATCCTGCTATGCATACGACGTTTAAAGTTAGCTATCGTCATATGAAAAAATTAATAAGTGATTTTCAAAAGCATCATAATTCCGTTTTAACTTTGGTTGCAACTGACCAAGATTTGCTTAATGATGAAAATAAAATAGGTGAGAATTTTGCAAAAAAGAGTCAAGAAATCGAAATAATTTATTATACGCTTTTTGAAGAACCCCTTGAAGTCACTCTTCTTGAGCAGTCTATAGTTCAAAATCAAAATTATAATACACATAATATCCCTCTACCGAAAATTAATTTACCAATTTTCTCAGGCGAATTTAAAAATTTTCCTACCTTTGTTCAGATTTTTGATGCCTTAATACATAAAAACAAAACTCTTGCGAATATTGAAAAATTTAATTATTTAGTATCCTCATTGACAGGGCCGGCTTTAGATTTAATTTCCGACATTCCTATTTTAAACGAGAATTACTTGAATGCTTATACTATGTTGGTTAATCGCTATACAAATAAACGTTTACAAGCGTCTACTTATTGGAAGTTAATAGAAGATAGTCCGCACTTAAAGTATGAAAATGCGAATGCCCTTCGCGATTTATTAGATATTTTTACGAAAAATATAAGCTCTTTACGATCTATGGGTTTTGATGTAGATACTTGGGATTTTATTTTGGGATGCATGTTTTTAGATAGGTTAGATTCTAATACCCGAAAATATTTTGAACAATGTTATGCTTCACATAATATTCCCAAATTTGATGACATCATAAATTTTGCAACCAAACAATGTTTGGCGTTAGAGTCTGTCCCTAAAAAAGACTTTAATAAGTCAAAAGCTCCCCAATCACCTAAAACACCCACACGCTCATTTCGCGAAGAATATGAGGGGCAACTAAGATTAAAAAATAAAAATCTTTTTTCTAATACTACACAACAGGATGTAAATTCCTGTTTTCTATGTAAAGGTAAACATATAATATATAAATGTACTGCATTTTTAGATAAGTCACCTTTTGAACGTTTTGATTTAATCAAAAAACAAAAGGCTTGTGTCAATTGCTTAGCTACTTATCATACAACATCCAAATGTAACTCTACTAAAAGGTGTAAAATTTGTCATAAAGAGCACCATACCTTGTTACATTTTGATTCAAATAATAATAATAATAATTCTCCTAGTAATCAGAGTAATTCTGAACCTCTTACTTTGCTTTCAAAAACTTCTACTATTGGTATGGCCACGGGTAGCCACGAAGTTCTCTTATGTACCGTTCTACTAAAAATAAAGGACAACTTTAATAACTGGCATACAGTTAGAGCTGTCCTTGATAGTGATGCACAGTCTTCCTTTATTACCCGAAAATGCTCAAATAGACTGGGTCTGGAAAAATTTAGTTTGGGCATGTCCTTACAAGGTTTGGGAGAGATGTGTACTACTGCAAAATTTGCAGTTCAAGTTTCGATAAGCTCCATGATTAATTCTGATTTCACTTTTAATTTAGATACTATTATACTTGATAAAATTTGCGATCACTTGCCTACCTTTTCTTTTTCTACTGAAAATATAAATTATGTGGCTAACTTGCAGCTTGCTGACCCCGCTTTTAACAAAAGCGATAATATTGAATTGCTTCTAGGAAATAATGTTTTCCCTTACATTTTGTCAGATGGCCGATTATGTAAGGATTCCCAAAGTCCAGTTTTCATTAATACCGTGTTTGGTTGGGCTGTTATGGGAAATCTTAGGGTTCCTAGTACTTACTCTTGCAAAAACCAGAAAGTAAACACATTTTTCATGACCTCCTTCTGCAATTTGGACCAAAGTATTCAACAGTTTTGGAAGGTTGAAGAAGTTCCAGAAATAAAAGCTATATCCCCCGAGGATGAATATTGCGAAAAATATTATTTACAAACTACTTTTAAATCTGACTCAAGATATGTGGTCTCTTTGCCCTTTAAGAATTCATCACTGGATTTTGGTGATACCCGATCCATTGCACTGCGCAGATTTCTCGCCTTAGAAAACCGTCTTTTACAAGATAACAACTTTTATAATTCATATTCAAATGTACTAATGGATTATTTGGATAATAAACACATGGAACCAGTTTCCACTCCTTTGTTGTCTGAAATTCATAATTATTTCTATATTTCTCACCATGCAGTGATAAAAAAGGAATGATCAAGTACACCCTTGCGGGTGGTATTTGACGCTTCTAGTCATGCACCAAACAAGATATCTTTAAATAATGCTCTTCACACTGGTCCCAAATTGCAAGGAGATATTGTCAAAATATTACTTAATTTTAGATTACATAAGTATGTCTTTACATGTGATATACGTCAAATGTATAGAATGATATTACTTAACCCTGAACATAGAAAGTATCAGCGAATTTTGTGGCGTTTTTCTAAAGAAGACCCCATAAAAGATTATGAATTAAATATCGTTACCTTCGGAGTATCGTGTTCTCCGTATCTTGCAATAAGGACTCTTTTGAAATTGTCACATGATCATTCGGATCTACCTTTAGCTTCCAAAATTCTTAATGAGTCGGTATTTGGGGACGACATTGCATGTAGCCATGACAATTTTAATGAAATCTTAGAAATGAAAAAACAAATAATCGAGTTACTGAAGCGAGGCAGCTTTGAAACTCGAAAATGGGCTAGTAACTGTGTCGATTTACTCAGTGATCTACCTGATACACATGTTCAAAATATTGCCATGTCGTTTGATAAAGATGATCATACCACTCTAAAAATATTAGGTTTAAAGTGGTGCCCAAATTCTGATAACTTTTTACTTCTTCCAAAGCTTACATAATACTTGTACGAAACGTTCTATTTTATCCGATTTAGCCAGAATCTTTGATCCTTTAGGTTTTTTAACACCTATAGTTTTACTTGCTAAATTACTTATTCAAAACTTCTGGGCTTTAGGATTAGGCTGGGATGAGAGTCCTCCTGAGGAAATTATCTCTGTTTGGAAAAAATTTAAAATCGAATTTGATCTTTTATGCAGTTATAAAATACCTAGACAAATAACTACTTATAAAGCTACCAAAGTTCAGCTTTGTGGCTTTTGCGACGCATCAGAAAAGGCTTATTGTTCTGTAATATTTTTGAGAACAGTTTATGAGACAAATAATTTTGAAACTTTTTTTGTCTGCGCAAAATCTAAAGTTTCTCCCCTTAAAAGAATCAGCATTCCCCGTCTAGAACTTTGTGCGGCGGTCCTACTGGCAAAATTAATGCATTTTGTTTTGCATACCTTTACTGAAATCCAATTTCATAACATTTATGCATTTAGCGATAGTACTGTTGCTTTAAACTGGATTAGGAATTCTCCTCACTTTTGGAAAACCTTTGTGAGTAACCGTGTATCGTATATACAAGAGAAAATAGCGCCCCAGTTTTGGTATCATATACCTTCTAAGGACAATCCTGCTGATTGTGGGTCGCGTGGTATGTTTCCTTCGGAACTCATAGACTTTTCTCTTTGGTGGCAGGGCCCCCAATTTCTTTTAACCCCTGAGGATTCTTGGAGTATTGATGTCAAAATTCAAGAAAATTTGTCTGAGGGACTTGAAGAAAAAAGAAATATAGTTATGAAAACCTCACTCGCTTTTAATTTTGCAGAATATTTTTTTGAAAAATACTCTTCCCTGTCTAAAATAAAGAGAATAGTTGCCTATTTTTTGCGTAGCATAACAAAATTTAAAAATTCCAAAGTGACTTATTTACCATATTTAACTCTTTCTGAACTTAATAATGCCTTAATGTTTTTATTGAAATACGTTCAATTATTACATTTCAAAAATGAGATAATTTTGCTTAAAAATAACAAGCTTTTATCAAAACCTTTACAAAAATTGAATCCTTTTCTAGATACTAACGGCTATATTCGTGGTGGTCGATTATGTCACTCTGAGTTGCCATATGACAAAAAATTCCCTTTACTTCTGCCTAGTGCTTCCAAATTAACTACGTTGTTAATTTTTGAAATACATAAAATTTTTCTACATTGTGGTATACAAACCACCCAATTTTTACTTCTCTAAAAATTTTTGGATTCTCTCTGCAAAAAAGGTAATCAGAAAAGTCTTATATAAATGCCAAATATGTTGGAAATTTAATCCTAAACCTTATCAGCCACCTATGGGAAATTTGCCGAAATATCGTATTTCCCAGGTAAAGGCCTTTGAGAATGTAGGTGTTGATTTTTGCGGTCCTTTTACTATTTACATGAATCGATATCGCGGTGCAAAAACTACTAAGTCATATGTTTGCTTGTTTGTATGTTGTGCAGTTAAAGCCGTACACTTAGAGTTAGTATCGAATATGTCTTCAGAAGCCTTTCTGGCAGCGCTGCGACGCTTTATTGCTAGGCGTGGTTTATGTCAAAATATATACTCCGATTGCGGGACAAACTTTGTCGGTGCCGAAAGATATTTACGTCATATTTTTAAAGAGTGCGCGGAGAAAGTGGCTGTACAATGGCATTTTAATCCGCATTCGGCTCCCCATATGGGTGGTATTTGGGAATCTAATATTAAATCATTTAAAACACATTTACAGCGAGTTGTCGGAAACCAAATACTTACATATGAAGAGTTAAATACTGTTATCATACAAATAGAATCGGTTCTTAATTCGCGACCTCTTTCGCCTGTAAGTACTGATCCTACTGATTTAGTTGCGCTTACGCCAGGTCATTTTCTTACTTTGAAACCTTTATCAACCTTGCCTGATTCAGATACTTCAAATTCACCTTTAAACAGACTGTCACGGTGGCAGTTACTACAACGTATGCATAGAGACTTTTGGAAAAGATGGCATTTGGAGTACCTTCACACCCTGCAACAAAGGTCAAAGTGGAATGATCCTGCTCCTAATTTAAATATCGATACTCTAGTTGTCATAAAAGATGAAAATTCAAATCCAGTAGAGTGGATGCTAGGACGAGTAGTAAAAACTATTATTGGGACAGATAAGGTTCCAAGAGTTGCAATAGTACAAACAGCTAAGGGCCAGTTTAAACGACCTTTAGTAAAACTTTGTCCTCTGCCTACTTACTAGTTTTACGAAAATGCTCTGGGCATTTTCATGGGGGCGGGTATGTTTCGTCCCTACGTATAATTTTTTATTTTAAATTTATTTGGTATTCTAGAGAATTAGAATTTATTTTTTTTACTTTTAATCATAAATGCATCTATTAATTAAATATCCTTTAATAGTTTATTCGTACATTGAAACTAAATTTACTTTACTCGACAAACCTATCTTATCCATTTATCACTTTCCGTTCCTGCTTTCCCGTTTACCCTTGTAACCGGCTGAGTGGAACTACTCCGACGGATGAGATGGAAGAACACTTCCGTACGAGCATCGAACGTGTACGTTCTACCGTGAAGTCAAAAATTTACTGCCCGAACCCACGGGCCCTCAGACTTGTACCCTTTACGGCCATACTGGCCCAGTGAAAACGGCTGAATATACTATTCCCGCTATCCAAGGTTCCTAAAGGTAAGTCGAGTCCTTTTTAATGTAATCTTTTACTTTACCTTTATTACAAGGCATTTTTACGCCCTTACTTTATATCGTAAAAAACAAATATCACAGAACCATCTTGAAAGGCCTGCGGTAAGAATATAAATCGGTGAACCGGTGAATATATATATAATATATATATATATATATATATATATATATATATATATATATATATATATATATATATATATATATATATATATATATATATATATTTTTTTATTTATATATATATATATATATATATATATATATATAATATATATACTATAAAGTAGAGTTTCTTGGGTATTTGGTTCTTTAATGGAAGGTGTTTAAGACATCATATAAGTGTAGAGATTCTTATATATTACCAAACGTTTCGACTAGAATCTAGTCTTCATCAGTGCTACAACAATTTATTAGTTAGGTTTTTTTTTGTTTGAAAAGTTTAAAATATGTGTTTAGTTTGACTCACCTAATGAAGTAATTACTTAGAAATCCTCGTGGTTTCATCGTTGTGCTCTATTAAAATAATAAACTAACATTTAACACAACATGTATATAGTTTCAAAACATAGACGGGTACAGTATTTATAACATAGAAAGGACACAGTGCTCACATGTATTTCAAAATATAAACTTAACTAATAAATTGTTGTAGCACTGATGAAGACTAGATTCTAGTCGAAACGTTTGGTAATATATAAGAATCTCTACACTTATATGATGTCTTAAATACCTTCTATTAAAGAACCAAATACCCAAGAAACTCTACTTTAAGAATATATTTTATTGGTTCAAGAAATCATTTTTCAAGTATATATATATATATATATATATATATATATATATATATTTTTCAAGTATATATATATATATATATATATATATATATATATATATATATATATATATATATATATATATATATATATATATATATATATATATATATACATATACAGTAGAACTTGGTTATAACGAACGTTTGGTAAAAACCAAAAAAACCATTAGGATCTGATATAAATCAGGCATTATTTAAATGGTTTATCATTCAAAAAAGCTACAATAATCATGTTACTAATCCCATTTGGAAACAAAAGCAAAGATTTGCAAGAATAAATTTAAATTCCAGTGAAGTTGATAGTAGTGATTAACAATTTGTAGAAAAAGTTGGTTGGATAGATTTAAGATAAGACATAACATTGCAGTAGGAAAAATTCATGGAGGGGCAGCCAGTGTGTTAAGGGTACAACGCAAATGATATTTCCAATTGAGACAAAACAGGTTCGTTCTATAAAATAACTCCGGATAAAATTTAAATGTAAAAATTCAGCGGGGGAAAGCAAAATATAAACAGAAGTATAATATGGGTTTTTGCTACCATGACAGGAACTGAAAACTTACTGAACTGAATTATTAACGGTGTTTAGTAAATCAAACTCACCAAGATGCTTTCAAAATAGCAGTAAGTTGCCGGTAAGTTATCTATGAAATAAGCGAGCACGGGTCACTAGTGGTCCTTTTGAAGGTTTACTCCGTTTATTTCTTGTGAATAACTGTTTAGTGCGCCTTCGATTAGAACAACTTGAATTTATTAAACTCGTTTTTCTACCCACTAATGTTACTATCTTACAGACTGTGAATCAAGGTGTGATAAGATTTTCAAAGTCACACTATCGCAAAATGTTTTTAATTCGGTTAAAAAGTGCTCTTAAAAATCAGGAGAACTTTAATTTTCGTTATAGGATGCTTTAATAATGACTAGTGCTTCATGGAGAAAAGTATCGAAGAAAACGATTTCAAATTGTTTTCGTCCTGCGGGATTTAATCTTCAGCTCGCCGCTCATTGGATCGAAGCATAAGAAATAGGGACATTGGCTGCTTTTGACAGGTGCCAAATTAAAACTTTTTCTTCCATATTTGTGTTAAAGACGTATTGGTGTTTTGTAAGACATATTATTATGTAGTATGTCTGTTTATTATTTAGCTATTGAGTACGCGAGCGTTATTTGAAGCAAACTGAAGAATCATTCAAATTGGTAGACAAAGCGTCTTATATTTGATTGCCATTTTAGAATAGATGTAAAAGCTATTCAATTGTTATAAATAACGACTTATTAGAGGCGTTCTTGGGCTATAGTATTGGATTGTTCAATTAAAAAAAAAGTCACACCAGAAGTGAAGTACTCATTTGTTTATTTACGTCATAAAATCCTAAAATATAAGGTTTTTTTGACTTACAAAAAAAGATAAGCGGATGTAAGTGGAAATATTACCTGCGATGTAAGAGCCAACCTTTACCACAGACATCATAAAAAAAATTGGCTGCCCCAAAGTGCCACTGCAAAAAATATAAGATTTTTAATGTGAAAATTCTTGATTTTATGCAGTGCACGTACAGTGCACATAAAACAACTTGTAATTTGGAGTGGGACTAAATTATACTACATAACGCATATAGGTCAAAAGGCCCTAGGAATGTTTACGTTAATACCATTAATTTTTATATGGCTAAGATAAACAAGAGACACCAAAAATTAATAAATCGAAGTTTAAGTTTTGCCTTTTTATCAATACAGAAAGGATATAATATTTATGTATGTATAATATATATATATATATATATATATATATATATATATATATATATATATATATATATATATATGGCGACTGAATGTCTCCCACTTTGTCTGCCAAAGTTCAAATTTGTGCATATCACACTGTATATATTTGTTTTTCTTTTAATTGTTACTGCATAACATACTGTACATATTTATTTTATTTTACATTTACTTTTTTAATCTAGGCTAATTATCTATTGCTATTGAGAAATGTAACAATTTGTAGGTACTTAGTTTTCTGTACATAATTGTGGGAATTTCCATCGGCATTTAGAGTCTAATTTAGTTTTAAGGTTTAGTTAACACTTCTTTGTACGATTTTATGTTGTTGCACGTTCGATAATAGGAACCATCACCGATAGTGAACTGTTTATTGCATTTAGGGTTTATGATAGGAAAATACCGAAACGACCCTTCTTAGTAAAGCTTTCTCCAAATTCCCATTTTACTATCTGTAATGAATGTTTTTATTTTGACCATGGGAAAGTTTACGAAGATAGAAAAAAACCCCTTTTGCCAACGAATAGGACCAATCAAAGCGAGGAATTTTGGCACAGGGGGTGGAACTTTATGTTTCTTGAAATTTGTATTAATATTAGAGGAAGACTCTGTTTTTGGACTTGCAAGAAGTCGGATGTGAATTTTGTTGTTCTAGTTCAATAGACTTATTTTATTTCGTTTTAACAGTGTTTCAATAAACTCTCACAGTTCATATAAAAAAAGGAATGTATTGGATATATAGCTAATCAAGTACACACATACGTTCCTAATATATATATATATATATATATATATATATATATATATATATATATATATATATATATATATATGCGTGTGTGTGTAGTTTTGTTAAAATGGCTAAAAGAATAAGAAGCTGTAATTCATTTTTAAGAAAGCTATTTATCTGAAAATTTCGCAAAGTATGTAAAGATATGCTTAATCGAATACAAATTTTAGAGAAATACTTTGATAACGAGTGGTACAGATACAAATAATTACACGGAAGTTATATTCCAATTGCTTAAAGATATTCCTCTTGAAAGAACCGGACCATTTAATTTGACTCAATTGATAGATTTTTTAAATACTAGTTTTGATTCATATTGTAGGCAGATTATAAAGAAATTCTTTTTAACAAAGTTTCTAAGGCAGTTGCAAAAAAATATTTACCTGATGAAAATGATCCTGATGTGCATAATATTATGGACACTAAAGGTATGGATTTTAGAGTGTATATTTCATCTGATTCAGATTTGTCTTACACATTGTTGGCGTTTAAGTGTTCATGTCCTGTTTGATGACTATAATAATATTTACAGTAAGCAATATATTTATGCTATTCTTCTATGAATTTACTTTATGAAATTGCTTCTGGAAAAACATAAGCACTCTAACCAAGAGTTATTTTTCAACACTAACCATGCTTTTATCGAAATAGAAGATAATGTCCAGGTAGATGTGTGATGAAAAAAATAAACACAAATGGTTTGTCCATTCAAATTTAATGATTTCATCCCTTGAAAGAGACCTTGTAATCCAGCTATTGTCAACTATCTAAATCATTATGATAGATATACTAAGTCAGGTTGACTTCAGACTTATATTTTGCTTTTAAATATAGAGGAGTTCCTACCAAAAATGGAAAGCTAAGGGTATCACCAAAGGTAAAAATATTTCGGTTCAAGCAACATTAGTATCAAATCGCAAGTATTTTTTATTGAGGTATTTATACATTTTCTTCAAAGGAAATATCTTTACCTTCAGCATTTTTCTCGGCATTTTTATACATAAGCGTTTTTATTTAGGTTTACAGTTATACTTAAGTTTTATTTCACTTGAGTCACAAATTATGTTGTTTCCAAAATGTATGCAATTGTAATGCATTCGGAAGTTAAAGCTTCTTTTTACTTGTTCATAGCTTACTTATGTTGCATTTGTGTATGCAAGGAAAGTTAGAATTGTAAAGATTAAAACTCGGAAAAGTTGACTATGCACTGCTTCTTAGGAAGGTGCTGTATTTTTTTATTCAAGTAATATAAAAAGTGACATCTCTCAGAAAAAGAAAAGTTTGATGATGATATCTGACTGAAATAGGTATTTAGTTCTAATTTTTTGTAGTTTTTTTGACATTTCAGCACTTAAAAAAAGAGTTACACTGAAATATTCAACAGACATTTATATTTATCTAAAATGAAAATGTATTACTAACTGGCCTAGATATTTTTTTGTTACAGAGTGTTCTAATTTTAAATGTTTTTTTTCGTGGAGTACCCTGTGATTAGAATTTCACAGAGCACCATGTAACTAATTACGAAAATTTTCCCTAAACACTCAATGCAGCATTTCATTTTAGAATCATCACTGGCTTATGACAAATAGGTTTTGGGATTTTTCTTCAAAACGCCATAAATTGGAAGATACTCCTTTAAAGTAGTTTTTATTAATTAATCCAAATGAATTATCAATCTGGGACGCTACAAACCTCTTACTTGCGTTAGTACAAATCCTTGAGGAAAATGTAACGATAGAATTTATATTTATCAATTTATTTATTTATATTGTACGTATTTAAGCAATTTCTTACATCACCATCTTGTATTTTTAACGAAATTTGTTAAAGTGACGGCATATTGAACTTCTTTGTATAGAAATCGTGGATTTCTGAAATTCGATAATGGAGAAGAAATACAATATCCAGAAACACTTGAAATGTCTGGTTGAGATCAATGTCCTCGCCAAAATGAATTGTTAGGTTCTGCTTTGGACAATAATTCTTTTATTTAACTTTTGTTTGTGGTATCTGATACAAAGTATATGTGTACTTGCCGCACCGATAACTTCTTATATTACGTTTCGCTTGCGGTTAGGCGAGTATAGAGTTATAATTATGACATTTAATATGAAAGTAAATTAAAACTTAAGTGGGTATTCGTTTACCTTTTATTGTGAATTTCGATACCACAATAGATTGTATTAATCTTTGTCGTATTAAATAAATTAGTGAGAATATTTATTCTGATTTCAATTTACTACTTTAAATAGACTTAATAAGAAAGCGTTTCCATTTTCGAAAAAAAAATGGGCCGTGAATGTGGGGCCTGGGAGAATACGAAGTGGACAGCTCAGCTTTAATTTAGAGTCTATTAATAAATATAGCGAACGTTCAGTTTCGCAAGAAATGTGTCAGGGAAAAGAAACAGTACCTATAAATTAAATGAAAACGTTTACACACGTCCGGCACAGTAACGTTTTTTTTTATTTTCAGTGTTGCTTCACAAACATATGTCACGGGCCCATGTCGACAATGATATTTATAAAAAGACCCTAATACGGCTTATTAGTCTTATCTGGCTTATGGTTAACGTGCATGGAGCATATTTTTATGATTTTTTATAAGAAAAAAAAAGGAAACTAAAGCCCGTTTACACTTAACTGTATTTTTTATTCTTCAGAGCTCTCGTAGTTTATGTAAAGTATTTTTACTATAAGATGGGTTTTTCGTTGGTAAAAAGAAAAATTACTTTTAACGTGTCAACTATTCCAAAAAAATATTATATATTTTTTTATGGTTGTTTAAAAAATGCGCTTTAAAAAAGGGCAACTTTGTTATACAAAATACGTTAAAATATATTTAAGAAAATAAACAAGAAACGTTAAAATATATATATATATATATATATATATATATATATATATATATATATATATATATATATATATACTGCTACATTTAATTAGAAATTAGTTGGCCCGGCAGATCTTATTCTGCCTTTTTCGATGCATTTACAGTAGAATTATGGGAATATGGGGTGCATTCACCACATCGTACAGAAATTTTATTGCAGAAAAACATATTGGTTTCATAGAAAAAAAATGTAATAAAACAATTGAAAGATCTCGGTAACCAGACTTGTTCTGCTTTTTTCGTTAGATGGCGCATTGAGTTTCAAGTGGAATTATAAGAATATGGGGTAAATTCACCACATCGTCCAGAAATGTTATTAAAGAAAAACATATTGGTTTTATAGAAAAAGAAAACGCAACAAAACAATACAAAAATAGTGTTGGAAGGTCTCGGTAACCAGATGATCATTAAGAAAATTATGCAAATTGGTGCAGTATAACTCTCTCACGAACTTGCTCAAAAATCTGGCTTAGTATTTTAAATATATAGATTTATCTAAATATTTTTTAGCAAAGTTTTTAAGCACAATATAAATATATTTTTTATCCCGATCTAAACTAAATATGAAAGAAAAAAACTGTAAACTTTTGGTCAAAATTAAAGTATTAAAATATATAAAAATAATGGTGTTAATTCTTGATAATGCTAGTAAAAATACGAGTGAAGGCTCATTGGATTCAGAGTGTCGTCTAGAAAAATATGCAAAAGTTTCAAACCCACACATAAACAATTTCAAAAATTATTAACAGATTAAGATTTACAAAAAAAGGAGTTTAGGTTTTTGCAAATAACTGGGAAACTTTTAATATTTAAGACATTTTAGAGAAACATTCTTAAAGAGGAAGATATTGCCAATAAAAAAATTCCTCCAGGAAAAAATTTTTGAACAACTATGGTATTATTTAGGCGCCTGAAGGAATAATATCTCACTGAAGAAATTCTTTCACTTTTCATGAATTGGTTCTATTGTTAATTAACAATTTTTGTTAGAGTTTTTGTTTATATTTCAAGTCGGATAATTGTTAAACAAAAGCCACTAAAATCATTTCGTTTCGTGGAGACTTCTTCATATACTACATATATCAGATTATGGAATTGCGATGTTTTTAACTGATAAAAAAAAACTAAAAAACTGATGTGTTTTGTCAGATTCAATAATTAATAACTAATTGATTATAATAATTAAAAACATCGCAATGTTATAATCCCATATAATATAGTTGTGATAAACTGTCCATGAAGCAGGTAGTGGTTTTTGTTTAACTTAATTTTAATTTATTTACATTAACAAGTGGCCCAATTTGTGAAAATTCAATGAAAAAAAGTTTTTTTCAGATGTATATTTTTCCTTCAAATGTCTAAATGTATACATTTTTCTTTTAATTGTTACGGAAGGTTTTGGGTCATTGTAGTGGCTTAGCGCTCGGCGCACGGAGCTCTATTTTCAACACTGAATTAAAATTATTAATAACCTAGATAGAGTTCCGGTTGTCCGGACTTTTTTATTGGAAATTTCTTCCTCTTTAAGAATTATTTTATTTCTTTCTTACATGTTAATAGTTTCCGATTCATTTGCCAAAAAAACTAAACTCTTTTTTTGTAAATCTAATGTGTTAATAACTTTTGGAATTGTTTATGTGTGGGTTTGAAACTTTTACACATTTCTCTAGACGATGAGCTCTCGCACATATTTTTACTAGCAGTTGCAAGAATTAACAACATATTGAGTTGGTGAACTAGACTAGGTACAGGTGCATAAGATACAAAAGTTATATGTTCTCCTAGTTTTAGCAGAATCTGTTTTTTTTTAAGAAATTTTGCTCTTTCATTGTGTTGATTTCTTCTACAATTATTCGCTACGTTTTTAATCAATATTTCTAAAATGAAATAATTAATATAATAGTTTATTTACTATTTTAAATATTAATATATTCTTGAATATTTAGTAAAGCTAAGTAACTTTGGATAAGTATCCAAAGGACTTAAAACCTTGCACAAAAAGAATGTGTGATTTTTTACTACTCTTAACAAATGGAAAAAAATCACGAGGGAAGTTCCGGGTAAAGCAAATTTGCCGATTTTTAGCTATATGCTTATACATTTTGTGATTTTGCATAAAATATTTTCATAATTATCTTTTAATGTAACTTGGTATATTTATTAGTTTAACGTTTACAATCTTTGCTAGCTTGAGTAGCTAGATATGGACTAGTCCTTTACAATTATTCTAAATTTTCTTAAAAATTCCTATACAAGCGCATGAATTACAATTCTAAATTTATATGTATGTTTAGGAAACTAAATAACCAAATACTGGTTTATTTTCACTTTTGGTTGTAAAATTTTAGTTTTACTATCTTATGTAACATGATAATGTTTGATATTTAGCTTAGCTAAATTGATAATTTGTTCTATAATATTAAATTTCTAATCGAATGTTTATTTATTTTGTGTTTATATTTTTATTTTCAGGTTTTGGTAAGTAGAGATTATTATTAAAACATAATTAATCTTTGGTCCATAAAAGTTAACTACAAATCAGTGAATTTGTCTAGTGTAATTGCAGTCTATTTTTCTTTTCAACTTCTAAAGCTGATGGCGCCCAAACAAATCTGAATATTATTTCGAACCTATTGTGAGTATTAACGCTTCAGTCACGAAGTTATTATTAAAAGTGGTTGTTAAGTCAGTTTTTTTAGGTTTCGTTATATTCAATTTACGCCATTTTGCAGAACTGCTAATATTTTGAAATTTTAAATTTAGTTATACACTCTTTTTCACTCCTGATTCAACTGATTTTAAAACTGCACAACTGTTTGTAAAATTCCTGATGAACTGAAGGATTTCTTAATATTTGCATTATTACTATGTTATCTGTGATACATGAGCTGTATGGCCTTTATTAAGCATTTACGGTTTTTACTGGGACATGCTTATAATATTTGTAGAATATTATTTGTTAAAAAAACATATTTTTTCAACCATATTCTCAATATGTTTTCCGCCAAAAAACTAACTGAAGATAACTTTGAAAGGATTGTAATTTAATATTATGTAACGCACGACAAGTAAAATTATAACAATTTGAGTAAATGAAATTTAATTTTAATTAACATGTAATAAGCATATATTCAGAAATAGAACATTAGTAACGTCAGTATTCGACATTTAACCTTATATTTTTTCATGATATTGAAATAATTCTCTTATTACTCATTTTCTTCAAGAAAGCAAGGTCTTAATGCTCCTGAAGGTTTGCACCTAGTTTTTTTATAATATATTAGGTCGTAATTATGTTGGACCATACCGAATTCGCACCATAATCTTACCGGTTCATCCCTAAATCATACTTCCTTTTGTGCAAGATTTTAAGTCCTTTGGATACTTGTTCAAAGCTTTGCTAACTATTGAAATATGTTAAGATTTTAAATAGTAAAGAAATTATTATATTAAATCTTTTATTTTAGAAATGTTGATTAAAAACGTAGCTACCATTTAATTGCAGAAAAAAAAACACAATGTAAGAGCAAAATTGCTTAAAAACAGATTCTGCTAAAACTAAGAGAACATATAACGTTTGTATCTCATGAGCATGTACCTAGTCTAGACTAAACATTAAAAAAAAATTCTTAAAGAGAGATTTCCAATAAAAAAGTCCGGGTTCCGGTGTGAACTAGACTATGTACAGGTGCATAAGGTATAAAAGTTATATGTTCTCTTAGTTTTAGCAGAATCTGTTTTTAAAGCAATTTTGCTCTTACATTTTGTTGATTTCTTTTACAATTAAATGTTCACTACGTCTTTAAGCAACATTTTTAAAATGAAATAATTAATATAATAATTTCTTTACTATTAAAAACCTTAATACATTTTTCATTAGTTAGCAAAGCTAAGTAACTTTGGATAAGCATCCAAAGGACTTAAAATCTTGAACAAAAAGAAAGTGTGATTTTGGGATGAACTGGTAGTATTATGGTGCGAATTCAATTTGGCGTCAGATAACAGCGACGTAATATATTATAAAAAAATACTAGGTGTAAGCCTTCATGAGCATTAAGATCTTGCTTTCTTGAAAAATGAGTAATAACAGGATTATTTTATTGTCATGAAAAAATATAAGATCTAATGCTGAATGCTGACGTTACTGATGTACTATTTCTGATTATATGCTTATTACATGTCAATTAAAATTAAATTTTATGTTCTCAAATTGTTATAATTTTATTTATCATGCGTTACACAATTGTAAGTTATAATCATTTCAAAATTATCTTGAGTTAGTTTTTTGGCGGAAAATATATTGAGAATATTGATGAAAAAGTATGTTTTTTACCAATTAATATTCTTTGTCCTAACCCTAAATAATACACCACTCTAAAATAACCACAAGAGGATCGTTAAAGTTGCGAAACGTCGACAATTAAAAAAGACTTTCGTTTTTTTTACTGGATCCTAACTCCTAATAGTATGCCACTCTAACATAACAACAAGAGGATTGTTAACGAAAACCATTTCAAAACTTAATATCTGAGAAATATCGATGGATCAACGATCAAATCAAAGACCAATATGGGTTTCATGCAGGATATAAAATCTATATGTGTCCTGGGGATGCAACAATCAAGTTGCCAAATGTCGACAGTTAAAAAAAAACTTTTGTTTTTTTTACTGGATCCTAACCTCTACTAATACACCACCCTAACATAACAACAAGAGAAGCGTTAACGAAAACCATTTAGAAACTTAATATCTGGGAAATATCTGCGGACCAATGGAGTAGGTAAAGACTGATAATATGGTTCATGCAAGATATAGAATCTGTATATGTGTCCTGAGGATGTAAAAATAAAATTGCGAAACGTCGTAAAAATCCCCATATGACCCTTAATTTTTTACCAAAACATGAAGTAAATTGGGTAAGTAGTTTTTTAGCTATGCCAGGAACAGACAGACGGAATTGAGAAAACATGTTTTTCGGCATGTAGTGAAGATCTGAAAAAATCTCGGAGGGTGATTTTTTTACGATTACAGTACTTCCCTTTTAGAGGGAAATAAAAATCGGTACATTTCCTCTACCCTGGCTATAAATCTTTTCTTTTATTAGGAATAGTGAAGTGTGATCGAATTTAGTTCACTATAAGTACAGTCATTTAGTGACACATTCATATTGTCCTTTTAAACATTTTATTAGGCCACATTTTGCTCCATCAAATAGATTCTCACCAGTATTTTACCAGTTTCTACTTATACTACACTTATTTTTTGGGCATAATTTACAATAAATTGAATAAGTAGTTTTTACATTGACACACCATTATGTTACATCGTGTATGTAAGGCTTATCCCTATATCCCGTTAATTTTTCTGCGATTTTGGTTTCGCCATCTTGAATTCGTGCTACAGCTTTACCAGTTTATCTCTATATCACACTTAATGCTTGTGCACAATTTGTTGATATAATAATTTTTTTTTCAAGCTGATTTTTTAAATATTGTATTAGGCCAACATTTTGTTTTACTATATTGGATTCATACCAAAACGTTACCAGTTCATTTCTATGTAACACTTGATTTTTGTACAAAATTTGAGGTAAATTGGATAATTAGTTTTTTTACTAATAATTTTTTTAACGCCGCCATCTTGTTCTGGTATATTGGATTTTTACCAAAATATTATCAAGTCATCCCCATATGACGTTTAATTTATGACTAAAATTTGAAGTCATTCTATTAAGTAATTTTTAAAATATGCCGCAAAATGACAGACACACAGACTGACAGACCAATCGACGGAATTAATAAAACATATTTGGCATCTATGGAGGCTATAACGTGAAGATAGTAAAACCTGAGAGAGTGATTTTTTTTCACGATCACAAACATTTTATTTGGCTGTCATTTTCTTCCGTTATCTTGAGTTAGTACAATTTTACTAGTTCATCTCTATATCAAAATTACTTATGACACACAATTTGAAATCAATCCATTATGTAGTTTTTCAGGCTGAATTTCTTAAATATTTTATTAAATCGCTATTTTGTTCCGCCGCCGACTTGGATTTGTACTAAAATTTTATCAGTTGATTCCTACATAATACTTGATTTTTATACAAAATTTGAAAAAAATTGGGTAAGTAGTTTTTTAGTAATAATTTGTTGTCAGATTTCATTAGGCCGTCATTTTGGATTATTACCAAAATGTTACCAGGTCCCCATATATGACCTTTATTTTTTGACGAATATTCGAAGTCAATCGGATTAGTAGTTTTTTAGCTATGCCACGAACAGACAGACCGACGGAAGTGAGAAAACGTGTTTTTCAGCATCTAGGAACCCTGAAACCTAAAGATTTGAAAAAAGGGTGATTTTTTCATAATTGCAGTACTTCTCTTTTCCGAGGGAAGTAAAATTATATAGCTAGTTACATAAAAGGATAATTATGTAACTATGCACTATTGCACAGAATCACGATAATTTGTAAGCAAACTATATTTAGCAGAATAACCGATATGTTAGATTGCAAATATGTATAATAATAGCGAATAGAAAATAAAAACTCAACAATTGTTCGGTTGTTTAGGAACTAAAAATAAGTAAAACGTTTGAGTTGTAAGAAATCTATATTTAATTTATTGTAAATGCGAAACGCTAATACGAACTCAACACCCAATATATGTTGAGTTATTTTGAACTAAAAATATTAATAGTTAAACTGTTTAAGCAGAATTACATAAATGGAGATATTCAAAAGTGTATGCGTAAAGCTAATAATCGGTGGTTCTAATATAAATTAATTAAAGTGTTTGCGGTACTAAAAAATTGGCTAGCTGTGGTAGAAGGTTGTAAGTAAGCTCAATACCCAAAGTAAAATTTTAAATAACATTTATAAAATTAGTTAAATTTTACTTAAAAGGTTGAGAAAAACTCAAAATCATTAAAAAAAATTCAGATAAAAAATACATAAGATTGATGAATTTTACAAATTAGTCAAAATAATAAATTATCAAGAAAAAAACTCTTCTTTAAGTTGCAATTTTTCGAAGAGAATCAAAGCGTCTGGATTCCTGAATGTAAGTCCAAACATCCAGGAGAAATCCAAATATCTTCTGTGAAGTATCTAGCAACTCTGTGAGCGAGGGACATGCACTGCAAACTCGTCAGTCTTCACCAAGATTATTTAATATAAAATTACATTATTTTTAAATTCGGTTTCTTTAAAGCTTGAAGGTAGAAAAATCTTTATAATTACGTGCATAAAATAAAATTTTCAATTTAATGGAAGAATCTTGAGAGTAACTAAACAAACTTCAGTGCACTAAAAAAAACTTCAATAAAACTAAAAAAGCCTGTTATGGCTTATAATTCAATAGTGGAACAGTATTTTCCTTTCATACAGAAGATTACAACTATGTGAAATCAATTCCACATTATCAAACGGCACAAATCACAAAAAATGACTAACCCACTCCACAAAATCGCAAAAGTTACATTTCTTATGTCCGAGCCCAAATTCGAATAATCGCAGAGTGGCATTAACTAAGTTGAATTTCTGTAACTATGAAATTAACATGCTTGTAGTTAAGCTTTGAGAAAATAAAAAAGTATCAGTAATAGTATGTTTTCTTTTCAAGAAAAAATGATCAAATTTACAATTTAGTTGTAACAAGCATAACATGGTTCTTACGACATGAGTCATGTGATAACTTTGTTAAAAGGTATTTTCACCCCGACTACGTCTACCAGATTTGATATCATTCCGATAATTCGTTTGGATATACAGAGTGTTTTTGATAAAAAGCAACTTTTAATTGAGTAAATTACGATTATTACTAAAACAAAGGCGACGCGGTTATCAACGTAAGCATCTGGACGACAAGAAAAAAACTAATCAAGTTTAGAATCTTTAAACCGATAAATTTTAAATCGCTGTTTATTTCTAAGACGTTTTTGTTATTTGCATTAAATTGGTTACTATATTGATTTCTGAGATATAGTGGGTCTTTTAATAGAATATTTTTTTTTCAGTAATTTGCTTTTGAACATAACAATATTTTTCCATTTTTGAATTCTTGTATCAGGATAACCAAATAAAAGCCTACATACGATTAATTAATACTATATTATTAGGAATAATAATATGCCTTTACAATTGAGCGTTCTTTAAAAGACTAACCCTTTTACGAAAACTAATACTGCCTTGACAGATTTTTTATAAACGTCCATATCGATATCCGTGTTTACGTTAACACACTTAAGACCTAATTTATGGGTCTGCGTTCCTGGAATATCGGCACCACAGGCTTCACTGATACACGGCTTGTACGCCGTATTTTAGTATTTCTAACATTCGGCCATCCTGCTATTGTTTCGCCCCCGAAACATCCTACGTTGTCAGGACAGTAGACCCCTAAGCAGACCATTAACCTAACATCTGTGAGTTTGGTTACCTGTGAAAAACCACAATAAAATAAAAATTTGGAGTCACTAGACCCCCCCACCTTTTGGCATTCTTATTTTTAATAAGAATGTACACTTGATAATTTTATTTTAATTTATTAGGCAGTCAGAATTCAATACAACAATAGCACTTTACTTAGTCTCAACTAAGCCATGAACCATGATCAGAATACAGTCATGTTCAAAATTTCACATCTACAGTATCTTGCAACTACAGGATCACTGCCTGCCTTTGACACGAACAGTGTCCTTTACCTTCTTGGCACAAACAGTACTGCTAATTTTCTTGACACGAACCGTGCCCTTAACATTCACATGAGCAGAATACAGCCATGTTTTTAACTGTGACACAAATAGTGTCCCTTTTTGTGCATAAACAAAATACAATCATGTCTACATGGACCTAAACGTCCTACATGGACCTAACCGTCCATCATTTAGATCACCAAAACCGAATAATAAATAAAAAAAAAATTTTAACTGTGGCTACCATGTACTATTACAAAAAAAACTTCAAAATTAGACACCTACAATGTCTCAGATATGAACAGAATACAGTCATACTTTTCACATTCATATAGCCATTAGTGCACCTTTGACACCTACAGTGTCCTGCCTGCATGCCAATCAACATGCCATATCTAATGATATCTATATCCATTACCAAATTGTTCCCCTGGGAACCACCATTTTTTACTTGGTACCCAAAGTACCCTAACAATATAAGTAATTCGTATCGAAACTAAAAAGTTTCCTTGTCCTCTCGGTACCTAAAGTACCCCCTAGGACAATTTACTTGTTCGACTGACCTTTCACTTTAAACAAACATAATAAAATCATCTTATACTGTCAGTCCACTCAATACCTAAAATGGTCAAACATTATCTTTAAATTATTTTGCGAGGAAACATACATTTTTACATTTATGTACATCAAATGTATATTATTATCAATAACATCAACACACTTATATTTCATAATAACCACCAAAAAAAACCTGCTTGCTTATTCTCTTTTATATTATTGATATCAATTTCTGTGTACCAATTTTCTTAATGACGTCAACGCATGCATGCAACACAATAACCACTCTATATGGGTTTCAATACAACATTTATTTGATTTTTTTTTTCTCTCTGGCCAAGGCCAAAACATACAAAAAGTAAATAAAAATACTGTATATTTCATACAATCATGAAATAACCACCTAATTTTTTTTTTATCATATAACGTATGCCACTTCTTACTGTTACGTGCTAACAAACATTTTATATGGCCATATATAAATAATATAAAATTTACTCAGTATCTAAATCAAACGGCAAATCCTCAACTTCATTGAGGATCACCCAAGGCTTTACTTTATCGACAGCTATAATTAAAATTCTCTTATAACTCTTTTCTCTTAAGTCCTCAACTACATATCGGTCGTTCGGCAACACTGCCTTAATTTTAAAAGGCCCTTTAAATTTCGGATTTAATTTGCGACTTGCACCAGTGGCTGGTTCACTAGTTATTTTAACCATCACCAAATCTCCAGCTCTATAAGTCTTGGGAGCAGCCCTCTTAGCGTCAAAACGCTGTTTCTCTTTTCTCTGAGCCTCGCCTATTCTCTCTTCCGTTTTTTTTCGCAATTTTTTCAAATCTGCTCGCTCTAGTCCTTGACTTATTTCGTTGAGAATCTTTGCATCGGACGGCTGTTTTGGCGTAAAACCCATAATCAGCTGATACGGTGTTTCACCGGTGGTTTTATTTATAGATGTATTTAAACCTATTTGTATGGTTTTTACATGTTGGTCCCAAGAGCTCTCATTAGTGTCATTTACACTTAAACACTTTAACGCATCTAAAATAGTGCTATTAAATCGTTCACACTGCCCATTTGCTCTAGGTGTAGCTACGGCATTCATTACATGTTTAATGCCCATTTCACGACAAAAATTGTGCATTGTTTTTGATGTAAAACAGGCTCCTCTGTCTGAAATGATCCTCCTCGGCGTCCCAAATACATATATAAAATTTTCCACCGCTTTTACCACATATTTTACTTTTGTTGACTTTACAGCCTCCAAAAATACAAACTTGGAGAAGCCATCCACAATGACTAAAAGATACGTGTTCCCTTTTTTAGTTTTAACAAAGGGTCCCAAATGATCGATATGAAGGGTATCAAAGGGAATATTATTTTTTGGTATTGGATGCAGGTAACCAGCTTGTCGACCTTTAGAGCCTTTCATATAAATACAATTTAAACAGCTTTGTATGTATTTTTTAACAAAACGATTCATACAAGCAAACCAGTAATTTCTTTTAATTCGTTCAAGTGTTTTTTCAAAACCCAAATGTCCGCAGTCATCGTGATTTAACCTGCATATTAGCCATCGTGATGCTCTGGGGACTACCCACTTAAGGTCATCATTTATTTTTCTATATAAAACTTCGTTTTTTAAAGCATAATTTTCGAAATAATTTTTGTTTTCCGGGATTTTATTGGAATGCAGAATTTCAATTATTTTATTTATTTCATCATCCTGGCTTTGAACTGCTCTAACCCATTCTGCTTCCGTCAAATTAATGACACAATTTACGTTATAATTTTCTTCGCCGATATCCCTGCTTAAACAATCCACATGTTTCATTTTATAACCAGGGCGATAATTCACTTGAAAATTATACTCTTGAAGTTCAAGCCACCATCTGGCGATGCGAGGGACGAGATCTCGTTTCGTTGAACAAGCTCTTATCGCAGAGCAATCCGTAAAAACTTGAAATTCCTTACCCAATAAGTACACCCGAAAATGTCTAAGGGTAAATACAACAGCCATTGTCTCTAATTCATATGAATGGTACTTCGATTGCTCGTAGGTACACTGCTTGCTAAAATAGGCAATTGGGTGCGGGCCGTCTGCATGAATTTGCAATAAAATACCTGCTAGGGCTATATTGCTGGCATCTGTATGAACTTGTATTTCTAATTTCGGGTCATATATTTTTAATACAGGCCTAGTAGATAATATTGTTTTTATCTGGGTTACTGCGTTAGTTTGAGCTACACCCCACGACCACTTTGCATTTTTCCGTAATAATTTCGTTAAGGGACTTGCTAATTTGGCATAGTCCTTAACAAATTTCCGAAAATATCCGGCTAATCCAAGGAATCGTTGTAATTCCTTTCTATTTTGCGGCTGACATAAATTCTTTAGAGCTTCGATTTTAACTGGATCAGGGCGAACACCTTCTTTAGAAATTTCTCTGCCTAAATAATTAATTTTTTCCATAAAGAATTTGCACTTCTTTAACTGTAAGGTTAAATTATATTTTCTAAATATGGACAGAACACTCATGAGTTTTTGCAAGCTATCTTCTAGGGACAAAGCTGGAATTATGACGTCATCTAAATATGCAAATGCTGTACCCTGAGGAAGTTCACTTAAAACTGTATTTATCATTTGCTGGAATACGTACGGCGCATTACACAAACCAAAACTCATTCTTAAAAATTCATACTTCCCATCTGGGGTAATAAAAGCTGTTTTTTCTATTGAATCTTCAGCCATCGGTATTTGATAGTATCCTGAAAATAGGTCCAATGAGGTAAACACCAGGGAACCTTGTAGCTTATCAATTTGGTCATCAATCAACGGTAAAGGCCAGGTAGTTTTTAAACTGAGGCTATTAATTTTGCGGTAGTCTACGCACATGCGCAGTGAGCCATCAGGTTTTGGCACTAACACTACCGGACTTGCATACGGGGAATTCGATTCTCTTATAATATTGTTATCTAACAATTCCGTTAACAAAATTTTTAGCTTTTGCTTTCTATCTTCCGACAATCTGTAAGGATTATATACTACCGGCTCATCGGTCTTTAACTTAATATGCATTTCCGTGCAGTTGGTCTTGCCTATTTCGGAAAGATTTAGGGCTATACAATCCCTAAATTGTTGCAAAAGCATAAGAAGGGGTTCTTTATATCCATTGCAATGCACTATCTCATTTGCGATTTCATTACACTGGCCTACATTATTAATTCGTAATTCGGTGGTTGTTGAATAAAACTTTATGTCACATCCAACTTTAGTAAAACCAACATTTTTTCTGCGTATGAGCGTATTTCCAATTAAAACATCGGCTGGACAATATGTGTCAGGTACCATTAGTAGCTCTTCCTCTTCATCAATTTCGTCAAACAATAATCTACCCTTTACACTTTTATTTATACATATCACCTGCCCAGAAAGAGTTTTTATATGATGCTCTTTACCATCGCGAACCACAAGTCCGTATTTTTTAACTACAGAGTCTTTAATTAAAGAGCATTCACTTCCGGTATCGATCAAACCACATAGTTTATAATTAAAAAGAAACATTTGTTTATAAAATAAATTATTAGAATGTTTTTCAACAAAATTGACATGTTTTTTAGACCAACAGTCTTTTTCGACGTGCCCGCGTTTCTTGCAAAAGTTGCATGTATTACTAGAACTAGCAGAAGCACTATTCTGCTTAAACCTATTTACACTTTTGTTTTTGTTGTGGCTATATTGTTGAAAACGCAATTTAGGACAATTGACTTTTTTATGTCCGGGTTCGTTACAATTATAGCACATAGACTTAAAGTTACTAGATTTTGTAAAGTTTTTAACTGCTATTTGCTCAGTTTTTGAATAATCGCTACTACGCAAAAATGTCAAAAATCATCTAAAGTATGGTAACAATTGCTAAAAGCCATTTGGCGGATACTTGGCTCAACAATACCAGAAATAACGATATTGATTTTGTCACTTTCGGGAATATCCCAGGACAGTTTATGAAGAAGGGTTAATTTTTTATAATAATAGTTCACAAAAGTTTTTTCTTCCGAACTCGAAAATAATGAAGCACTCTTAAAAAGTGTACCAATAGCTTGCGGATCAATGTCATAAATCTCCCGAAACCGTTTTTTGAAATCATTCCATCCAAGTCCCGAGAAACCTGAAGTTAAAAACCACTCGCGTGCCCGTCCCGCCAATTTATCCACCGCATTTCTCATTACAGTCACTTCGTCCCATCGTAAAAAATATGCTTTTTGTTCAAATAACTGAATCCACTTATTTGCCGAAATGTTTTTTAACGACGGATCAAAGTCTGGTATTGTCTCCCAAGAATAAGAATTATTTGGCTGGCTTACCTTGAACTGCAAATTTTTTATTTCCTTAATTTCTGATATTAAAAATTTCACCTGCTCCTCTACGCTCACAGCTTTCTCTGAAGCAGTAGAATGCCTCTCGCCCAAAAGTGGTGGGGTATAGCTCCTTTCAGACATGTTGTGCAGCAACAAAAACACAAACCACACAAATTATAATAGGCCACAGCCACACCCAGTAAGCCTGGTACGCACTAAACTAAATATATTAATCCAAATGTCTGTGACACCCTGTAGGTCGCTACGCCCAAAATCACAATTTTTCGTATATGCGCGACGTAATTTAGAAATGTTTTTTTTTTCCTACTTCTGACTTTATCAGGATAACCAAATAAAAGCCTACATACGATTAATTAAAACTATATTATTAGGAATAATAATATGCCTTTACAATTGAGCGTTCTTTAAAAGACTAACCGTTTTACGAAAACTAATACTGCCTTGACAGATTTTTTATAAACGTCTATATCGATATCCATGTTTACGTTAACACACTTAAGACCTAATTTATGGGTCTGCGTTCCTGGAATATCGGCACCACAGGCTTCACTGATACACGGCTTGTACGCCGTATTTTAGTATTTCTAACACTTGTTTTAATAAAAAAAAAAGAAAAGTGTCTCTGAATATGCTGTCCCACAAGCAAAGGGTTGGAATACTTATGATATAGGGCGAGGGGAAACACATATGGCATCTCGACGAATTACGTGAACTTTTTGACACTGCACAGAACGCCAACCAATGTGTAATAGATACAAAGGGTAGATAGGCCAAAACTGTACGTTGATTTAAAACTCGATATTTTGGTAACTTGTAGCGAGGATCACAATCACAATTCAGCAATTAAAATTGTCAAGTAGCATTAAATTTAAATAATAGCCACACTTTAGTTGAAAATGTTCTGAACAGGGAAAAATATAATCCTTACAAGATTAGACTAATTTATGACCTCAACGAAGACGCCTATAAGCGCAATTTTGTGAAGCCATGCAGGAACGTTGCAACTTGAACCAGCATTTTAGTGATTCAAATATAAAGAAAAATAAACTCTGAAATGCAGATGTATTTGTAACCAACATTCAACAGGAATTCATATACCGATAAGGATACTGATATTGTATTTTTGTTTCACATTTTACCAACGGCACAAACAAGAATACCATGATCCCCTGTCTGGAACATGTCCTGCAATGCCGTAGGTGGAATCATCCATTTCAGTCAAACGACGATTGCGATTTCGTTCTTCTTAGAGATCATCAGGCCGCCATAGACTAGCGAGTCCCATGTAGCCAGCAGAGTAGATGTTTCTGTGATTCCAGTTTATGCCTTTGTCCTAGATTATGATTATGATTAGAATGACAAAAAATTGAAAGTCAGTAGTTTGAGGAGTTTTTGCCTCGAATATTTATTCAAGTCTTTATTGTTTTATAATTTGTTAATATACATTACTTGTTACCTTACATCAGTTTTTAGGATATTATACAAGTACAACCTAAAAACTAAATGGATGTGTTTTCATATTTCCGACAAATTCTATTCTATTATATATATATATATATATATATATATATATATATATATATATATACATATAAATATATAAATATATATATATATATATACATATAAATATATAATATATATATATATATATATATACATATAAATATATATATATATATATATATATATATATATATATATATATATATATATATATATATATATATATATATATATATATATATATATATATATATATATAAATATATATATATATATATATATATATATATATATATAATATATATATATATATATATATATATATATATATATATATATATATATATATATATATATATATATATATATATAATATATATATATATATATATATATATATATATATATATATATATATATATATATATATATATATATATATATATATATATATATATATATATATATATATATATATATATATATATATATATATATATATATATAGCTTTCTTTCTGGCGGCCGAATAGAGACTGAGAACCTAGAATAGAGTTGCGTGTATCACCTGTAAAAATGCATTTTTTGCTGGTTCTTATGGAATTTTTTTTTTAAATAAGTTGGATGCAAAAAGATACCGAAATAATATTTTCAAATTATGGAGAAGAATCTAAATAATAAGACTTTAAAATCCGTGCCACAAATACGAGCAAAACAAAAACAGCTCAATTATTATAAAGCAAAGTGGTAAAAGGCGTAAGTTGGTAATTTTAAATAAGTCGATTTGTAACGATTTTAAAAAAGATTGGTAAACCTTGACTAAAGAATTTTTGAATATAAACCATTTTAGAATAAAACTATAATATAATATAACTATATAACTGTACATGTGCATGAGTAATTGGCAATAAACGTTCCATTTTTCATTTTTTTAATTAAGGTTATAATTATAATACAACATAAAAATGTATTATGACTTTTCTGGTCCATCCCTGTACGTAATTTCTCTGAAAGTAATTAGTAAAGGAGTTTTAATGAAATGAAGCTAAAATTTCGTGTTAATTAAGTACTTAATTCCGACGCCGCGCCGATATAAAACCATGAATATTATTTGCTCGAAGAAACAAAATTTTAATTAATCACGTAAAAGAGAAGAAAAGTTTTTTATTATCTCACCACAGAAAGGATAAAGTTTCCGATTATTCTTTAACACCACTAATTAGTGAATAAACCAGGTCGAAAATTTTATAATTACTACGTTGTTATAATATTTTTGTTAGTATTTTTTTGTTTGTATGCATTTCTTTAGTGATGATATATTATTGTATTCATCACTTTGATTATATCCACCTTATTTTTTATTGTAGACGTATTCATTTGTCTCTTACAACATATCAGGTTCACGTTCCTTATCAAAAACAAGTCCAATAATGTCAATATTTCTACATCACTAATTTTAATACATAACCATGTTGACATATTGACATTCCTATTCAGCGGTTCATTTTAATTGTAAGAGAATGATGATTGCCCAATATATTTTTTTTGTGAATAAATTTTAAAATTAGGTTTTTATATCTTTAGTAAGGTCAGATTTTAAAAATCATTTTTCTCGTGAACTTATTTTAACATAATTTTAAATGTCGCATTTATGTATCTGAATTACCTGTGAACGTTGTATAATAGGAGTAAAAATTATCGTGTTACTGTTTTCAAAACCTTTCCAATTAATTAATTAAACAACTACCTCGCTTAAATTTGGTTAATTCTATTGCCGTAAATAACATTGAAATATTTGTTTCAGATGATAGTTACTGTCTTTAATTATGGATCTAAAACTGATGTTCCTATTACTCCAGACACTACCGTTTCTGATATAATCGACTGTTGCCGTGATCCTAGTGATGAAAGCTGTGATCTAATCTGTCCCGAACTTAGAGGTACGTTTTTGTTTGCTGTAGTTTATTTTCATTGGATTTCTCTTTAGATAATTAATTTACGTAATAGTATTATCTCTTTAAGGCTTGTCACCTAAATGAACTAACTCGCGTATAGATCACTTATAGCATATTACTAAAACGTTTGCTATTTGCAGAATATACGTTTCAAATATTTACATAACTTGTTACAAACAGAAACTACCTAAGACTTAACATTATTGAAAGAAAAACAACAAAGAAGACTACCTTTCTTTTTTGCGACACTTTTTTTAGATAGCATTATAAGCAGTGATGAAAAAGAACAAACAGTTATATTGAAGATGTGTTACTGGCTTTTAAAAACATAAAATAAGCATTTTTTCACTCAAACTTCTAGGTAAAAACTTTAGGTCTAACTTTTGATTAGGCCGCTATTTTGTCCAATCATATTGGAATGTAAGTTATCAAAAAGTGTCCATAATGTCACCCTAACAAACGAATATACACGAATACACCATTTTTTAGGTAGGCGTAATTAACATCAGGATGCCATCGAACTAAGCAGTAATAAAGAAGAACTAATTGTTAAGAGAAGTTTACATCGTGAAGGTACATTGCAAGCTTTTAAAGGATAACTTTGGACTATTTTTTAAAACAAAATTTCACCGTGACAGTTTTTTTCGGCAGATTTTATTAATTCGTTATAGAAAGTTCCACTATATATTATTTACTATTAAACATTTCTCCCGTGGGATCTCTATCAAAATATGGTTTCCTATTTAGAAGACAATTTTGCAGAATCGTTATTACATTATATAACTCGTTTCGGCATCTGAACATTTAACAATTAAATTACATGAGACGAGTAATAACATTAGCACGTGTTCACGTCAAATTTCATGTGAAACCTGTGGATGCTGCTGCTGAAAGGGGATGAAAGCCGTAATAATTTATATTCTCCATATGTTTCTGGTTAGCTGGAGATTTATTCTCGTCGACTGGAAAATTAATGCCACGAGTTGTGTGGATTGAAAGGTTATGAACTATGTTATAAGTTATTGAAATTATTGTTTATATCATAGTAATTGTCAAGTAAAACATTATTTTTTATACAATATTCTTATACGCCTTAAACGATAAATAAAGTAATGTCATTTTTTTTAGAAAATTCATTCTTAAAATAAATACAGTTATATACAACGTGAAATCAATATTTAATCTTGAACTAGAATAACAAGAAAGAATATTTTGTAGAAGTTATCAGAAAACCTCTAAAACTTGAGTTCGTAATGCTCGTGGTGGAGCTAAAAAATTAAATGTATTTGGGTATATTTTTTTTCTTAAAGAAAGCAAAAAAGCTGTTTGGCAAATGATTTCTGATGAAATGACTTCTTTCCAGCAATTCTGTTTTAAAGAGTTAGTTTGGACCCAGTAAAAGTCGAGGTTAAAAATCTTAAATCTGGAGTTATTCAAACTCATAAAAATCTATATTTTTCATAGAAAATATAGCTTTTTTTTGTTATCTTTTAAGAGAAATCTTGCTACACTACTGAAAGAATGTATTCAAAATTTTTTACTACACCTATTATTAGAGTTTTAATTCACAGCATTACTTAGCCACTTAAATTATAATTCTTATACATAATAAATGTTTCGTTTTAATACACAATAAAATGAAAAAAGAAACATGCTATCTAAATTTATATATGCAAACGTATTGACTTTCTATGCTTATAATTATTAGTCCAGGAGACAAATGCAAATTCGGCAAATCAAAATAAAGAAAAATAGTGATTTCGTGTGTCGTTAACAAATTTTGAATTGAAGGACAGGACATCTTTTTAATGATAGTAGTTATGATGCCAAGAATATCTTTGAATTGGATTCAGTCACACAACGATGTCTTTCTTGGACGTTTATCTTATGTTATCAAGTTTACATAAAGCTGATTTATCAATAACATTCGCCGAAATAAAATCAAAATATATTCCGTGACTAATACTGAAGAATTATAATATTAGTAGAATATCTGAGTTATTTAAAAATATTATATAATTCCAGTAATAATAACCGCAAATATGAGAGTAGATATAGCTTAGTTCCTTAGATCAATTGTAGTATAGTATTTAAAATACACTAAGGTGGTAGATTCCTTCTTTATTTAATTATATTTAATCGGATGTGACAAAAAATTACTAGAAAAGTGAATGTCATTACCTAATAATATTAGCCGCTTACTTTCAGGACTGATCATTTAAACATAACACGTTTTGATTTGTCAATCATGTTCTTTCAATTTTTGGCAATTGACACTGTTGACAGATTCAAAATCATGATCCGGAACAATGTGAACATAACATTTTTGTGATTACTTTATTTGAATCAGATTTTCCTAACCTAAAATTTACTGTCTGTTTAGTCTGTTTACTTTTTTTGAGTTTGATTTTAAAAAGGGAAAATAAAAATGTTTCCTAATTCCAAGGAACAAGGAAAACGCAGACTAGAAATGTATGATGCTGAAAAACAAGTTATTATTCCTCTCTATCTAACCGAAAACAATACAATTTTGCTGTTGTCGGTAAGTGATGGTGAAACATAATATTCAGAATTATTGGATATTTTGGTTTATTTCTAGGAAATATTTTTAGAAAATAAATTTATTACATTTGTAATGATAGACTTTAAAGACAATTTACTGATAAGGAAGTAAAACTCGATCCTGTAGTGAGAGAAATTATTACAAACCCTAGGATACAAACAATCCCATATAGGCCACCATTTATTGAAGTATTTTTTTAGATATGACCTATGCTTATGTGGAGGAATAAGAAAAACAATTTCAGACAATTAGTATAATTCAAGAAAACAATAATGAGGATATGCATTGTAAAATATAGTCGCAAAAGTGTTGTTTGCATCTGTTTACATTATTTATATTGTAAACTTATTATTGTTTACTAATCAGATTGCTAGTTTACATCGAATCCTTAAATTTAGAATGTAAACATATTATTTGGTTTACTCTATCATACTTGGTATTTAGTCGGAATTCTTCTTTTTTTTTCTTGTTTACTTACAATATGGATTGGATTATTATACTTATCATAATATGGGAAGTAACTGTATCATTTTTTCAAATTTTAACATACGATCTCTTTTTACTGGTTTTGATTTATTTTCGGAATTTATTGCAGGGGACTCGCCAGATATTTTGGGCTTGTCTGAAAAATGGTTAAATAGTAGCATGTCCAATGATGGGTCACTTATTGGCGGTTATCAGTCGTCTCGTCAGATGGAACCGATCGACCAGGGGTGGCGGTGTTGGTTTTTATATTAGTAATTCAATTAAATTCACTGTATTAGATATTGGAGGTAATGACGAGGAACTCGAAGAACTTTGGGTAAGTACAAAGGTTACAGGTAGAAGCTGGTGTTTTGGGACGTTCTATAGACCACCATCAGCTAATCTGAGGGTCGGCCTGAATTTATTGGAATCTAGTTTAATTGCTCTCTTACCTGAGTACGATTTTCTGGTTTTTGGATGAGACTTCAATATGGATTTCTTACGTCCATTTAATAATCCCGGACTGATGGCCTTAGAAGACGTCTTTAAAAAATATGGACTAACACAAATCATTAACTATCCGTGTTACTGATCAATTCTAAAGTCTAATAGATATTATTATTTCCTCCTTACCCGATATTGTTAGATAGCCTGAGGTATATAGAATAGATGATATCTCTGATCACAGGTGAGTTAAGTGTTAATTAGTACGATTTCTCAAACAAAAACCAAAACCATTCTTTAAGACGTATAGAGACTTTACTCTGTTTAACTACGAAAACTTTTTGGCTGACTTGCGTAATATAGACTGGGATTTTATCTTCAGGTCAGACAATGTTAACGAAATGGTAACTTTTTTAAATAAAACCCTTGTCGCTCTATATGATACTCATGCACCGTTTATCACTAAAAAAATAACCAAAGCTCCAGCGCCCTGGCTTACTGAAAACCTCAAACTAATGATGAAGTAACCAGATCGGGCTTTCACTAAGTATAAAAAATCTAGAACTGTTGCCTCTTGGGAGTATTACAAATTGCTCAGAATTTCTACAAATTCTGCTGTCAAATCTGAGAAGAAAGCTTATTTGGAACACTCTTTTCGTACGAATCCCAAAAACATCTGGAAAACCTTAAAATACTTAAACTTAACTTCTCATAATGCTAATAATTATACAATTCTAAATGAAAATATTACACCTACTTCATTCAACAATTATTTCATAAATAATATTGCAATACCACCTAATAATTTTAAAGACTTTATAACCGCAAATTATAGTAGTTGAAAAAACCCTTAATAATATCAAGAGCAAAGCAAGGGGAGTTGATGGTATTAACTTAAAAATGTTACTATTTGCTGTACCTTACTTTACCCCCTACATAACATTTATAATAAATAAATGCTTCTTTTTGAATCAGTATCCAGATATTTGGAAACTAGCCGCCGTTTTGCTTATCCCTAAAATTAACAATGCGTCAGAGATGTCTCATTTTCGACCGATCAGTATACTTCCGACATTGTCAAAAATTTTAGAAAGAATAATGGTGGATCAATTAAATAACTATCTGAGAAATCATAATATACTTCCTCCTACACAGTCGGGATTTCTTAAAAATCATAGCACTAAGACTGCCCTACTTTCTGTAACCGATGATCTACACAGAGCATACGATGATAATAAAAATTCAATATTAACACTACTCGACTACAGCAAGGCTTTCGATACCCTTGATCATGGTACCCTGTTAATTAAACTTAAATATTATGGGCTAGGTCAAGGAGCCTTGGAATTATTTCGTAATTATCTAAGTAACCGTAAGCAAAAAACAATATTTAACGGTAATTACCCAACGTACTTCTCAATCGAACGGGGAGTCGCACAGAGAAGCATTTTAGGGCCACTTATTTTTTCAATATACACGGCTGATTTATTAAAATTTTTAAAAAACTGTCAAACCCAGCAGTATGCTGACGACAGGTAGTTGCTGTATTCTTTTATTTCAACCGAATTAGATGAAGCAGCTGAAAAACTTAATAATGATCTTGAAATAGTGTCTAAAATCTCAGCTGCTCACGGGCTTATCTTAAATGAAAACAAATGGCAAATGCTAATTTTTGGAAGGAAAAAGGATTTTAGTAACCTAAAAATTAATCTAAACGGTGTTATTCTAAAACCCCCGGACGTCTGTAAGAACCTAGGGTTATTCTTAGATAACGACTTGAGATTTAATAGTCAAGTCAGCAGAAGTCAATTTTTAAATTAAAACTACTTTATCTTCATAAGGACATTCCCGATCCCAACATTAAATTAAAATTATCTGACTCCTTGATACTGTCTCATCTGTCTTACTGTCTAATATTTTTTCGGCCTTGCCTGCTACAAAAGAATAAAAACACTCTTCAAAAACTGCAAGATTCTCGCTTGAGATTTTCATACAACCTACGCAAGTTCGACCACATTTCGCAATATATGTCAGACTCCAACTGGTTTAGCATTCAAGAAAGATTTGAGATTCAGATGTGTAAGTGTGTTTATAAAATACTTAATACTCAGGAGCCTTCATATTTGTTTCAGAAGTTGATTAGTGGTGAGAATGTGCATGATCGTCATACCCGTCACAAGAGTAGGTTTGTTGTCCCATGGCATCGCACTGCCTTCTTCCAGAGGTCCTTTAGCTATACCGCCAGTAAACTTTTTAACTTGTTACCACTAGAGATTAAGGAGTCCCCACGTCTGAGTCGTTCGGTAATCGCATAAAGACACTTTTTAAGGCAAAAAGAGGTCATTAATTCTATCCCACAGTTAAGGAGATTATACTTATATTCTTTTAACTATTTCTATTCTCTGTAAACCCTATTTAATTTTTTTTTCTCTAACTTACATTAACTGTTATTTATAAATGTACTAGCCTAAGACTTTTATCCAAAAGGTAATTATACGAGCAGCTTCGCTGAATATCGCCACCTTAAATTCAATATTATTGTAATTTGATTTACTTCGAGAAATAAAGGCATATTTATTTATTTATTTATATTATTGAAGAAACAGAACCAACAACAACAACTTCCCTAGAATTTGTTACAGTAAACAGTGACGATGGAAGAAAATGAAACTCGTTTATTAATATCATTGTATGCTTCCCATAAGGTTAAATTTACTCATGCCAAGAAAAAAAACATGTTTGGACTATAATTTCAGAAGAAATGAGCGGTCATAACTACAATGTAGGTAAAATATCACATATTATTATATTATGTCAGATTTGATATTGTCAGAAAAAATGTTATGTACATTTTTTTGATATAGATCATTTACCAAATATTTAAAACTTCGTTTTAGAAATTATTTTATAAATTAGAGACCAACTTATTATTTTCTATTAAATATCTTTAGTCCTTCGGGAGACCAGTCTTTGTCAAATATCAATTTGCATGTACTGAAAAACATAAAATCATTCCCAAATAGTGTTATAGTTAGTTCGAATCAGTTGTTTCATAATAATAAATTAAAAATTCTTTATTAATTTCTAGCAAAAGTTGAGCGAAAATGGATCAATATGCTAAGGGTTTACAGATCCATAAAAGACAATAAATGTCCTAAGAAAAGTGGAAGAGGATCCCAAAATTATAAATTTTATGATCTTGATGATTGATGACATCTTTTAAATAATACAACCAGCATTTGTCTTGAGGTAGGGGTAAATAATGAGGTGAATCAAAGTACAAATGAAAATAATTCAGACCCTAGTACACTTAGTGTGAGTTCTCCGCATGTGACACCTAGAAGTGCAAGAAAAAGGAGCGGTCTTATACACAATGAAATTTACCAGCAAGCAAAACAAAGAAGACATGAAAAAAGAATGGAAATGGAGCAAAAAAAATAAGAAGTAGAAAAAGAAAAAACATGTATATTAAAACAAATTTTAGAAAAACTGAGGGAAAATAAGTGAGGAAAATATTGTAGCCTCATATTTTTATTATATTTTTAAGAGTTAATTTTTTCAGTTTATTTATATACAGGGTCCAACATTTAAGCTTCTGTTCATTCTATAAACTAGAATCAAGTTACATTTTAATCTATTTATTTTCATTTCAAGATAGTGAAATACCTAATTGTTTGTTTTTGACAGATTTTCAATTCTATAATTAACTACGGAAGCTAAGCTGCAGGACCCTGTTTAGGTAGTTGCTTTAAATTGTATTTCTTTTTGTTTAATTGTTAAGTCAAGACACTTCATTTTAGCAGGTTTTTTGGCTTGCTTGTATAATTAGCTGCCAAACCATGTAAAAGAACTGTAACTTCTGGTGAATTCAAAAAAGAGCTAAAGCACAACCTCATAAATAATAAAGTTTACTCACTGGCGGAGTTTCTTGATTGACCAGATTAGTTTTTAGTGATATATGCATAAATTAGTTTGTGTGTGTATGTACATTTTACCTATTTTAAGTCCAACGTTTACCACAGGAAAAAGTGTCAATCGATATTCTAGGTATCTATGCCAAAAACAACTAGACTGATCAGTGATATGCAAAATAGGCTGGTTAAGTTAAGAACATGTTTTAATATTATTTAATTTTAACTAATATAAGGTGTTGGTGATGATATAATAAAGAGTTGTTAATTTTTAATATTAATTTTTTTTAGTTACTAAATAAAAAAGAAATAAAAATACGGGTTTTCACACTAATTTATTTCCTCATCAGCAAACATTTGTTCTACAAGATCAGCATTTAGTAAACATATGATATGGAGAACACATGCTGCTAAAATGCAGTTTATAATAAATTTTGTTATTACATTTTCAAAACTCCGTAATCTTCTAAATCTTCTTTTTAATAATCCAAAAGCATGTTCGACAACAATTCTTGTAGAGGAATGAATATAATTATATTGTCTTTGTTCATCATTTAGGTCTCCACTGTCTTTGTGTAGAGCTTTCAGCCACCTTAATGATAGATAACCCGAGTCTCCTACTAAGATATAGTGACCATAAAATAAACTGCTATTGTCATCAGAAGATGAAATTGAAAATTTTGCGTTTTTAGGTACCCCTCGTATCTCGATGGCCTGGCAACTTACCGAAAAGATGAACTAACTTCGATAGAGTTTTTTGTGTAGAATCCTACGCATAGTCAGTTTTTGGTTAGCTACTATCCTTTTCGAAGTATCGATTAAAGTTGGGTTTTTTAAATGGGATACCCTGTATATTTTTTAATATTCGGTTTCCGCTCATTTTTAGCTTCTCAAAAATATATAACACTTGATACTTATTTTAATCCGGTATCGACAATTAAGTCAATTTAAAGAAATTTTAATATGTTTTTCTAGTAGACTATGAAAATAGTGTGTTAATTTTCTAAATCCGAATTATCTGTACCAAAGTTTATTATAATATCATTATTAAACAATAAATCAGTTAACAAAGATTCATACTATTTAATTTTACGTTAGGGAAACACACAAACATCTAAGAAATCTACTAAAAACACATAAACTAAAAATATATACATATGACGATAATTTAATTATTTTTCTAATGTTGACGATAAAATTGTATTCTGTCAAATACTTACTATTGAATAAATTAGAAAAAAAGGCTATGCAGGGTGTAGCAATTACAGATACTGTTCGAACTGTTCCCCGTTATACCTTATACACATATCACACATCTTTCTTATTCTACTTAGTGCGTTAAGCATAATCATTTGGCGAGCTTGTAAATATCTAAAGGCTCTTCTTGTGTCGTTTTGTAGATCTTCGATCATGTGGTGTTGCCTTTGGTAGATGATGCCTTCAAGATATCCCCATAGAAGAAAGCCTAGGACGACAAATCTGGCGACCTAGGCGGCCATCTTACAGCCCCATTTGTACCAATCCAGTGACCTGGAAATTCATTTTCTAAAAAGGAACTAACAGTCTGTGCATTATGAGCCGGGGCATCATTTTGCTGAAGAAAAATATTTTGTAATTGTGCCAAAGGAATATTATCTAATAAATCAGGAAGCGTATTTTCCCGTATCTCTAGGTACCGGTTTCCAGTAAAACTAAAGTTATAAATGACATACCTTATTTTTGTACCAAGGATAAAGCAGGACACGCTAAATCCAAACCTTTCTTATTGTTCGCATGGAAATATAACGTGTTCATTTTCTTTGAACCAGTATCTATTATTGTGGAGAATGTAGAATACCTGCACTTGAGATATACGCCTTGTCAGACCATATAACTCTTCTTTCGAAATTTATTTCGGTATTAGTCAGATGAATGTACCAATTGCAGAAATCTATGAGACACTGTGCATCTCCCGGGTGCAAATGGTGCACTAACTTATATTTATATGGTTTGAAATGGTATTTCTTTAGAATAGTCTGCACTGTTAACTTAGGTACTCCCACTTCATCCTCGACTTTTTGACAGGAAGTTGTCGTATTGATTGCAATGGCAGCTAAAACATTAATCTCTTCAGTTTCCCGATTTTCTTTGCAATATGATTTCGGTCGCGGTACTTTGAATGATCCGTGATTGATCAGATTTACTTTTATTTTTGAAAATATTCTGTTATCGTGCTGTCTTCGTTCTGGGTCTATAAGGAATAAATGCTTATTTAGAGATATAGTATAGAAGAATAGAGTATAGAACGACTTATTCAAAATAAATTAAATTGAATTATTTTATTATACAGGGCGATGTAAAAGATGTTTTTTCTTATCACCTATCAACAAAACTGCTATTCTACTTTTCAAATATTTTAATCAAAATTAATTTAATTGGAAATTTAGTGACATCGTATCTTTCATGTTACAGACTTGCTGCAATAATATGCTTTTTTATTATAAGCAAATTTTGGACACAATTGTAACCTATTAGGAACGATAGGCATAATTTGAAATATTAATATAATTATTCTGAAAAAAAAGTCACAAAACTAAAGTTTTGTTATTATCTATACTTTTGTTTTTCAAAAATACTGAGATTCCTTCTACATCGGCTATCACTAGTTCCGAAAAACTCTAGAGTTTAAGAAGCAAAGTTATTTTGTTTACTTAGTATTACTCATGTCACTTACCGGATTAGATACATCTCTGACGCTTCATCCGGATTTTCCTGGCGCTGTATAAAACAAACAAGCATGTCATATTTCTCCAAGTTTTCGAAATTCGCAGCCATTTGATATTTAATAAATGGACAAAGGCAATATTTGATTAAAATAATTTAACAATGACAAATGTCAATTAGTTTCTACAATGGCTCAACAGAATCTATCTATTCTTTTGTTTAATCAAGTCATAACCGCCTTATTTTTTTAAAACAGATCTTGGGTATTTCTAAGGGATAAATTAAATAGTTGTAAGTAAGTATTTTCAAACAACATAATTGTCAACATTAGAAAAGTATTAAATCCAATTCTTTTAACCCTTGGAATACCTTTTTAGTTATACAGTTTTTCTAAAATATATCATTTCAGTTGTCACAAATGTAATGAAGATCATTACAATTTTTGAAAAGAAATTTTTAAAATTTTTATTATTTAATTTCAGTGGTATAAATGTACAAGAAACAAAGACATTTCATATCTTTTTTTTTTGTTAGATTTAAACAAACAACGATGTTTTTCCTTCGACGTTCATTAAATAACTGTCCATACAAAACTTTTACTCATATTTTATGTTGTCGATAAAATATAAAGCTAATTCCACAATAACATTCTTCGAAATAAAATCAAACAATATATTCCGTGACTAATACTGAAGATTTATAATATTAGTAACATATCTCACTCAAAAATAACAGTGCAAATTAATCACACAAAATAAATATACATTACAACGAAAAAATATCGCAGGATAAATAAGCCCGACGGCAATCTGGCTGCCAAATTATGATTTGGTTAACCAAATTATAATACAGTGTAATTTACATTTTATATATATTTTATAATATTCCTGAATTTATATATGCAGCATATACACACACATTCAAAACATCAGTGTATAATAACTAGCCATTGCAAATTTGCGGAAAACTTAATCAGAGCTGGAAATGCTTCTATATTTCAAATAATTCGAATACTTATTTACTAATAATGAAACTACTCAAATAAAGAGTAACCTAGCGGGTAAATTCTGATGATTTGTGGATTTATCAATATACAGAATAACTGATTTGGGACTATGTATAATACTTATTTACGAGGAATTCTACAAAATATTGCTGCGAATTTAGCCCTAGTTATATATATTTGGCTTTTGTAAACAATTTTACCCATGGAATTTGACAAATTTAAAATATACATTTGAAAGATTACCTTTTTTTAATAATTCCGATACACAAAAATGTATGGATGAACCACTTTTTCAAATTATATTCAAAAAAACTAAGGTTTCGGAAGGTTGCACTGAACTTATTTTTGGCATATCGCTAAAAACACATTTTTCACAAACTTAATTTATGAACTACGCAAAAGATTGATTGTATAATAATGCTCTATAACACAGAAAAATATTATTAGTTAGTTAGAATTAGTTATTATATGAGACATTATTAAACGTTTTTAAACATCATTACAGCTGCTAAATAAAGAGATAACGGAATAACGCAATGCATTTTTCAATTGTTTTTTGTTTTTTTTATTAGTATGTTATTAAATTTATAATTCATACCAGTTGCTATTACCATGCAGGTAGCCAATGTTTTAATTTAATGGGAATACTCTCATTAAATGATGAACGATTTTTGAGAGTACTAAATAATTGGACTCTAGTACGTGAAAATGTGCGGTGTCCTGTAGTGCGGTGCAATTGCAGCTTACAGCATAGGGAAGGTTACTTCCCTATGCTTTTATTTTTTATTATGGAACGAGTCGAGTGCGATATCCAATTTTTCGAAATTTATTTTTGGAAAATATTGATGTGCAGTCTCTAATAATTATTTTTTTGTTATAGTAGTGAGCATGCGAAATTCGAGCCGGCTAGCTGTGCGCAAATTAATTATGGGTACTTTTATTACATACATAAGTAGGTAGATAGTTATCAGCAGGAGTGCCAAGGCATTAGGTGGATTGGTACTGGGTTAACACCAGGTTAGGCGCCGTAGGCATCATCGTTAAAGCCCTGATACAAAAGGCGGACAACAGCGCAGTGCATCAATGGCAGAAGTCTAACATTCAGCATCGGCCCAGGAGGCAAGTGATGTACCCCTCTGTTGATTAGTGTTGATCGCACTAGGTGGATTGGTAACGGGTTGTGGGTCGGTACCAGCAGGAGCGCGAAGGCACTAGGTGGATTGGTATCGTGTTAGTACCAGCTTAGGTGCCGTAGATATCGTCATTAAAGCCCTAATACAAATGGTGAACAGCAGCGAAGTGCATCACTGGTGAAAGACTAACATTCGGCATCAGCACAGGGAGCCATATGTGTTAGTGTTGGGAGACAAATATCATGAAAAATTTAAGCTCCATACAATAATGTAAATTTCGCAACAATGTAAGATAACCTTTCCCCAAATTGTCATATTATTAAATTAAGGAATATGGCGCATTGAAATAAAGTGCAAATATTGAATTTCTTTTTGGTTTTTTTAATAGAAAAAGTGGTTCATCCATTTTTTTTATTTTCTTAAAACAGTTAATTGAAGGTAAACTTACTATTTTATATTAAAACAATTTTATATATTTATTAAGATTTAGGTGAATGTATTTATTATTTTTTACTTTAATGAAGTAGATTTACCTTAATTTGTATCCATGTAACGACTATGATAGTGTCAAGTCCTTCTTGAATGTTCTGTTAGGCCTAAATCTTTTCACCCTGTAGTATTTAGATCATTCTGGATTTTCTAGAAGATCCAATCTTTTTGTAAATTAAGCATGGCGTGAGGCAACATTTTGATTATTATAGTAAACTGACCAATGCTTGATCTTGATTTTAATTCATTTTAGTTTATGATTTCGAAATGTAAACAAGTTGACAGTGACAAGTTTTAGCTTACTTTAGTTACCATTGTTAGCTATAACCAGTCCTTATCTGTGACACCAAGAAGATGTAAAACAAGAAATACAAGGCATGAAAAAGAACCAAGAAGAAATAACTAGAAAAATGTTACTTGTATTGACAGTGAGCAAGGAAGATGTAAAAGAGGAAATGGGACAAATGGAGAAGAACTATCCCAGATGTAGGAGTTTGGAAAAAGTCAGTTGAAATCTGACGTTGTGTCTTTATTGTATGTAATAAAACCACCTTCGTTTGATATTAAAGTGCCGTGGGTTACATAACTGAAACAGTTTGAAGCTGTCGCCACCAGAAATAATAGAGATTCCACTGAGAAGGCACGAACACTGATCTGTTCCCTGCGTGGTGAAACAATGGAAGTGTTAAGGAACGTACCCGAAGAAAACCAAAATTACATTGGAGGATTGGTATGTCACTTAGAAATGCGGTATGGTGAGGTACATCTACAAGAAGTGCATAAAGCGCAACTTCAGTGCCATAGGCAAAAATATAACCAAAGAGTGTGAGGCAGATATTGTGCGCCTAATCAACTTGATTTATCCATTTTATCCTGAAGAGGTCAAGCAAAAGTTAGCAATAAGCAGTAGCTCTTGCATATGCCCTTCAGTTTGAAATGGTTAAACAAACATTCAAGAGTCAAAGAAAACTACGAAGACTATAGTACACCCTGTGTTTGTCGCAGACATAATGGGTTACATCATACTTGGTCTTGATGTTATGGATCACCATGGAGTTGTATTTGACTTATCAGAGCGGGTCCTCCGTACAAAAAGTAAAGAAATAGTAATAAAACTGCCACAAAGAAATGAGTCCAATATGCGGGAAGTTGTTCTGCTAGAAGATGCTACTTTACCTGCGAAATCAGAATGTGTAGTGAAAGCAGTGCTTGGGGACTTAGAGCAAGAGGCTATTTTGTTCGAATTATTTTAAGACTGCTCACTACATACAAAGGGAATTTTACCAGCAAGAACGTTAAGTCGATGTAGAAGAAATACGATATTTGTCAAAATGATGAACGTTAAAGAATATCCTCAGCAAGTCAAAAAGGATGACAAAATCGGAACTTGTCAACCTGCTAATGCAATATTTATCTGTAGAAACTTATTACCTTCAGAATCCGCGACAATTTTATCTAAGGTACTCTAAGACTTGGTGAAATCGACACATTTACTTAATAAAGTTCAGTTAAGATGACCAAGTAGGAAGAACTTCTGAGAAGAAATCAAGACGTTTTCTCTCTGTCTGACAGAGACTTAGACATAGTTCAATATCGAATTAATAGTGGAGATGCAGCGCCGATAAAACTGCCTCCCAGACAACACCTTTGGCAAAGCGGCACGATGTTGATCAGATGCTTGAGGATATATAAAGACATGACATTATAGAATCATCTCAAACTTCCTGGTCGTCACCAATAGTCCTGGCTAAGAAGGAAAACCAGATTCTGTGTCGACTTCCGTAGGTTCAATGACGTCACGAAGAAAGATAGCTTTACCTTACCAAGAATTGACGATGCCTTGAACACTTTAACAGGATCAAAATGTTTCTCAGCCCTGAAAACTGGTTATTGGCAAGGTAAGCTTAATCCAGCGGATAAAGAAAAATAAGTGTTTTCTATTGGGACTAGATTGTGGCAATTTAAAGTTATGTGTTTTGGATTATGCAACACCCTAGTGACTTTTGAAGGTTTAATGAAACTGATATTACATTGAATGACATAGGACACATGCCTAGTATATTTAGATCATATTATTGCTCTTGGAAAAATATTTGAAGGGCTTTTGAAGAATATTGAAGCTGTTTTCCAGAAAATGAGAATGGCTGATTTAAAACTCAGTATCAAGAAGTGGCAGTTGTTTCAAAAAGTAGTGAAATATCTCGGTCATGTAATTACCGAACATGTAATTACCTATCCAAAGAAGATTGAAGCTATTCAAAATTGACCAATTCCGAAGGACAGATATAAACTAGGGAGTTTATATCTCTAGACCGTTACATCGACTTACTGAAAGCAATCACAGCGTATGGACCCAAAAATATGGAGAAGCATTTAGCAACAAGAAAGCCTTGTGTAATCATCCACTGTTGTCATAAGCTGAGCCATCGCAGATATTTATCGTGCACACCGATACCAGCAGTGCCACTATTAGTGAAATTTTGTCACAAATACAAAATGGCGATATGAAATATTGGTGTCGAACCTGCGAGGACTGTGCCGCCAGTAAAGGACCCCAATTTGCACCCGTGGCAAAATTAAGTAGTGGGAGCGCCGTTTGAACGAATAGATGTAGCAAGGCAAACTAAGTGAAAGTATGCGCAGCATATCCAAATCAAAACATTGCACAACATTTTTTATTTTCCTTTTATACGGTTTTTATTTAATTTTTAATTTTAATTCACTTTTGTTATGAATTCATAGGCATAATGCTTCGAATTTATCGACGAAATGAAAACTGTGTCCTTCATCATCTAGGATTCCAAAAACGTAAAAATCAAATAGTGATTTTTTTATGATTACAACTCTCCACTATTACGATGGAAATAGAAAGGAGTACACGAAACCTTTAAAAATGAAAATTGCTCTTTTGCATTTAAGCGATGATACTCATGAGTTAAACAATTAAAAGAAAAGATTCGTTTCTTAAAATAAGTTTGAGAAGAATTTTGGTTTGTGCAAGGCATATAACTGACTACTGAACTAACTGAACTGGACCAAAAAAGATATGTTTCCATTTTATTTATTTATTGAATGTATGCTTTTGTTAGTTTCTTAAATTTTGGAAGCATGTTAAAAAATTTAGGCGCAAAATATGTAACTATGCGTTGTGTATGTCATTTATTGTAAAAAGATGTTCTAACAGTGGTCATTGACTGTGTATTATATATAAATATATATATAAATGTAGACAACTGTGAACAAATAAGCCCCTTAATGGAAGAATATTAGCCTCTTTATACAGAGTATTTGTTGTATATCTACGATTTTTTTCTACATAATTTTTAAAATAGTTTTTTGGGTAATCATCAGTTCATGCAAAGTATCACTAAAAGCACCACCTCAAACCGTCAGACAATATCGCAACATTGATTATACCATCGCATTATATTTTATCTTTAGTAATTCTTTATTTAGTATCTGCATCAATTGATAGAACCATCTGTTTTCTAACTTTTGATGAACTATAATGACAGTGGTCCTTCATCTTAGATGTTGGTCTACTATAACTCCCAAATATTTAATTTATTTGAAGTTACCAATTTGTTTGCAATCACACTGGTCAATAACATAGTTCTCTCTGCAAATTTTAAGTAAATTATTTGCTGGTCTATCAGATGCCGCATAGGAGAAGGCAATGCATTTAGTCTTTTTAATGTTTAGACTCAAGAGACTATAGTTAAGTCGACCAAACATGCTCCCGAGCCCGGTTCCGCTCTCTGATATACATCAATCCAGCATCAGCATAAGAGATGACCGTTGCATTAGGTATTAACCCTTTGAGTACGAAATGGCAGATAAATTTAAAATAATCTAAGAGGGTTTCCTCTAACACCTAAAGATTAAGTAAGGTAAGGTCAATGAAAACCGTTAATGATTTTTTGTTAGAGTTAAGATTAGTATTAATCTGGTTAATTAATTGAAAAACTGCATCCTCAGTACTTTTTTTACTCCTGAATCCAAATTGTTTATTGTAGAATACTTTATTCTTTTCAAGAAAAATCGTTAAACTATTTTTCACACATTTTTCGAACAGTTTACCCAAATTGTTTATTAGCGAAATCGGCCTATACCTTTCTTGAATTTAATTTATCAATACTTCTATATTCAATTATTCAAATAACTTCAAAATGGTTGAAGATTATTCTGTTTACTTCCAGATTTAAAAACTGGAATAATTATTGAGGACTTTTAATCTAAAGGTATCTCACAGGGCGAAAAACATAAGTTAATTATATATAGTAAGGGTTTAAGAAGGTAAGTATGTATATCTTTAATGGTTTTTGTTGTAATACCATCCTCACCGGGGTGCAAAATCATGTTTTAAGGAAGAATTGTGATTAATTAGTTCCGCTTTTGTTACAGGAGTAAAAAAAAGTATTTTTATTTACAATCTTTTCACAAAAATATTTATTGGGAGTTTTTTTTGCATATCGGTTCCTATATTTGTATAGTCGATAAAAATCTTAGCAATATCCTTTTTATTTATTGTAACTTTATTAGTAGAATTTAATATGTTTTTATATTTGGTTTTGGTTTACTCACATTTGCTTCATCCATAATTTCTCAAATCTTTTTAAAATTATTTTTATTTTTATTTAATTTGTATTTATAATAATTGTTTTTCGCATTCTTTATGATTTTATTAGAAAAGTTTCTATAAGTTTTTATACTATTTATGCTTTTCTTGAGAATATTGTCTATTCAGTTCAAGTTTTAATTTATCTCTATGTCTAATTGACTTCGTGAATTGTGTGACCCAAGGTTTTAATTTTGTAATTTTTTAGTACATTGATCAATATAGGTAAGTAATCTTTTTATAAAAACAATATAAGTTTCTTCAACAGACTTTTTATCATAAACTTCTTGTCACTGTTCTTATTTTAATAATGAAATTAGTTTATTGGTGTCCAATTTAGTTGTAAATACACTGGGATATCTTTTAATTTTATTTTTTGTTGGATCGAATATATATAAAGCTATGGGGTAGTAATCAGTTACAGAAGAATGAAAAATAAAAGAGTTTAGTTCTAATGTTTTCTATACTGTTTTGAGATCTGACAAATATATGGTCAATTAAAGTTGAGGAATGTTTAGTTACCCTCGTTGGTTTATCTATAAACGAAAAAAAGCCGTTGCTTATCATTATGTTCAAAAATAAATTTACTACAGCATTTTTTTTTGTCTAACAAATCAATTATATCCTCTGTAAAAAATTCTAATTGATATTTTTTAAATGTTCGAAGTACTCACCAATATCTTCTAAAAACAATCCTGTGTTTGTTGCGGGCGGTCTATACACTGTTGTCACACCAACTGATACGTTATTATATAGAAATTCTAACCACAAAGCTATCACTTCTTTAAATTTAATTTGTTGAATGTTTACATATTATTTTTTATTTATATTATTAGACCATCATTTTTGTTGAATTTCGAGCCACCGTAAAATACTTGATAACCCTTCCCGCTCTCTTTACAAATCCCCCCAGATCCGCCAAATCTTCAATAGTCACCGCGCTCACCCCCATATATATAGCTCCACCCTGTCCATTAGATCAGGAATCATTATTACCTAAAAACAATTTAAACTAAATTTTAAACACTACAATTAAAGAAAATATATTTCAAGTAACAATAGGATTCTAGAAAGGAATGAGAGAAAGTAAGAAATTTTATTAAAGCATTACCTTGGTAAAATATACATAATGTGTAAATTAAATTAATTTTGTGTAGAAAACTAGGAAAAATTCAATGTTTTTGGGCCAGTGTTTGCAGTTCAGTAATATTTTTTATCTTCTGCCTGAAGTTCTCTGTCTTAACATAAACATTGCCCTGGTATGTGTAAACCATTATTTTCCCAAACATATTCACTGCATCCTTAAATAATTGAAGTCTGGTTGGGGTCAGGTCTTCACTTAAAACTAGCTCGGATCCTTTTAATTTGCCTCTGTTTTTTTAAAGGTTTTTGTTTTTGTGTTATTTTTTCCATTCTGACAATGACCGGTCGTGTTTTTTTACTATTTTTGCCAACCTGTATGCTTTAATAATATCGTCCTGTTTAATGGAAATATCCATATTTTCAAATATACGCAGAACCTTGTTCTGTAGATTTTCTTGGTTTTCTTCGGGAATTTCATAAAAACATATGTTATTTTGCTTTTCATATTGCTTACATGATTCATACCTCGATTCCAGGTAAACAATTTTTTTCTCTTGAGCTGCGATCTATTTTCAAGTTCACCCACTTTTTGTGACAATTTGTTTACAATACCGAATAAATTCGTCGTTCGATAGCAGTTTTTTTATTACCTCTTTCACTGTTGTTTTTATATCTGGTGTTATTTTAGGCGGCATTTTGACTTCAGAAAAGAAATTTACTATATCTAATTTATATCACTACCAGTTTTTAAAATTTTTCCCCGCAAACTAACACACTATTAATGTCGCGCCATCTTGACTCCCTTATCCACTCACACATCCAATCATCGTCTACTCCCGGAATAGACTCCTCTCATGAATATGGAAAAATATATTTACGTGGGCATTTTAATTTTCAAAGTACGAGATATTTAAAATATAATTCTTTAAATATGTATTTCAATTTTTGTTTCGACGCCATTATTTTTTGTAGAAAATATTAGTAATTCAATACTTTAAAATACGTTGAATATAAAATTTATTTGGTTTTACCTAAACTATCAGAATCTGTCAACGAAATCAACAAGAGAAAACAATTGGAAAGGAAATTTTAAATGAAACATCCTAAATAATATTATATCATAAAATGCTCATCTTTTTAACCATTTTAAAAGTAGCATGTTTGATACCTTTATCTTTAAAAACAACCGAGAAGATTAATAAAAAAATTGGTATTTTGATTTTGAGCAATGATACTCATGAGTTAAAAAATTAAAACAAAATGATTATTTTCTTAAAATAAGTTTGAAGAAAGTTTTGGCTCTGCCATATAAAAACATATGCAGGTACCTAAATAATACAAGTTTGTAATCACTTTTCTTCGTCTACTTCCGGAATAGATTCCTCTAATGAGTATAAGAAAATATATTTACAGGGGCCCTTTAATTTTTAAATTACCAGATGTTTAAAATATATTTCTTACTATGTATTTTAATTTTTATTTGGCCGCCCCTATTTTTTTTTAAAAACATTATTAATTTAATACTTTATTATAGGGAAGAATACAATGCTTATATAATTAGTATTAGCCTTCGTTGCACCAAAATTTATATTTCGAAATTGGCATATTTTAATAAAACAGTTAGACCAGATCTACTTGCCATGGCAATTGAAACTTTCAATACTTATGTTTTGCTTATATCACTGTCATTTTGTAATTGTGATTTTAATAAAATATTTGTGCCATCATTGCATATATCTGTAACTGTCAAGTTAGACCTGGTGTAAAAAATGTCATGCCTTTTGTAATACAGTAATTTTGTTATAGATGCCGGTTCTGCTTGTTGGTAAATGTGTCTCGCCAACTAAGAGTCAACCCAAACGTAGTCTAGCCAACTACTTAAGATATTGACTGACCCCATGTTTTCTTTCTACGCCACGAAAAGAAACAAGTGCGTTACTAAGCTATCGAAGTATAGTTTATTCATATTTTATACTTTATCAAAATTATAAACGTAGTGCTTAGCATCCAGAGTTTTGTATTCTCAAACCTGACACAAAGCACATTTCGGATTACCTAAAAACTTTAAAAAATCCTATAAAGCAAAAAGTGGCAATCTTAAACAACTATGGACTATCCGAAAATGTACAGTGTTTTTCCTCATGTATTGACAGCTGTCTAGAAAGTTTTTTATTTAAGATAAAAAAAAATGTGGAATATAAAAAATATTTGGTTTTACCTGGTCTATCAAAGGCTGTCATCAAAATGAACAAAAAACAATTGGGTAGGAAAAATTGAACATCGACGTTGTTATTTTAATATTATTTCATTAAATGTGTTTATTTTTATCCATTTTAAAAATACCAAGTTTAATACCTTTATCTTTAAAAATCAAGAAAATTGACAAAAACCTTGTAATAACAGGCAATGCATTAGAGAGAAAACTTTCTCGTCCAACACTCCGTAGGATGAATAACTTGTTGCGTCTTATGGCAAGGTTTTTGTCAATTTTCTCGGTTATGTTTAAAAATAAAGGTATCAAACATGGGCGCCGGCAGAGGGGGGCAAGAGGGGGCAGTTGCCCCCCCCTGGAAAATCATACAGTTAAAAGACAATGAGCAAAATTGCATAATACCGTTTTGTGTTCGACACAACACGCGGTATAGGAACTCCCTAATTAAGCGCGACATCACTAGTTCCCACGACACGCCGGAGATTACCACGACTTGTAGATGTGATTTTTAACAGCCTAATAGTCTAATAGAAATTGCATCGTTCAATTCGGCATTGTTTTAGTTCTTCTGGAAGATTTTATTTAGATATACCTAGCTTGACTTTCAGTGTATTTCCAATACAATTTAGTTTGAGAATACGATTGCGAGGTGTAAATTTTTTGTTGGTAAGTTTATTTTAATTATTAGTATTTGTTTTTTTGAGTGGAATTTTATCGTTAGGTGGTGGTTACTATATATACATAAATATATTGACAATATGATATTCGACCTCGAAGACCTCGTATTCGATCTTATTTATTGATTTGATTTAAAGAAGTGAGGTGTACCTACATTTTTTTGGTAAGCCTATTTTGATTATTATTAGTATTGTTTTTCATTTGTATGTATTTTGTCGTTAGGTGGAAGGTGGTGGTTATTATTACCAATAGAATCAATAGAATATAATTTTAAAATGGATATTAGAAAGTTTTTAACTAAAACAAAAATACCTGTTTCTGGTTCTGAAAGCTCTAGTGATAATTGTGTGCAACAAACAGAAAAAAAAAATAAAATTAACAAACAAAATAAGTTTCGATAATGACACGCCATTGCCAGTACCAGAACCAGATCAACACCCAAATTCGATAGCCAGCTCCAGCACTAGGTCTTCGTGTAGTACACAAATCAACAAATCACCGGAATCAGGTATTGGTGAACCTGAAAAATATGATTTAGGACTTTTTATTTCGGCTGTCAACATAAGCGATATGACTAAATACAATCTTTTAGTGAATCCTTTTACACCGTTTTCTAATTATAACTTCAAGGATGATGTTGGTTTTGGCGAAAGAAAAAGAGCATTTAGGATAGAATGGATGCAAAAATATACCTGGATGGTTTATTCAAAAGCCTTAAAAGGTGCTCTCTGTAAATATTGCGTAGTTTTTAAACCAGCCATCCATAGAGGTTTTCAGGGGGCTTTTATAAAAAAAGAGTTTAGTAAATACAAAGATTTACATGAATGTGCAAAATTACACGAAAAAAGCGAGTGGCATAAGAAATCTGTAGTTCAAGCAACAAATTTCATTAAAATTGTAACTGGAAAAGCCAGTGCCGTAGTAGAACAAATAAATACGCAGGAACAATTATTAGTTGAAAATAATAGAAAAAAACTGGTGCCTATTATTTCATCCATATTATTTTGTGGAATGCACGATATAGCTCTTAGAGGAAAAGAATCACATGATGGAAATTTCGAAGATCTTCTTAAGTTTAGAGTGGAAAGCGGAGACGAAGTATTAGAACAACATCTGAACACCTGCAAAAAAAATGCCAAATATACTTCTCATATGTGTCAAAACGAAATAATAAGAATATGTGGTGAAGTTTTAAGAAACATGATGGTTAGTGAAGTAAATGACTGCAATGCGTTTTCCTTATTGGCGGATGAAACAGCAGATATTGCCGGGATTGAACAATTATCTATTGGAGTCAGATATATAGGTAAAAATAACATTGTAAAAGAAGAATTTCTTGGATTTGCCGAGTTAAAATCACAGACTGCACAATCAATAGCGGATACTCTACTAAATTATGCTAGGGAATGTGGTCTGAATTTAGACAAACTAGTAGGATTAGGGTTTGATGGTTGTTCTACTATGGCGGGGAAGGAAAATGGTGTTCAAAACCTAATAAGAAATATATATCCTAAGGCAACATTTTTTCATTGCGCATCTCATCGGCTAAATCTTGTTGTAAATGACCTTAATGCAGTACCACAAATTCAAAACAGTATAGCTGTAATTAAAGAAGTAATTAAATTTTTTAGAGAAAGTCCAAAGCGAAGGTCACTTGTTACCAATATCTCTCTTCTAACAGAGACTAGGTGGTCAGCTAAATATAAATCAATAAGAATATTTTCTGAAAATTTTATTACTATAAAGGAAACTTTAGAAAATATTTCTTTGGATCTAAATTTCAATACCCAAACTAGATAAAAAGCCCACCAGTTATTTATTTCTACATCAGAACCAGTTTTTTTGATATGCCTGACGATAATTTCAAAATATTCTTCACAATTGGAACCAATTACAAATAGTTTGCAAGGAGTGTCTATAAATCTTCTTTCTGTAAAAAAACATATTGACGTTTTATTACGCATTTTTCAAAGAGACCGGGAAAATTCAAATGTAGTTATTTCAGAAATATTTAAAAAATGTCATGATTTCAAAAAAATTTGACATAGAATTTAAAATGCCCAGAATAACACAGCGTCAAACGATGAGAACAAATGTCTTAGCGGATTCACCTGAGGCATATTTTAGAATATCTATTTTTAATCCGTATTTAGATTCCCTGATCAGCTCATTAACAACAAGATTTTCCGAAGATACAACAACTGCTTTTTCGTTGGTAAATTTGCATCCATCAAATATTTTAAATTTAAATGATGAAATCATAAAAAATATAATAGAGCAGTACAATATTGAAAATTTTGAGGCAGAATGTCTTACATGGAAGGATATGTGGAAAAATAAAAACATTCCCGATGACATAGACTTTTTTACATTACTCACAGAGGAATGCCAATTCTTCCCCGCAATTGCTAATGCAATACAAATATTTCTTTCTTTGCCACCTACGACTTGTTCAATTGAACTCCCAACAATGGGAGAGAATCGTTTAGCCGGTTTATGTCTACTTAGTGTACATAGAAAAAAAATTTAGAGCGATAAAACCAAATTTATCGAGACTGTACTTGATAAATTTGCTCAAGACCGAAGAAGGTTAAAATTAGTTTTTTCTTAGATATTTTTAGGGTTGGTTTGTATTTTTATGTTAATATAATATTCATATAAATAAAAAAAGATGTATCATTTGCTCCTTCACCTAAAATATTTTTGCCCCCCCCTGAAATATTTTCTGCCGGCGCCCCTGGTATCAAACCTGGTATTTTTATAATCGGCAAGAAGAGATGTATTTAATCACATAGTGCTATACAGAGTGTTCCATTTAAAATAACAAAATCGGTGTTCAATTTTTTACTTTCCAATTGTGTTTTGTTTATTTTGTTGACAGACTGTGATACCCACCACAGGTAAAACCAGATAACTTTCAGATTTAATATTTTCTTCTATCTTGAATAATAAACGCTTCATCAAGGGATGTGTCAATTACTTAAAAAATACAAGACGGTGAAGATATTAGATTGTAGTTAAAGTTCTCGTTGCAGGCTGTGATGAACAATTGGAAGAGCAGGACCAAGACCATGCTAGCCGTGATCTTGCGCTTCTAGTCTGGGTCTTAGTCTTACCAATTTAGTTATAGTCTTGTTTTTTGTGTTGTTGTTTTGAATAAAGGTTTTACTAGGATTATTGAACACAGTTTCATCTATTAGTTGGAATGCAGATAAAATGAATTATAAGTACCTACTCGAAAACGATAGTTAGGATTTCTTCAACTAGCCAGTGCGCCGCAAGGCATACGCGTCTGAGTCAACGCCATCCATCGAATTCTTGAGTATGGAGCTCAGGACACGATACAGGTCTTTTACCATCTGTGTGTCTCACTGTATTCTCAGTAGGCTTAACAGCAGGTTGCCCGGTCGCGGGTTATTATTTACTGCCAAAACCTGATTTGCATACTGCAAACTGACTTATGATAAATTGTGCTTAGAATGTTTTATATATCATAATAATATTGTTATAAAGACAGAAAAATGCTTCATTTGGGTTGGCTACTGATTTTATCTCCTGCACCTCCAAATATGTGAGATGTTTCCATCAATTTGGGCTTCGGAATGTAACCTGGGATAGCACCTTTCATTTTATCAGAATGATTTAGGTAGTAGAAATGTGTTGATAAGAAAACTGTGAGTGATTTTTCTTTCAGTAGTGGGTGTATTCACGAAAAAATCCCCTTAATGTCCCGGAGTTTGTGAGGAATACAAATAAAATGGCAAAAACCTTAACTTATATTTTTATAACATTTTTGCGATCATAATACTTTCTGTGTATATTAGCCCATAAGCTTAAAAATAATATATGAGACCTGTTGTACTAGAAGTAAATATCAAATACGCAGTCCAAGTAATATTTCGGGGACGAATCCCAACGTTGGCGATATAAATCGAAACTGAAGTTTCGACGTTGAATCCATCTATTGGTATTGTTTTTGCCGTAATTTTAGGGTGAAACTGGTTTACAATTTCAACAATTCAATTAAAACATCACCCAGGTAGCGCCTAGTCGGGTTAAAGAATCATTTAAAATACCATATTCTTTTTACTCGCAATTAGTATCTAAAGTATGTTCTAATTCTTACGAAAAATAAAACAAAATAGATAGAAAAAAGAGAACCAAAGTATGCGAAATAAATGTCGTTACTGAATTTGATAAACTTTAATACAGAAGCTCTACATCCACAGTTCGAAAAGAGTAAATGCGTGCGGAAAACGGACACATATCACATCACTCTAAGAATTTACGAAAATATGTTTTGCTTATTTTATGGTGCAAATTTCTTAATTTGTAAATCTGAATAAAAACAGATTGAAATATGTTCTTGTTATTATAAAATCGTCTCTGTATTAAGTGAGGCCTAGTACAGTTTTACAAATAAAACCTCTTAGTCAGATTTTCACTTTAAATACTTTATGAAACGAAAATAAATTCAAACCTCAATAATGCTCCTGCTTCGTTCACCATAGTTTAAATTTATGTCTCAAAATGATACCTATCACGATATTTAAGTTATAAGAAGTTATAGTTTTTGCATTAAAATTATTTACAGATTTACCGTAGATTGTCTCGACAATATCCAAACGTTCCATATCTGGACGTTAAGTCGTCTGCCGTCTAGACGTGTCTGCCGTCTAGACGTGTCTGCCAAAAATCAAGATAAATAGAACCGGATTGGTTCTTTGGAAAATTAGATTTATACGATTGAAAACACGTGGGTTGAAGTTTCTATTGCATTTTAAACTGGGTAGTTTAAAAACTGACAAACAACTTTAATTTGCAATACAAGAAAAAACGTTGGTGGTTTAAAAGAAGTTTATTTACAACCACGTATGTACTGTTGAAATGTCTGACATTTTAAAAGAAACATATTTCTGACTTTGGCATTTATTCGAATGAAAAGTGACATTTAACTGGGTGGAAAGTGTTGACTTTCCAGGCTTCTCTCAGTTGAGAAGGAGTACAAATGATTTCTTCTGAATCGCTCATTTTCTCCGAAAACACTTTTTAACGACAATCTATGAAAAATGCAACTAATTTAAGTTTGTATGCTTGGCTTGTTTAGTACCATACTAACCATCGTCAGAATGTCAATTTGACTTTTTATTTGTTGATGGTGGCAAAGCTTGTGGTTATACAGGAGTCTTACTTTGTTAATTTCTCACATAGTTATATTTGTCACAAAAAATGTCATTTACTTTTAAACAACAACACCTTGCTTATTCACAAACCATCCTATTCTCTCGACAGGAATGAAACACTTTCCACCTAGATATGTAATATACTATTTCTAATTTTGAAAAAGTTATAACTAATGACATTATAAATTATAAACTAAGAATAACGAAGTTATTTTCTGTTTTACTACGTTAATTTAATTTTTTAGTAATGAAACTATGTCATACTCTATAGCCACAGAATGACGTATATATTATGATGTCGCAGTGACGTAATAGGACCTAGTACTGCTCACTCAGATAATTATTTATATTATATTTTATAATGCCATGTTCGTTGAACCCAAGAGCTTTAGAGCGTTTATTTTAATTAGTTACTATATGTATAGTATGAGACAGATCGATATTTCTTAGCCGCGTCACGCTATACATTCCCTATGGAGGTAGTCATTCTCCAAGAATAGGTGTGTGTTAGGATTTTATAGGGAAATAGAGCAATACTAAAAATAATAGTACTAGAATGATTTCTAAAAAAGAATGTTTACTAGCCATATCAACACATACAGTAGACACGTGTCTACTAAAAAAAAATATTGTAAAAATAATATCTTGAGTATTGATAAAGCATGCTTCACAAAAAGTTATTTTTTACTTTTATTCGCGAGGAGGTTAAAAATTTAAATCTATTTTAAATATAATTCTGTATCGGGTTTTATTTTACTTAAGAGGCATTTAAAAGTTAAAATTTCTTCACATGCTGGATGTGTTTAGATTGACACGATTTTAATATAATAATTGTTTTAAACATAGCATTACTCGAATCTGGAAGGAATTTAAGGCACAAAATTGTATCACAAAAACAACTACTCTGCTGGCTAATACCAAGATTGGTAATAAATTGCACTTTTGCCTTCTGACTTTCGTTGGGAGTAATAATGTTAATATATTTTATTTCACTTTACATCATCGTCATAACAAGGACACTACGTTTTTAGAGTAGGTGCAATGATCCACTTCAGTTTTTAGAGCTCTCAGGCCGCCATGAATTAGTGAACCCCAGGTAGCGAAAAGGCACAAAATAGAAGCATACAAACAACTACTCCGCTGGCTAATACCACGGTCGGCATTGTATTGCACTGTTGACTTCTGACTTTCGTTGGGAGCAATAATGTTAATATATTTTATTTCATGTTATTCCAACGTCATAGCAAGAATACTTGTCTGGAACATGTCCTGCAATGCCGCAGGCGCATTGATCCGTCTCAATTAAATCACGATCACGATTTCGCTTTTTTTAGAGCTCTTAGAGCGTTATAAACTAGCAAGGCCCGTGTAGGGCAAAGGCATAAAATGGAATCACAGTAACAACTATATTTATAGTTATACATTGTATTATTTTTCAGCGTAGTTTACGATTCAGCTATTTTAATAATTAAGAAAAAGTCTTATTAGCTGAGCGCCAAATAAACTTATATGTGTTTAATTATAACCCTATGACCCCGTTCCTCTATTTTTACGCGCTGAGTCCAGTCGTCGCTATATACTAATTGAGAGGAGAAGTTGTAAGAAATTGAGTATATATGTGAATTGATCCTCATGATCTAGCATGCATTTTAAATTTAAATTTTATTCACATAGCAACTACTCTTTCTGACTGATATTTTGAAATTCGTTATATGTGACCCATATTTTTCGAATTTAGAATATCAGATGTTTAGCGATGAGGCCACATACACTCTATTTCTCGCAACTTCCTTCCTCCACCACTATAGCACATGGACTCAGGGTGTAAAAATTTAAAAGCCGTATCAGAATATCATAGTTAATCTTAAATCGATAACAATTATATAACCTGATTTATATGTGTATGAATTTATTTGAATCTAATTTATAATGAGCTTTAACCACTTGAATATTTTTAAATTTACTCATTTAAATAATGCTAAATGTTAGTACTTAACTTTAGTCTTAGTAACAAAACGTTTGTGTTTTTTTTTTGTAAAATTTAAACAAAAAGGTTTTAAGCATCTAAAATTCAAATTAGTCAGTTTGAAATAGGTATATGCAACAAGTAGACTTCTAAATGAATTGTTATTATATGATTTTGATTTTATCTTTTGTGACAAATTTATGGCACACTACTTATTATTTATCGGGGGCGCAGCATTTAATACAAAATACTGGTCGTGGAATAGAACTATATTGGGTAACCACGGAGTGTTGTATACCCCTCTTTTATCATTGTTTTTTAAAATGTCAGTTTGAAAGTTTGTATTCATCTGTAGAACACTTTTAGCCAACTTTTACCGATGTTGGACAATTTTGTTCACTGCTGATTTGAGTGGAGTCATCTATGATTTTTAAACGAAATCCTCTAATTTTTATTTACGGTCCAATAAAGCTTAACATTCAGTTTTTAGATATTTGAAATCGGATATAAAATGCTGAGCTACCGTATACAACATAAGTATTCATACACTTATATGACTTTTAAATAAATGTCGTTAATATTGACTAACTATGTCATGTTTCAAATCATGTTGTAAATTGTATAGTTTATTTATATACGACATCATATTGTTTTACACCACTTAATAATAAAATGTTTTATTTTTTAAGAGTTTTTGCAGACATATTATAGTTTACGTCAAAGTATACAAAAGTATTCCTAGATCTATATTGATATCCTAAAATGTTTCTACATTAATCATAGCTAGTCAAGATAAAACAAATAAATGAAGAATAGAATATGAAATCTAAGTTTCGAGCTCTGGTTTAACATTTTCAATATGGGAAGAAAACAAAAGATAACTACAATTAAAGGGAGAAAAATTATTGTCAGATTGTACAATGAAGGAAATTCATATGGAAATATAGAGGAAATAGTAAACAGGCGATTTGCAACAGTCTAGTACATTTTCAATTAGTTTAAAAATTAAAACTCTGTAGTTAATGCTTTAGAAAGTGGCCGCCCAAAAAGTTAACGGAAGGTGAAGAAAGAAAAATAGTGCAACAAGTAATTTAAAATCCAAAAATTAGTGTTGTTCAACTAACTGCAGAAATAAATTCAAAATTCAATAAAAATGTGAGTCCTGACACAGTTCACAGAACGATCAAGAAAGATGTTATAGAGCATGTGTTGCGAGAAAACAGCCATTGATTCAAGAAATTATAGGGAAAACGGCTTCATTTCGCTAAAGAACATTTAAATTCCTCACCTTAGTTTTGGAACAGTGTGATTTTTATCGATGAGAACAAATAACATTTTTGAGTCAAATGCACGTCACTTAGTATGGAGAAAGGCAGGAGAAGCGTTAAAAAAAATCTTCGAGGCGCTGTTAGACATGGAGGTGGACCAGTAATGATATGGGATTGTATGTCGGCAGATGGGACAGGCAACTTACCAATAATTCCAGGTACTATGGATAAAATGGTCTATATACATGTTTTAATAGAAAATATAAAACAAACTGCTGAGAAATTAGGGACACCTAATAATTTTATACTTTATCAAGACAACGATCCCAAACATACGGCTACTGCTGTTCAAGAATGGCTGCTCTATAATGTACCAAAAGTCCTTAAATCCCCTTCAATGACCTGGCATCAACCCTATTGAAAATCGTTGGCATCTATTAAAAACTCGTATTAGAAAATTTGAAATAACTAATAATTCACAACTAGAAGCAAGATTAAAAGAAGAATGGTCAAAGATTCCACACACGATCACCAGAAATCTGGTAGATTAAATTTTACGCCGTTTTAGAGCGGTAATTGAGGCAAAAGTGTATTCGACAAAATATTAATGATCAAGTATTTGTTCCTTTAAAAATATAATTTAATTAACTAGTAATATTTTAATTAATGTATAAATACTTTTGCCTTACATTTATATTCATATCTGTGTAATATTTAATAAAATAAATAATTAAAATCGAGAAACATTAAATATTTTCTAGATAATACAATACGTTTTATAAAAAATATATTTAAATTTATAAGAAAACAATTTAAAGATTATTATTGATGTCCCTTACAAACTATCAGAAATGTATGAATACTTATGCTGCATACGCACATGCATGTTCATTTTGCTTATTTGGTGATGCCACAAATTCTGGTGTAATTTGAGTTTCTAATTCAAACTTGATTACTAGCGTAACGGAAGAAAATTGCCTTTAAGATAAAAACTGTATAATTTTTCTTGTTATAAAATAACTTTTAAGTATTATTTATCAAAAGGAAAAAATGTGTTTTTTTATTATTTGGACCTGTTTATTTGAAAAACTAAAATAGCAACAATATCCTTTTATTACAAACACTGAAATGCTTTAGTAAGCATTTGAAAATGAACCATAAATAACGTAATTATGTGCATATTTTATTTTAACACATTACCTATCCTCAGACGTCTTTCGTTCACCATGACATCATACAATGTCAGTTGCCATCCTTTTATGAATTTTAAAATTTGTTTCTGAGCCGCCTCTAATGATTTCAGTTTTATTCTGGGTGTACGTGTAGGTAGTGCTATAATAAATTTGGAAGTAATTTAGTTTTTACCAAAAAATGAAATGAAAACATATTATTGCTATTTTGGTTTTAAAAATAAATGGATTCAAATTTTTAAAACATCTTTATCTATAGAATGACCCCAAAAGGGAAAAATATCGAGTAAGACAAGCTAAAAATGGTCGGTTTGTAACATCGTAATTCATTTATTTCTATCGATCGAACTTTCATGCGGTTTAGAATATCATTTCTGGAATTATTGGATTTAGTCTTTCGCGTTTTGTTTTTGACTGCAAGCACTTCATTATTCGTACGAAATCGATATTGTCCCGAGGTGTCATATTTTTAAAATGATGGTCGTTACAACGTCTGAAACAAAAACACGAAATTATGATGATTACAGTTTCAGAAAGAAAAGTAAGTAAAAAACAGTTTTCTATAATGAGTTATAGAATAAAATTTTATTAGATAGATTTTAAAGTTTTGTTGAATAAAAGTTTTAATACTATACCCGACAACTTGTAAAATTTAAAAATTCAAAATTCATATCCTGACATATATGAATATTGTATAATACTGACTAATTACAACTAACACCTACCATAAATGTGGTTCTTAAACATTTTTTATTTAGTTTCATTTATTTAGCATTTTTAAGTGCATTATAATGTTCTGTTGTTTCAGCATGCTGTCACGTGCAATGTATCTTCTAGTTAGCCAAAAATTCTTTTGAAAATAAAACATCTATAATTTGCAATAAATTATTTTTGCAACAAAAATATAAAAAGTCCTCTCTAGTAGTGAAGTATGACCAAATGTAGTTCCGCACATAGTCATTTAGTAACACATATACATGTATTCTCTTTCCAAACATTTGTATTGGGCGCCATTTTCTTCCACCATATTTGATTCGTACCAATATTTTACCAGTTCCTTTCTATGTCACACTTGATTTTTGGGTATAATTTCAAATGAATTGATTAAATAGTTTTTACACTGATGTTTAATTCGTACCAGTTTATCCCTATATTACATTTAATTTTTGTGCAAAACTTGGAATCAATTGAATAAAAAGATTTTTTACGTTGATTTTTTATTTTATTTTTTATTTGGCCACCATTCTGTTCGCACATCTTGAATTCGTACTACAAGTTTACAAGTTTATCTATCACCTATTGCTTGAAGAAAATTTGAAATTAATATAATAATTAGTTTTTCAGGCTGATTTTTTTAAACATTTTTATTAGTCCGCCATCTTGGATTTTGTTCGTCTATATTGGATTTTTACCAACATTTTACCACGTTATCCCCATATAATCTTTAGTTTTTGACCAACATTTGAAGTTAATCAGATGAGTAGAGAAACTCAAAGATGACAGACCGACGGAACTGATATATATTTTTTCGTATATAGGGATCCTAAAATCTTAAATAAAAAAAAAACCCTGGAGGAAGAGATTTTTTACGATGGCAATATTTCCCTTTTACAAGTGAAGTAATAATAATAAGCAAATTCAGTAGATCTCATCTGTTTTTTATTAATAAAAAAAGATGCAAAATGGCAAATAAATACCTAATTTTCAAAACAAATTGATATTCAAAATTTTAATAAGAAATAACCAATGAAAATATATAGAACTATAACTGATTAGTTTTATGGAATTTACAGAAATCTATTTAATAAGTCTCTATTCCTTAATCCCTTTCATTATATTCATAATTTTATAATTATTAGGAATCACGACTGTTTTGCTTTACAACTATAAATTTAACTGTTGATCATGATTTTGCAACTCAAGGTAATTAAATATATTAACATTAATTGAATTTTAAACAGTGTTGTTTGATAGTCTTTAGATGGCAGCTTATTTAAAATATCCTTTCCTTGGTCGCTCTCATACAATGACTTGTTAATTTAATAATTTAATTAAAATAAAACAAACACAGTATTTTTGGTTTTTATTATGAATGAGAAATTTAGATCAGGTTTACGTAATGAACTTGAAGGAGATTTCTAAATTTAACTTAAAACTCGATCTCCTATTCCTCCCTCTAATTATCAAATCTAATATCTTTCTCTGGATTGTATAAAATTCTGTATTATACCGATTAAGGTTAATGAAATAAAATCTCGAAGTGTTTATAAAAAATATGGTAAATATTACACGTCCGATCAATAAAATCAAACAAAACTAAAGGGCATAATTTTCCGATTTTTTAAATGACGTCTTAAAAGTGTGTGTGATTTTAATTTTAATAAGCGTAAATTTACTATAATCCTATGTCCCCAAATTCGACTTTTTTCGGAAATTTACATGAAATACCTGCATTTTTTAAAATTTCCCCTCAACGTGTAAGAATTTTGGATAAAGTTGTGTAAAGAAAAATTCTCCATGGTTCTCCAGCTCGCTGGAATGTTCACATTAGGACTGTTAATGTAGTTTTTGAACATAGAAAGTCCTATATTGAATGCATGGAAGAAATAGAGAATTCGTTTAACAACCGAACTAGGTGTAATGCAGCATCTTCTACCAGATGAATTCTCGTACACCCGAAATATATTTTTTGTTGACTTTTTTTTATCGAGTCTACTCGAGGACTACTCAAGTGGACATTTTATTTAATAAACTAGGGAAAAGAAAGTCAATGTTTTAAAATAAGCGAAAATATTTGCATTTTGAGGAAAATGTGGTTTTAATAAGAAACTCTGTGGATGGCATTGTTAAAGAAGCAACTAACCTATGCGGTGGCATCGCACATCCGATGAAACGACAATATAAGAATATATTGAAAGTGATCACCGAATGTCTGCAATTAAAGTTTATGTTACAATCACAAACTGAGCAAAAGATTGGTTAACTTTTAGGAACCACCCAGTAGTGGCATGATTATATTATTCTGATCAGTTCCATGATTATTGCGTTAGGTTTCGAAAAATTGAATTTGACATGTAATGTTCTACTTTGATCTAGATAAAGAACATTTAGAGACCGCAGTAACTCTTATTTATTTTTAAGACCAAATTGCAGGAGCATAAAGGTATCTTTTCTACATTTTTAAAAAAAAATTTAAATAATTTAATAATATCAATTTTGGAAATAAAAAAAAAATTAGACATTTTGATAAACAAGCCCGATGATGATAGCTGAATCTGAGAGATGCTTTTCTAATTTAAAGCGCATAAAGACATTTTTGAGAAAAACAAAGGCTGAAGATTGTTTAGTCGGATTGTCCATATTGTCCATTGAAAAAAAAAACTTATTAGTGACGTACCAAACTTTAATGAGAGAGGGATAAACAAATTTGTATTAAAGAAAAATCGAAATCGATTTAATTTACAAAAGCTAGATTTGATCCATACACTTTTATTCAATTTTTTATTAAATATACTTACGCGTTTACAGTTTGTAAGACAATTTTTCGAGACGTGTGTATCTGTATGGAATGTGAATAAACATTGGTAAGTTTGTGTATTTTTGGTTAACACTCCTAAGTTTTTATGACACTAGCTGCCATTAATAAAAGAAATTCTGGTTTCTAAATTTCCAAATAATTATGTAATTCAAATTAAATCGACTATTCAAAAACCTGTTATATGGTTAAATAAATTTATAAATCAATTCAAATTACACTCCCTATTTTCCTTTTTTCCTTTCAATTTCTTATGGTGGGGTATTTTGGCCTTCTCATTCGCACCGCTGACAATTTAACTTCTAACTCAACTTTTACAGAATAAAACAAAACAGTTTAATCCATTGTTTAGTTGTTCTGTTAGAAGGGTCCGCCCAAAAAGTTTATAAAAGTTTGTAAAATTGGATATCGAAATATTTCTTGACCGATCTAAAAGTTGTTAAATATTTATTTTTCAAAACTTTATAATTGGTTCTGATGTATAAAGGATTCGTAAAATATTAAGTTTTATTTTTATATATGGCTTTAAAAATGTACCTTTAAAGAGGACCACTGACTATATCAATTCTTGATCAATTGCTTAGAATAATTGAGACTTTGTTACTATATTTAAAATCGAAAATTTTTGTATCAGATTAAACAAATCGTATGAGGTTTTTTGTTAAATAGTTTTGTTAGTGTGTCATATAATAACGTGCAAAATTTAAAATTATTTAGTCAATTTTACATTTTTTTTTTCAATTTAGAATCACCATTATAATCTTTAAGTGCCTTTCACGAGACAATTTTTCAATTTTTTTGATATTACTATGTCCATGAAAGAAATTATTTTTTTAAAGAAAAGAATCGGAGTTCACGTTAAGCTGTAGGGGCAGCTAGGTAAGCTGCGCGCGGAAAGGATACAGTAATAGCAAATAATAAAAAAAATCCCTCAAGGTTGTATAAAAAAAAACAGAAATGTATATATATATATATATATATATATATATATATATATATATATATATTATATGTTATTTAAGTGCACAAATTCAAGTTTCTAGATCCGACTAAGAGGATGTCTTATTATTTAAATATATAACTTTTTCACAACGCCACTATATTAACGCTTCGTCTAATTAATTAATACTCCTGTATAAACTTCTTTCGCAACCTCGTAAAATTTACGAGATAACCAACTGTTTCCATATATATCAGCTACCCTTTATATACACATATATTAAATTAAAAATTGTAATTAGAGTATCAACTACTATCAATGATCTTTTGTAATCCAGTATCTTAATTTAAAGGAAATATGAAAAATCTAAAACTTGGAGAATTTCTTCTCGAACTGCGATGACAGTGTCTGCTAGATTAGCAATTGTTGTTTACAAAATTAGCATAAATAGAAACAAGATACCATTTAAAATCGGCAAAACCTCCGTAAAAACTCAATGATTCACCGGCGACTGCTCTGAAACTGATATTATACGCGTATACGCGATAAATGTAGATCGCTTCACTGCATCGGCTTCGTCGCTTTGAATTCCTGACATAAATACGTATCCCTTCATCGCTTCTACCTATGTTGGACGAGCGACGGAGATTGATATTAATTGTATTATTTCTGAAAGTCAAGTATGTTAAAAGATAAAGAAATTTAATTTTACCGATCGTGCGATACCGCGCCATATCGGATACTGTCCGAGCTCCACGTCAACATATTAACTTAAAACCCATTAATAATCGCGTCGCACCATCTCGCGTCGCCAATATGAACACACACAAGTTCTAAGCGAGCAAAGAGCAAATGACAATCAGTAGACAGTGCCTTTCCATCAATGCAATTCTAGGGTGATTTCCTAAGCCCTCGATTTTTCTGTATTTTGGTATTTGGTGTGGACGCACCGCAAGAAATTAGTGGACGAAAGCATTCCTTACCAACTTGTCGCGGGAAATATCTTCACGGACTATGTTCAAGATGTAACCGCGGTGTATGGAATTCGAAACATCTGGTCTCTAGAGCTGGCGTGGATGAACAAGACAGCTGTTACCAATAATTTAATAACAATAATAATAAGGGTAAAAACGAGCAATTTCTATAGTCACGCAGAGAAAATAACGGGTCGTTAACACTCACAGCATAACTCAATAAATCCGACACACCAACAGTGCATTAACATATAAAACAAAAACTTTCATTGATTTTAGAAAGACTGCAAAGATACTAGCAATCATCATATGCAGGGCAACAGATTTTTTTAGACTCATGGAGAAAAATCTCTACAGAAACATAAAAACTATTATTGCGAAAAAAATCCCAATCCAACAAGAAAAAATAAGTTTGTGGAAATGAACTGGCAACATTAGTACATTGCAACTATTCTTGTCGGAAAACAGGCCTTGCAAATTTTAAAGCACCTGTAGTCGGCTGTACCGGATGCTGACCTATAAATACTAGCTTTGCAGCCGAGGATAAATTAAATAGGGTAATAAACAGTCCAACTAACTGAATCAGTGTTTCTTCTTTATCCGAGCTCTATAAGTATAAAAATTGTTTAAATAGTTTTCTTTTTCTGAGGTTATCTAAAACAGAAGAACTTGGATTGGAAGTAGTCTTCTTCTAAACATTTTTTGTAGGTTTCTACTTGTAGAAATTAGCAATAAAATAAACCTAGTTTCTTATGCTTATCTTAATTTGGATTTATTAGAAATCCAACAAACTGATTATTACATTCAACTGTTTAATGTTCTGTGCAATTGAATTCAACTCTACCTGTCTTTTTTTGTTGCACCTCGTTTTTATTCATTACTGTGGATTGGGACCGACCAAATAATCGAACATTATTATATTAAGATTTATTTTTTTGGTTAATTTAAATCGTTATTTGGGTGAGTGGACTATTAAAATATCTTAGGAATTACAAAAGATATATTTTTTAAATTTGGAAAGAGCTGTAATTGGTTGTGTCGCAATCGGTTTCCATGGCAACCAACTACATTGTTATTTCAAATCGAACATTATTTATATTTTTTATTTTTAGGTGTCCCATAGAAATTTAAGCATATAGTATTAATAGTTATCTATACCTATCCTTAATCGTTTTTGAGAAAAAATTATTTAGCTATTTCTAATGCAAAGATTTGATGAAAAATAAAATATACCAATGTTAAAGCTATCAAAATTGATCTATGAATCAATTATCTATCTTTAGCCCCTTTTCTGTTTTAGTAGCTTTATTGCGGTTGGACGAAAAATATTTTTATCGTCTCTAAGTTGGTTTAAATAATTTGGCATACAATTAAGGAAAAGTGCCCTGTAAACCATAAAATTTGTTTGTCTAATAGTTCTTTTTTTTTCTAACGGATTTGTCAAACAAGACTGTAAACGTATGATCAAAAATTGCCGGATAAAGTACTGTGTGTCGTTGGGTTCATAAAAAAAGACGGATATTGATCACGCATTTCTTGCATTGACTCTAGCGCTGTGCATTAAAAAGAAATGAAGAAGACGATGGTCGAGAGAATGGTTGAAATTATGATATACTTATGAAAATATGCTAAGTGAGATGCTATGTACAGAACTAGGTGACTATAAGAACTTTCCACGAATACACAATGAAACTTTTAATATCTTTTTAGCATTAGTACGCCCTAGTATTAAAAAAGAACTCTGTTATGCGAAGATCTATTTCCGCATCTCAAAGATTATCAACAACTTTGCGATATTTGGCAAGTGGAGCCGCTTTTGAAGAATTGAAATTTCAATCCTGTATTGCACCTCGTGGTGAGTGGAATTGTTATAGAGACATGTGAAGCAATTAATTAGAAGTTAATGAACGATCAGGTAAGTTTGTATTGCTCTATTTTAATTCACAATCAGTACACCAACGTCTATATCTTTAAGTCCACGGAAATATCTTAAAAAGGTAGCGGTTGTGTTAGCTTCTGTTTCCGTAGGTACATTTGGCACAGATGAAATATCTTCCGTTCGATCTTGCTCTACGAAATAGTCTGCATATTCTGACGCCAAACTTTCATGTTCTTTATATTGCATGGACGATGGAGAGTGTTGGATGTCGAAAGAATACTAGAGGGCTAAGTTAAAGTTGAAAAAAGTAAGAATAATTGTTACAGAGTTTCTATAAAGATTACTAATTTCTCCTTCAAAGAGTATTTCATTTATGAATTTTTCTGTAAGTCTTCTTTAGTCAATAGAATATCCGTTCTAATCTAATTTCTTGCCATTACTTGACATTTGTTTAAAATGTTTTTTCTGGTTGTTTAAATTTTCTTTGGCTAATAACAATAAGTTGTAAACCATATTCTTTTTTCTTCTTTTTAACAAAACAAATGTGTATATATTTAATGTCTGCCATAAATGTTTCACCAAATGTATTTGATCTCCCCTTTTTCATCCTTCACTTTTAAGTCGAATAATTTCATTTTTTGGTTTCGACTACCCAGAACACGAGAACAATGGATAAATATGGCGAAACAATTTGGACATAAATGGAATTTTTTTAACTGCACTGGGGCTGTAAACGACTCATATCACTATACTGAAAACTGAGAATTCCGGTTCCTCTACTTTATTATAATTACAAAGGGATATAACATAGCATTGTGTTTATGGCTATAAGCGATGCAAACTATGAATTTGTTATGATTAATGTTGGCAGTAACGAAGCTTTTCAATTAATAATAATAATAATAATAATAAACGCCTTTTTATTCAATCAACATAGCATTTCATTACAATAAGCAAATTAAAAAAAAAGTGTATCAAATATTAAGTACCACATTCAAGCGAAGTTTAGCTTTTTAGACATGCAATGCGCTTAAAAATGGTACTATTACTATACTATAAAATTAAAAAAAAAAACTTAGACGAATAGGTGAAACAGTTAAAATATAAGATGCCTCTGTATGACTATAGATTAATTATATAACGCTAAATAAACACGCTTTAAAATATGTAAAATGCAGTCAGTAAAAAATAATAAATACACAATTTTTAATACAATAACAAACATAATTTGTCCTTACCAAATACTTACAAAAGGCAATAAACATATTACAAATGGAAATTTTAAAATTTAAAACTTAACTTAACTTAAAACCCATACAAAAAAGACAAATGACTCGGCGTACAAAACCGGCAAAATGGAACTTTCTTCTATTATCCATGTTGAGCTATCTCAATTGAGCAATCCTGTTGGATACATGGTTGAACCTGCGAAGACCAAAAACAAAGCGACAGCAGGAATTTTGAACTTTTTGAATGCGGTATTTATTTTTTTGATCTAAGAAGGGACCATATACAAAGTTGCAGTAACCAAAGAAAGACAACACCAGGGCCTCCGATAGCAGAATTTTAAGTTGCTTAGATAGCACTTCACGGTTGTTATATAACATTTTTAGGTTCGTGTAGGACTTTTGAATAAGTGAGGAAGCGTGAACATCAAAAGACAAATCAGAGTTCAAGTTGAGGCCTAGAGATTTGACACGGTTCCTTACTGGTTGCATAACTACTTCTGAATTTTGTGAAAATGCGTAAAATAACCACAGGGGAATATATTGAAATATCGTTTGTCATGGACTCAATGAAAAAATGTATTTGAGATTCTTTCATCACGGTTTAAGATCTTTAAAAAACCTATAAAACTCTCTCCTAAAAAGCATAAACCATAATCCTAGAGAGTCACTTACACAATGTACTTATGAAACAAGAACGTTTTATTGAATGCGGGGATGTAAGAATTTTTATTGATTGCGGGGATCGAAAAATGTATTACAGGGACTGATCATTGGAGAAATAAACCAGAACTATTATTACAAATTGAGTTATCTTGAGCAGGGAACTGATTTTTGCGAATATTTCATTACAATGGGAATGGTAGTACATATAGATCTTCAGTGGAAGAACCAGAAACTCTCGATTTCTTGACTGTATTACTTTCACGCTTATAGCTTCTACTTTCTTCAGTTATGTCTGGACCGCTTATGTTTAACAATTCAGTCATTTTTGATATCGCCGCACTTCTTTTATTTTTACCCATATACTCCTTAAATTTTAATTTCCATAATTGTGGCAAGTTCATACATAACTAAATAAAATACAAAAAAAAAATCTTTCTCACTCAAATTAACCGATGACCCAACGTCCGCCATCGTGTCAAATCAAAAACTGATGCATTCTTTGATAAACACTCCCCCAAATGTTCAAACTTATTTGTGAAACGCGACGTCAATCAACATTTCAACAGAGCTTCTTTAATATCTTAATTTTTTTCTGTACGGTCATGACGGCCGCCAAAGAGTAGTATAACATGCAGATGTTTCAATTAGCTGTATACGTAGCTTTCATCAATTAGCTGTATACCTAGCTATCACCAATTAGCTGTATACCTAGCTATCACCAGTTAATCTAAAATAAATTAAAAGTCATTAGGCAAATTTTGGTAATATAAAAGCAGAAGTAACGGTGCCGAAGCTAGAATCAAGCTAAATCAAATGTTTTTCTGGTATTTTTTACCAATTTCGATATACACCTATTGGGGGGATCAGCTCGAGAAATTAAAGTGACAGTGCTGTAGGCTGCGGTTTATTTCAAAAATAAATCCATAATATACAATATGCCTCACAATATTCAAACAAAGGCAAAAAAACACTGTTGTTGATTGTCGGCACTATACAAAATAAAATTCGTGATAATCGAATTTTTATTAATTTCCTTCAAAAACGAAATCAGTACGCCTATATTTCTGTGCAGCAACCCTGTCACTCTTTCATTCAAATCAGGAATAGACCGAGTAAATTTTTGTTCAACTGACAAACATGCTAAGGGATTAAGCCAGTCTTGACACCTGATATTCCTTACAAATATCTTCATCCGTTTAGCACATTGGCTCTCCGCTTCTACAGTCGTCATCCGCTGTGTTGTTACTATTAACAAGTACTTTTCACAATTTAATTGTTTCTTTCAAGATTATTGTCAACTGAGAAATTGAGTAGTCTGCGCAATATGAATAATTTCTATATTCGTTACTGAGTTACACTGAGTTCCGCATTAATTTTTGTTTTCCAACTATTGGGTAAGACCTAATTGATTCTTTAAATGAGTCATGAGAAAATAATTTTCACAAATACATAAATTTGCTGCATTTAACTGATCAGTATGTTTAAAATGGTCCTCTGCAACATTAATTATGACATCGCAAATTTAAAGTGTTGACGCTTTCCAATTTTACTCGCTTGCCCTTCTTTTTATCTCAAGAACCTTCCTCCATCGCCATTGCCTGTATAATATGCATTTCTGATTCTTAACAATGCTTATATTTTTACACCTACTGATTTCTGGGGAACTATTATTCGTTTTTCAAGTTCATTAAAAAGGATGTCCACATGAGGTATTATCTTATGATAAGTCAAAAATCAAATGATTTTTCTTGCAACAATCTTGGTATTGAATCTGCCTCGTATTTCTGCGACATATGTCTAAAACCGAGTAGCAAGCAAACGACATGTGCCTATAATTCGAAACACTGTCAGTAAATTCTTTGCAGCTCCGCATTTGATATAAAGCTTATCACATGTATTTGTTGCGAGATGCGATTGGGTGAACCGCGATGAAAGCGTCACTTGTCAGGGCGACGACGGCTGCTTGACGTAATATCGATGGAAAGACAAATTTACGAGGGAATGCAGATAATATATTATGCAGTGGTCTGTGGTATCGTGTAAGCGCTTTGCCGGAGTTAACTCCAGCTCTTATTAACAAACCGCCAATGATATGTGTGCTCTTATCAACAAACCGCCAGTGATATTTTTTTAACAGAGACAAAATGTGCTATAGAACTTCGAAATAAAAAAAATTCCAAGCAAATTTGTCATTGAACTTAGTAAAGATAGATTTATAAATTAAAGTTTTATTAAATTGTAATCATGGCCCTTTATCATTTTGGAACCTATAGCTGATACGTTTAATGCATATTATCAGAAATTAGGGAAGTAAATTCCTTACCTTAATGTCTAATATGTTCCTATATCAAGCAATTTTTAATAGTAAGGGTAAATTTCAATCCGCCGTAAGCCATAAGCTTTGATTTTTACGAACTAGTATTTTATTCAAGATAAAGTTAATTGAAACATCTGCATTTGACGCAGTTCTTTGGCGCTCGCCGTGAATATAGAGTAAATCTAAGATATTGACGTTTGTATAATTACCTGCCAATTCATTTAAACTTTTTAACCTAGCATAGTAACGTCAAACATTTTTGGCGTGAAATCGTAAAAAGCCTACTTTGCCGATAGTGCAATGTTGACTAAAACTCAAAAATGGCTGACGATAGATATAGGAACATATTAAACAAGTAAAGAAATAATTTAAACTGGTAGCTTATGATAACTAGTGATGCAGCGAGACAAGATTAAGGCTTCATCTCGTCTCGTCTCGAAATTTTGGTCGAGACGGGAAGAGACTAGGGTCTTGTCTCGTCTGGACTTTTGGTATATCAACCTATCCAGTTAAAGATCAAAAAAATATGTTACTGAAGATGAAATTTTAGCTATAAATACTCACACTGTGTCAGTGAACCGCGCGCGTTTGCAAATTGCTACTGTATCGCCCATGCCTTGATGCTAGTTCCTTGAAAATACCTTCTAATCTTTCTTTAAGTTTGCTAACTTTTTTTTAATAAGTTTTTATAATCACAAGTCGTAATTTATCACTACATACAATTTCAGCTTTATAAAATAATTGTAATTTTTTATGACATTCTAATAGGGCTGACTGTAGACTTTCTATCAAACATGATGCTGAGTGTGTATTTCAATATGTCTTTGTTACAAGTTTGAACTCTTCGGGGCTACCTATTCTAACAGTGTGTTGTATGCTATAGAAGCTGCATTTTTAGGCTAAATAATAAATATTTGGATATTAAAAAAACGGCATTTATAAATCGACTTCTACTCTTCTCCTGGGGTATTGGTAATCTTGACTAAAAATAGGCTGATACCAAAGAGGAGGTAGGTACTGATACCACAAGAACAATTTATTTATTTTTGTACCGATACCTTCAATTTCGTGACAAATATAATAACGCAATAAATATCTCTTTTGCAAGGATGAGCTTAAACGATTATTAGTTTGATTTTTTACATGCCATTAGGTTTTTGTATGTTCTCAAAAGTTGTGAAAAGAATAAATAGTTAGTTAAATATAGATTTTTGTTCCTAAAGGTTCTGCGATTAAATCATGATTGTTCCTCCCGCAGGTTGTTTGATCAGTAAATATAAAGTATACAAGATTTCATTCGTTTCCATCCATAAAATACATTTTACGAAAAGTCTCACAAAATAAAATCATTAAATAATATGGCATAAGTGGGTCACAATGAACTAAAAATAATATTTATTTCATTGGCTATTATTTACGGTTTAACGCTATTGAAAGTTAGGCATTAGATTTGCAAATTTTTTAATCCAGTGCTTTAAAGCATCCAAACGTCAAATTCGATATAATTATTTTCACCTATTGTGGCTAGCAAGAGGTTTTTGCGTTTTATTTTAGAGAGTTAACATTATTTATGTGAAAATTAATTAAATTTATTAGATAGATAAAATCATATAAGTTTGATAATTACTATGCAGTAGATTGCATCGTGTAAATATCATGACCCTAGGCATGTAAATAGATTGTATCAAATTATTATTATACTACCCTTTAACCCATACAATGTTAATATGTAACAGGTTTTGCGGAAATATTTTAAACTAAATATACTCTTAAAATATAATTTTCAAATTGTATCCGAAATTTTGCTTACATTACAAGAAAAATGCGTTTGTAGATAACACTATTGAAAAACTAAGAAGCATGTAGCTTATTTTTTATACTTTTGTACCACTGTGCGATGCTGGCGGTGGCGATGGTATCATCCTATATAAAAATTATCGCAAGTTATATGCATTAATGTATTTTTTTTTCACTCTGTGATAGCGGCTCAAGATTTCCAAACTTCTTCATGCACTTGGTTACATAAATTACTATTATCCGGATAGTTAACGAAAATAAAATGGATATTAATATTGTCAAGCATTTGAAATCAATTGGTGCTATATTTTTTTTTGTAATTTTTCAGAGGTATTTTTAATATATTAAATAGGTAAATACCTAAATTTCTTAAAATGTTTTTTGTATTTTTAATTACAAAATCAATCTCATTTAGAGGCCAAAATCTAAATTTAAAATCAATAAAAAATATAATAAAGACATTTCATTTTCTAAAAAAGCTTTAGAGTCAATCCAAAATTTGGGACATTTTTATAATGCAATGTTTTAGTAAAATAAATCTGAAGAATTTAATTCATGCAATATATACATTGACAGAAATGGAAAGACGTTTGTATTTATATCTATAAGGTGAGGGTTTCTTTTACTAAAAGTAGAAACGAGACGAGAATCTCATCTCGACCCCTTTATTCTTGTCTCGTCTAGAGTTCCGAGATTGAATGTGTCGAGATGACACGAGTTTAGGTGGAGACGAGACGAAATGAGAATACAAATTTTGTCTCGTCTCGTGGCATCACTAATGATAATAAAATATACAGGACGTTTTATATGACAAAAACGATTTAGTCTTATTTTTCTAACTGACAAAATCACCTAATGTTTTATTATATTAACTGTTGGTTCCGAGATAGAACGAGATATGCTTAAGCTAGGCATTGTCAAAATTTCATAAGTCTAACCTTGCTAATTCTAATACTACTCTACTTTATCAGTCAATAAACTATTTAATTTCATCAATTTGTACTATAAATTATCTTATATATTCACTGTCAAATGGAGATTGAAACTAAAGGCATAGCTTACACTACACTACGTTTTCTGAATGATTAAGGTAAGCTGATGGTAAACATGATTAATTGAACAAAATCGGACCTGGCCACATCTCAAGCCCACGTTATATATTTTGTCACTCGATAAAATCAATCATGTGGATATAGGCACCTCAAATATCATCCATCAAGCGGATGTTGAAAGATTGATAAGGTTTTCCTTTAGACCGTGGGCCGATATAAAGGGTGTTATGTTGATAATATGTTAGGCTTAAACGTGCAGTTATTTGAGTCGGAAACTTTGATTTTCTGACTTTTAATAGACACAATATGTTCTTAAAATATTTCGCATTACTATTAGGTTAAATTAATCTAAAATTACTAAAATATATGAATTGAAATTTTAGGAAAACAGTTTATTTTTATATGGTGTTTTCATTAAGCGCTAAAAGAGGCGAAGGTAGAGCAAATTTCAAATTTTTCTCTAAAAGAATTAAAAGTCGGTATTAAATGTTTTGAGATTTATTAGTCCAATTTTTTTAAATTATAATGTACATCTTATTTTTTTAGATTTTTCTTTCCAATGCTAGGCGTTTTATGTCAACTCTTTAAGAAGAGCAACAACAGAGCGGCTATTAAAAGAACAATTTGGAAGAGTTACTTTTGACTATGCCCAAAAATAGTAAAATGCCTCATAGATTTAATTCAGAAAAGAAAAGAACCAGTAGAGATTTCGTTTGAATAGTTTATGAGAAAATTTAATTTATTCCTTAGATGTGCGGAAAACACTTCCATTGCTAGATTGACGATATTTAATGGAAGACGTAAATATCTTTTTTGATGAGCTGAGATGAAAAACAGAAATATTCTTTTAAACCGAATCAATTCTACATTATAGACGAAACAGGTATTTCGACTGTGGCTACAAAAAGTCTAAAAGTATTAACTACAACAGGAAAAACGGAGAGTAGTAAAAATTACTTCGGCGGAAAGAGGAACCAATGTCGTAGCAGTGTGATGTATAAATGCTAGTGGGTCGTATATCCCATCATTTCTAATATTTCCCTGTGTGATAGTGCAATGAAAAAACACACTTTCTGGATTTGTTGGTGTAGCACATGATACCGGTTGGATGACTTCTGAAAACTTTGAAAGATGTTTGGAACATTTTATTCAGTATGTTAGGCCTAGTGAAAATAATCAAATTAAGACCATGCTAGTCATGTAACATTATGTTCTGATGATTGAGGTGTTATAGCGTCGAAATACTCGAAATTTTTATTTTCAAAATTTGGAAAATCAGTTTATTGTTTGCTGTTTAAAATTATGGCTCATAGTTATCATAAGACCTTTAGGATAAGAAGAATGTGGGCTATTTGTTCCTTTCATGGTTATTTAAGGTATTTGGGTTAGTTTTTTCTAAAGATACATTTTCATGCAATTGCACCGTATGATGGTGAGAATACCCAACTGAAACGTCCGTCTTTTTGGAAGTCTGAGAATTTTAATTGTCTCACCTTGTAGCTTTAGCTTTAGTATTTGTATTAGACAAAAGGTCTTTTAATTTAGTTAAATTTGGTGCCTCTAGGGTACCACTGCCAAATTTGCTACTTTGATTTGACTTCTTATATTCATTATCGCATTCGGCAGACACTAAAGAATGCTGACTAAATGATTTATAGCTTGAAGAGCTTTGTAAGTTTTGATTGAGCTCAAAGGAACTGTCATTAAAAATTTGACGCTGTGGACAGCGTCGTCGGCTGACCAGTAGTTTAGGCAAAGTTATAAGGTTAATTTGATCATGCTCCAATTCGGCCCTACATGTAGTGTCAAAATGATTTTCTAAATTCTCCCTTTGGGAGTAGCCATTGGCTGTCTACTGTCTATTTCTTTCTGCTTTTAAGTTCTCACCTTCATTAGGTAGGTTTGTAATACTACTTAATTTATGTTTATTACTAATGATCCTAACATTAACTACATCATGCTCATGTTTCAAGCTAGTTATACTTACGTGTGATATTTTTTATAAGGGTGGTATTTATTGGGGCTAACCCCGAAGGATTAGTCGAGGTCCCTCCACCATTTACTCGGCTGCCCTCTGGAAAGTGGGCACCCGCCTCAACGAAAGCTGGGAGTCCTATGGACTCTAAGAAGGAAGAAAAGTTGCTGGGCGTGAATTTAGCCATATTTATTGGAAAACAGAGTCTGAGGATGGTGTCTGCCCAAATATGCTATTTAATAATTATTTTTATTTTTTTCCAAATTTCACAACTGTGAAACAAGTTCTGAGAGTAGTCACATGAAGTTATTATTGGGGAAAGTAAGTCAGTTTGTTTGTCAATGTTTCATTTCACCTAACGTGGACGCCGCCGGGTGGATAAATTTCTATAACCAAGTTACACATACTTTGTTAAAATTCAAACACTGACAAAAGTGGCCTACTTTTTGATAGCTTGGCGTAAAGTCTTTCAAGGGACTGACAGGTTTGACAAGTTTCATAAATCAATCAACAAATAAAACTTTTTCTTTAAAATTTTAACATATTTTTCCTACGGATCTTTTTGTATTTTTACTTTTATTACTGTTTTTTGATGGGAAAGATTATTCTTCTTTTCATCAACATTATAAATTATAACTTCCTTTCAGGAGGTTATCGAATAATTCTTTTGATTGTTTAAAATTAACACTTACGGACTAACCACTACGCAGGGTAGCAATCAGTTGATTTCTGATGAAAATTTTCTCCAAAAAGTCCAAAATTCAATTTTTAATCAAAGCTTACTTGAAAATATCAGAATTTTACAATTAACAAAATACAGCAGTTGTTAACAAACGTGGTTAAAAGAAAAAAATATGAGGTTAATAACAATTAAAATTTTGTTATAAACAATTTAGCAATAATAATAAATACTCCTTAGTCCACTACAGCATTCCTCGTGTTTGGAAAATGTTATTTGTACTCCACGGTAGTTCTAAAATACCAATACAACATGTACATTAAGTATCATGCACTAAATGAATAATAAATAAATTCAAATATTCTGTTGTTTATAATAAACCACGGTTATTCTAATGCACCTACTTTAGACAAGCCTCGACTGTTAAGAGTAAGTTTCAGTAGCTGTCGAGCCAATAGTCTGATATGATATAGGTATTTAAAAAGCGTAATTTTCGACGCTACACCTTAAATACTATCCTAACCTATACATGCCCTAATTCAAGAAATGCTCAGTACATGCACTTTACTACTGCAAGTCTTATCTGATAAATTTAGGAACCATCAAATCAAGAAGAGAACTTTTATTAGTCACAGTTTCGATATGTCACACTTAAAAAAAAGCTCGAATCAGTTAAGCTAGAACTTAAACTTGTTAAAATTGTTAATAACAAATACTAATTAATATATGAGTCAAAGCACTTACACTACATAGCAATAAATGAAAAGTGATCAAGTTAAATTGATGTGTATAGCTTGCAGTAATTAAACAAATGTTCAGACAAAATTGGAAAACAAAATTCATTTAAGTTTTAATGACACTTTAAAAATAGCAAAAGTTATTTATTTAAAGCAACAATATTAATAAGCAAATAATAAATAGAAGGGTCGCGAACTTGGAGAGACTTTATCAGATAACACTAATATTGCCTACTGAGAAACGTCAAAAAGCAGAATAGAAACAAATTAATACTTTAATATCAAATTAATAAAGATGAACATAGGCATTAATAACTAAACACAAAAAAGTGTTAAGAATAGAGTAAACAAAAATAACAAGCCTCAAATTAAATTTGAGGAATCAACTTCAGACTCTCTATACCGAAATACCATATATTGATACTGACAATGATATTGAGCTTGAAGTGGAAGCATTATATATATATATATATATATATATATATATATATATATATATATATATATATATATATAATAATTTTTTTTTAAGGATTCAGAGTTTCGAAAATATCCAATAAGTGTATTGATAATACAGTATATTGGCTGCTATTTGGAAGTTTATATGTTACGTTTATATACGTTCTTTATAACTTTATAGCAGCAACTCCTAACGAAAGTCAGGAGTTGTTTCTGTGATTCCGTTTTGTGCCTTTACACTACACAAATATATTAATCTATAACTCTTCACTGAAATTATGAGTTTAAGTAAAAAGCTCCATATAAATAAACTGACAATAATGGGCGATTTTCACAACATATTAAGTGCCGAAAAATTAACAGAAAAAAGCTTTAAAAACATTCATATTAAATCTCCCATTGGCCATAATTATAATTTATGTAACGCAATGTTATAAATGACAGGCTGATCAAAACATTACAAGGGCTAAGTTTAACAAAATGCTGACTGAATTTGGTAGATAATTTAATTTCTAAATTATTCTTAAAAAAAAAACATCGAAACATACATAGCCCAAAGGAATATCGAAATCCGACATCGCAGTACATATTATGGTCCTACTGTCACAAGTTTCCGTACTCTAAAATTTCAATAGAGAACCCCAATAATGTAAGCTGAAATTTCAAATACATAATGAATGCAATAGGTATAATAAAATTGATGTTATCAATCATTTAAATATTGACTAACCAGGTCCAACCATCCATTACCTTTTACGTCAAAAAGGACTAAAAGGAGTACCTACATTTCCAACTTAATCATTGCCTATTAAGTTACACAATTCTGTTTATAACGCACAATGTATGTACGTATTTTACAAATATTTTATATTTTAGAATTTCAAACATTTATGTATTTGTTATATTTGTAGTAATTATTCGCAAAATATTCTCAATTCTCAAAAGCTAAAAGTAAAAATTAATGCTTCAAAGTATCTTCAAGCATAAATCATTTTATATTATATCTACTCTCTAACGCATATTTTGTTAGCATAATGTATACATTTTATTCAAGTATTTGTGAATCTTAATAGCTATTAACCCAATATATTAAAATGTCCAAATACTCTGTATATACAAAATTATCAGTTCCAAAGTCAAAAACAGTAAGTACAGGGTGGCGCAAAATTTAGTACCTAATTTGTTTTCTCTGTAAAATTTAAACGAAAGAAAATAAAAAACACATTTATTCAAAAAACTAAAGTTTTATTCTAGATATTTTTTTTTATTACACATGAAAAATCACATCAACTAAATGACCACCGTTCTCCTGCTCACAGAGATGTGCTCGTCGTAAAGCGTTTTCAACGACCCTCCTTAGCGTTTCAGGAGATATTGCGGCCACCTCACGCCTGATGTTGTTCTTGAGGGCCTCGATGGTACGAGGGTTATTGCTAAACACTCTATCTTTAAGATAGCCCCAAAGGAAAAAGTCGGCAGCGGTTAGGTCTGGTGAGCGAGGAGGATATCTGACATCACCATTTTTCGAAATAATGCGGTTTGGAAAATGCTGCTTTAGGAGGTCCATTGTAGCGTTGGCGGTATGCGCTGTAGCCCCGTCCTGTTGAAACCACATATTGTGGCGTTCTGGTAGCTGCGGCAACAGAAAATCGGTAATCATTGTCCTATAGCGCTCCCCATTAACCGTCTGAGCAATACCTTCTTGGTCTTCAAAAAAATAAGGCCCAATGATTCTTTCAGCGGTTACAGCACACCAAACCGTTACACGAGCTGAATGCAGGGGTCTCTGATGAATTCTTTTAGGGTTCTCGGTGCCCCAAAATCGATAGTTTTGTTTATTGACGAAGCCACAAAGCTGGAAATGTGCTTCGTCGGTCATCATAAGACTTGAAAGAAAATGTTCATCAGCTTCTGCGAGGTTTAACAATGCTCGGCAGTATTCTAGACGGAGCAGCTTATCTTCTGGATGAAGGGCTTGGACCAGCTGAATTTTGTAGGGAAAGAGTTTTAAATCTGCCCTTAGAATTCGTTGTAGGGAACGACGCGAAATCCCCAATTGAGCAGAACGTCTTCTGGTCGATGTTTGAGGTTGATTCGCAACACTCTCCCGAACTCGTTCAATGTTCGCAATTGAACGACCAGTGCGAGGTCTTCCCGTGTGTCTATCATCCCCAACAGTCCCCCTTTCTTCAAATCGCCCAATCGTTTTTCTTATTGTGCGTCTGGTTGGTGCATCGCGAACATTGAAAAATCTTCTGTAGGCACGTTGCGTTTGAACAATTGACCGATTGTTTTCGAAAAATAAGGTGACTATTTTCGTTCGCTAAGCTATTGTGTATCTCTCCATAGTAAAATTCTCTGACTATTGTCTGAAAAAAATGGTGATGTATCCTTAATAAATAACAGCTTTTTGTGACTATCGGACAAAAATTCATAACAATTATTTTCTATATCAATTTTAAAATGATTAAGACAAATAAAGGCACATTTCTACATAATTATATATTATATAAGTAGCTAATTAAATCGTTAATAAGCACAAGTAGGATTTATTGTAAGTTATTAGATGAAGAACTATATTCTCTACAAACTTAGCTTTCTAATTAACTTCATATTAATTTATAAATAAAAAAACACCTAATCGCTTTATTTATATTTTAATAGATATTCCTCCCTTTTTTAAATTTTATAATGTACCACACTATTAATTTTTCCTTTTTTTTTCAGATACACCCCTCAAAGATACTGATCATCCCTTGGAAATTTTACAGAGGTGGGGATCTGGTCGGCTCGTCCTTCGATATACAACATTAAGCGCTAACGGTAAGTATGACTTGTTATTAATATTTATACCTACATTTTTTACCTTCTTTTGTTGTCAAGCAATGCTTTAAAAAATATACATATAATTTTTGGGAATTATAAAAAAATATTCAGTTCATATGCCTTATTATATTAATTAAATTATGTGTTATATTACCAAATATGAACAAATAGGTAATTTTGAGAAAAACATAAAATATAAATTTGAATTGTAAATATGTAATATAATAATATCGAATGTCTGCCTGATTAGTATAACCATGTTAGCTTAGTACAGCAACTACGATTTATTTGTTATGTTTATTCCCCATTTAAATATTTTTTAAATTGAATAATTCGTTAATTACTCGACTTTCGTGGCTTTTAATTTATATTAATTTTATGTTGACACATCGCACGCACGCTAAGCATATGCGCACATATGTACTTCTGTTTTTGGTAAAGAGGCTAATAAAAGAATATCCTTGAATCAGCGTGATTCGTGGACACACGGATTATTTTTATCACAACAAATTCACTCCCTAAAAGTTGTTTTCTTAAACTCAGTGCAATCCCTCAATTGGTTGATAATCAAGCAGGAGATGGTGGTCACCGAGAAGAGCTCCAAAGAAATATCTATAAACGGCGTTCAGGGATTTTTCGGGTAAACCATTTCTGGTAGCTTTATGTCAGCATTGCCATATACAGGAAGGCCCATCGAAATACCAGAAGGCGTAACTACCAGGAAAAGATTTTGTCGAAAAAAATCTTCACCCTGCCAAGTCAGGGTGTCAACCCATAAACATTTTCAAATAGGAAGCGGAGTCAAGTGACACGTTATAGGAAAGGGTTTTTGTTTTCCCATATATTGACGCTTCGTTTTTGAAATTCGGTCAATCCATTTAGAAGCCACGAAGTCTTAAAAGTGTATTAATACATCAAAAAGTGCAAACAATAAATGGATTTTACGTAATTATCTTCCCAGCGGTGTCATACATTCTACATTACTGTGTCACTTCGGGTATCTGGTGAAGTGCAATAAACTTTGCTTTTGTGTCCCCATAAAATGTATTCCAGAGATATATACTATTTCTTCTTCAATGTATGCAGCGATGTGCTCTATGATATTAGTTAAAGTTGCGTCAATGGGATTTTGAAGCAAACTAAATACATGTTACTTGTCAAATTTCCAAGAAAAAAAAATGCCAAATCTGACACCGCAGTACATATTATGGTCCTACTGTCACAATTTTCAGTATTCTTATGCTAAAATTTCAATAGAGAGCCCCAATAGTATAAGCTGAAATATCAAATACGTAATGAATGTAATAGATATAATAAAACTGATCTTATCAATCATTTAAATATCGACTAACCAGGTCTAGTCATCCATTACCTTTTAAGTCTAATTTCTATTTCCTCTTCAATGTATGCAGCGTGGTGCTCTATAATATTAGTGAAAACTGCGTCAATGGCATTTTGAAGCAAACTGAATACATGTCACCTGTCAACTTTCCAGGAAGAAAAAAATGCCAACAAGGCAATCTTCAAAAATAACAGTCCATAGTTTAGGTTTTGGGGGTTTTGTGTCTGTACCTCATGAAATATCCTGGAATTAGAATCGGCACAGTTAGAGATGCCGTGAGATGAGATGAGATTAAGGCTATATCTCATCTCGACTTCGGCTAATGTAGTCTCGTCTCGATCTCGGAATTTTTGTCAATATGAGACGAGATCAGAGTTTTGTTTTGACTTGTCTCGGATTTAAAGTATATTAATATGTACGGTTAAAAGCTAAATAGTATAAACTGAAGTTGAAATTTTAATGATAAATACTCAGATTCGGGATTGTTTATCAGCGTACCGCGTGCGTTCGCCAATTGATGCATTTATCGCGTCTGACTGGATGTTAGTCCCTGGTAAACGCGTTCTAACGATTTGTTTGATAATTTAAAATACATAATTTATCACTGGAGAAAATTTAATCTTTTATCAAATAAAGCGCTTTAGTGCGATGAACACAAATGCCATCATCTCTGACCAAGTCTATAACTTTAAAACAAAACATAATTTAAAAGAATGAGCATGACAGAATCTCACAAATATAATAAACTTGTTAGGAACCCAACATTTAAATGACGAAGAAAAAGAACTTGTGACAAATGTTTGTCCAGATTTCGCGGACATTTTCTATATTCTTTATTTATTTACTTATTTACTGTACCAAAAAAGAGCCTTTCAGTAAACGATTAAGCGATTTTATGCTAACATTCAACAAATCAATTTTAAATTCGCCATTGTGCATGTCGCACATTGTATAAAGTGGAGAAAAGTTTAGAATATTGGTCTTAGGAGTTGGTAGGTAAAATAAGGCATGATGGTGACTATTTATACGCGGAGTGTCAAAATGTATTCGTGAAAGCATATTGAGGCAATCTAAATTATTTACAATTTATACAAGGTAAGAATTCTAAAATATTCTTGCCGATTTTCCAATGAAGAAAAACTATATTTACTAAGTAATTTATTATGTGGAAAGCCTTGAGCAGGATAATTTCTATCGCATTTATAAGAGAAGTATTTTAAGAATTTTCAGTGTACATTTTCCAAGTTAACATGTATGTTATAACCTGAAAACCAGACTACAGCGGCGTATTCCAATTTTGAGTGAACGTAAGAGAAATAAACTCTGGTACATCTTAGAATAAATATAGGCCTTAAAGTAGATGCTTCAGAAACAATAATATTAATATGGGGAACAAAGGAAAGTTTTGGGTTGAAAATAAACGCTAAATAACATAATTTGCTAACCAAATCAATATTATATTGCAGTCTAATAAGTCGGCCCCACTCTTATATTTGCATACAGCTTTACATCGTCATTAAAAAATAAAAAATCAACTTCTAGTTTAATTCTGATATCATTAATATAGAAATTAAAAAGTAGGGGTCCTAGTACCTACCCCTGACGGACGCCAGATATCGCAGGATAATAATCGGATTTAGAACCATATATTAGGTACGATTGCTCAAATATGATTTCAACAGTTCAACAAGTGAACCAAAAATATCAAACTTAGTTAGTTTGTGTAGCAGAAGGCGATGGTCTATTTAGTCAAATGCTTTAGTAAAATCGAAGTAAATTTCACACATCTATTGCTTCCGAAACGTCTTGACTATTAATTATAAGATTTGTTGATGTTGATCTTTCATCTCTGATGAAGCCTATAACTTTAAAACAAAACAAAATTTAAAAGAATGAGCATGACAGAATCTCTCAAAAATATAATAAATTTGTTAGGAACCAAACATTTAAATGACGAAGAAAGAAAACTTGTGACAAACGTTTGTCTAGGTTTCGCGAATGTTTCCTATCTTATTTATTTATTTACTGTTCCTGCCTTACAGGTAGCAGAAGGCGATGGGCTATTTGGTCAAATGCTTTAGTAAAATCCAAGTAAATTACACACATCCATTGCTTCCGAGATGTCTTGAGTAATAATTATAAGATTTGTTGATGTTAATCTATTTTTATAAAAACCATGCTGCTGCGGTATTATTAGGTTTTTCATTATAGAAAATAAATAGTCATGAAGTAAGAATTTAAATTTCTTATGAGACCGGTCGATAAATAATATCCGACCTATCACCCTCTTTACAGATACGCAAACTCTTGATATCTTCCACAAACTAGGAATACTTTTATATAGACATAAGTTAAATAATATTTGTAATGGTTTAAACCTACAATCTTTAACAAGGAATGCAGGGATTGAGTCTGGTCACGTTGTACACTTAGGTTTTAGTTTTTTTATTGCTTTAATGATTTCTTGTTCCGAAAAACATGGTATGTTAATAATAGGCGTACAGCATACTTGATCACCCTCACTCAGATCAATAGGGTCGTATGAAGAAAAAGATTGTTTGAAGAAATTCGCAAAAGAACTTGAAAGGAGATACACTTCCTTTGACTAAAGAAATAAAACATTCTATAAAAACAAACAACATATATATATATTTGGGTTGTTTATGTTGTAAAAGACGTGACATGAACAAAAGAATAGAGGATTTTTATTTAAATGTAAATGAGAGAACTTGTAAGTAAAAAGTAACCTTTCTAAATTTTAAAATATCTCATAAAATTCGACAAAGTGAACCGAGAACACTTTATTTTACAAAAATTTATTTTAATAACTTTGTGCCTATTAATTACAGAAACGGTTTTAAACATAAACTTTCGTATTCATTAAAGAGGTTTAAATTTAGACCAGGTCTAACTTGAGAGTTATAGGTTTAAGGTGACATTTTTAAAAATTCAACAACTAATTTTCCTAAATATCACAATTACAAAATGACAGTGACAGGAGTAAAACGTAACTGGCGAACTAAGAGTTTTAAGTACCATGGCAACTAGACCTGGTCTAACTCTTAAACCTTTTTGGAGAATACGGGGGTTAAGGTTTACAAAATAAATTAAATCACCTCGAAAATCATCTTATGGAAAACATTCTAATTGACATTTTCAAATACATTTAAATCGTGTAATGTACAAAAAACAGAAACACTTTTTTAAAAAATTAAACCTAAGAATACAAATAAAATAGACAGGCTAATCCTTAAGCAAGAAACTCCACCTAAAAAAAAAGAAACATCCAAGTGGGTGGAAAACTTAACAAATCAAGACATTCCAAATTATGCAATGGAAATATTAAGATTAGGGCTTAATTTTGCAACGGAAATAAATCATAATAACTTTTTGCTAACTACTGAAATATTATGTAATATTGAAACGGAAAATTAGACCAAAATCTTAAAATATCTTAACAAACTTTAAAACTATACGAAAAAATCAAACATCTAAAAATAAAATACATTCAATAAACTTAACAAAAACTCAAAATTTTTTAAAAAATAATTCCCACATAAATTTCTAAAAGCTGATAAAATCAATAAAACTGTATTAATGAATTCGGCTATAATACAAAAATGAATAAAATGTCAAATGGCACAAAAACATATAAAATATTTAAATTAGATCCTACGAACCAATGTTCAAAAAGAAACAACAAATTAATTGAATTTTGGGAAAAACATCTTTTTATATTACCTGAGACTGTCAAAAAATTCAAAATTCGAAATGCTGTACCATCAAAAATATACGGATTACCCAAACTACATAAAGAAAACACCTCACATGACCAATTGTATCATTTATTTAATCTATAATTTTTTATATATAAAACGAAATGATTCAAAGAGAATTACAAATTTAATTTAGTTTTTAACTCATCTAAGAAGGTAATCTCCGGCATCATAATAAAATATTAACAAACAAAACATTCACAAACAAACTTTCTGGCACAGTATACGACATTTAGTTTTGAAACATTACATACATTAATAGATGCAAAAGTTAAAAATTAGACCGACTTGGATTAGATATTTATATCAGCTCTTTAATATTATCAGTAGTTCTGTTGTTTTTTCCGATTTGATAAAAAACCTAAAACTTTATTGTTTTGCATTTTTGGTATTTTATGGTTTTTCAATTTAGCGCAGTTAATATAGTTTATTTATTCCTGATACAGACAAGATTATGGAAAATTAAAATTAAAGGTTTATCGATTTTATTTTGAGTGATCGTATAAAGTCAAGGAAGGTTAGTTTATATAGTTATTTTAGGATGTTGTAGTAAATTTGGCTTAAATTTTTTATTTCAGTTTTGTCGTTTATTGAATTTTCCTTTTCTTTGATATATAACATCTCTAAGAACTCCTTCTTTTTTTGATTAGTTTCTGTTTTCAAAATTTTTGTCTTATGAAAATTAAAAGTATGGAAAGTTTGGTTAACATGTTTTGTGAGGGCGGTTTTATTTTTTTGTCGTATTTATGTCCATTGATCCGGTTTTTGAGATATTGTGAGGTTTGCCCTGTGTATGTATACAGCGGGACAGTCGTTGCACGGTATTTTGTAAATTAAATGTGTTTTCTGATTTATAGGGGTTTTAGTTTTAAGTGAGCTAAAATAGTTTTTTTGGAAGGTATTCTGGCTTTTGTGGCAGATGTAGATGTTGTGTTTTTTTTAAGTTGGATTGAATATTTTCGGATAAGCCTTGTATGTATGGAATAGATGCATACTTCTTTTTAGTTTTTGTTTCTGTGAAACTGTTATTATTAGGTTTATTTAAATTTTCTAGGCGGGATTTAAAAATGGAGTTTATAAGTTTTTTGGATAGCTATTTTTGATCAATATATCTTTTGCTTTTTGGATTGCTATCGTTTGATATGTGGTGCTACTTAATTTTATTCCCCTGTCAGCTAGGCCAATTATTACTGGGCACATGGGGTGTTGTGAATGATAATTAATGTATCTGCCTGACCATGTTTTTTGTGTACCATTCAGTTTCAATTTTATTATTTGTGTTGTGCAACGTCATGTCTAAAGAATTTATTTTACAATTAGTTTCAGTTTCTATGGTAAATTGTAGCTTTTCGTGGAAGTTGTTAAATGAGTTTAGGATATAATGACATTTATCTCTGGGTATTGTCGTTAGGCAATCATCCACGTACCTAAAAAAGAATGGTAATTTGCAGTCCAATTTTTTAATAACATTCTCTTCCAACTCTTCCATTACCATTTGTGCTATAACGCTAGAAATTAAGGACCCCATCGCACACCCTTCCAATTGTCTATAGAAGTTGTTTTTATACACGAAATAGGTTGATTTTAGAATTAATTCCACGGCAAAATTCATCCAATGATATGTCGGTATAATGTTTTATTGTGTCCCATTTTTTTCTAATTATTTGGAGAGCAAGATCAGTTGGAATATTTCTATATATGGAAACAACGTCTAGGGATATTAGAATGTAATTATTTGGTATGTGAAGGTTGTTTCTTTAAAATCCCAAGAGTCCTTAATGTAAGTATTTGTTTTGTTTACAATATTTTGTAAAATAGGGCGCATTGGAATGCCATCTTTGCGTAGTTTTGGAAGACCGTATATTTTTGATGCTTGGGCGTTGTGAATTTTTAGCCTTTGGCGCAGTTCGGTGAAATATAATTTTTGTTTTCCCAGTGTGCAATGAGCTTATTACTTCTTTTTCGGAAAATGTTTGTAGGGTCGGTGTTAATTTTTTTATATTTGTATCTTTTAAAAGTGATTCTATTTTATTATCATATTCCTCAGTTTCCATGATGACCGTTTTGTTAGATTTATCGGGTCGCAATATTTTTAGATTAGGATGTTGTTTGAGAAATGCATTTGTTTTATTTTTTTGCAATTCGTTATCAAAGGTGCAGCTTTTTCTTTTATACTGTTTAGAATTTAATTTGTTTTTATAATTTGTGAGTATATTACAACAGTTTGCTCTGATGCTATCTTTTTCAGTATTGTTTAGGTCGTTTATTGACATTTCAATAGAGGAAATGATTTCAGGAAGAGGAAGTTCTTTAGAGTTTGTAATTGGAAATGCGAACTTAGAACACAGGCTCAATTTTTCTCTATATGAATTTCTTTCTAAGAAATTTTGTTTTTAGTCAGGATTAATTTATCAATTTTTTTTAGGTTTCTCTCTTTAATATTGGCAAATAAAGATTCGTATTTTTTAGTCTCATTGTCTATAATTTTTTTGAATATATTTAAAGGATAAATTTGTTGAAGTTGATTTTTAATTTTTGATATCATAATCTCTAGGTGTTTAATATATATATATATATATACAACGCCTCAGGGAAAAAGAATGAAAAGACTACTATAAGCTTAATGAGCTTACTGTGAATGAGAAGTATCTTCTATCAATATGTCTGACCTTCCAGTCTAACTAGGGAAATGTGAATATTTTACGATCCTAGTTCTCACCTCAGTGCTCCACCAAATTAAAATTAATCCTAAAGACATCCCGAAGATAGCGTGTTCAGTAGAAAATGGTCAGTACGAATTTATTTGTATGCCCTTTCAACGGGTCAAGCACAACATCCTCCCTGGCATTCAGAATGGGCAGTGTCTGGTATATATAGACGATATAATTATTTACGACGATATTTCCAGACATACTCGAGGTATTTAAACGTTTCATGAAAGCCTACCTTAGACATCTCATAACCCAAAATAAGGTTAAACCAAATCTCTCTTTAATTTTCCCTAACCAAAAAATTCACACATTTTCAATTCCCCAAACTACACAAAAACCTCAAAACCCTTACTTTTGATTCTGAATGTACATCAAGTTTCGAAGAGCTTACCCCTAACCCAATTCTGATTTACCCTAATTTTTAGGAACTGCTCATAAATACCTTCCCATTGCATATAACTTTAGAACCTTATGTAATGCGTAAACCAAATATTCGCTAATAGAACATGAATTGCTTGCAATTGTCTGGGCTGTGAAACACTTCCGACCATATCCTTTTGGAAGGAAATTCGTCCTCATTACAGACCATCGACCGTTTACATGGCTCTTCTCAATAAAAGATCCAGGAAGTTGTTTAGATTGTTGGCGTCTGAAGCTTGAGGAGTACTAATCCAAAATTGAGTACAAACCTGGCAAAGTTAATAAAAATGCCGACGCACTATCTTGATTAAAAATTAACCCATTTCCAAGAAGGTGCAAAATTGCAGTCAAAGCTTTGCTTCTAACAAAGACGATATAAGTAACAACAGACCATAAACTAGAAAAGAATCACCGCAGTCGTAAGACGAAAATCAGGACGAACCAGGTACAACAAATAACAGAGGAACATTACCGTTTTGTACACCTATTCAAAAAGATGAAGAATGTCGATGAAGACCAGATTCCTCTTAATTAGATAAGTACCATTTTGGAAAAAGTAATCTTCACCACGGAATAAATGAAACAAGTAAACGTGTAAAAGAAAAGTACAATTGGCATAGTCTAATAGCTAAAGACGTTGAGGATTATAAAATCCTCAAAAAAAAAGTGTGAAATATGCCAAAAAGTAAAACTTTGTCGGAGAAACCTTAGTACACTCCTTGTAATTACCGAAACCCCAAAAACATCATTCGAGAGGATTAATATTGATCTCTTTAAATATTTCGTTAGTAATTATGCTCTCACGATTAGAGATACTACCAAAGATCACGCAAGCTTACCCTATATAGGATAAGAAAGCCTCGAATGTCGATAACTCAGTTTTAATATTCTTCCAACATTTTGGCACCTTTTTAAGGTTTCACTGTGATCATAGCCGTGAGTTTGACAACGTCCTAATGAAAGACCGTTGCATACTTTATTACGGAAAACTGGTATTTTCCAGCTTTCGTTTTCCGCAGTCAAATATATCATTTGAACGGTTTCATGCGACGCACATAAGGCCAGATAACTAAATTACGACGACAAAAATAGAAAAACCATTTTTGTGCGAACGAATCACATATATACTTAAAACATTTCCTATAGACCAGATCGCCATTTAACTTAATCGTTTTAATTTTTAACGCAACACAATAGCTTTAGCATCAGCGCAAAGTTAGTTTTGTTTTCGCACGGCCTATTAAATTACGTGTTTCGGAAGTGATGACAAAATAACATTGCTTGCATTTTAGTTCTAAACGTCAAATAATAAGGGTGATGACATATATTGTGAGGCGTCAGGTAAGTTCTTTATTTTTCAGTTATTATTAACAAACCAGTTGTTCGCAAAATAGTTGAAATATATATTTTATAAAATGATATTTTTGGTTTTAAAAATCTTTAAATATTTACGTTTAGCTAGAGTTATAAAAAAAGTTCCGCAAAGTACCCGATATTTCTTTCCTGTCTGAAAAACATATCTTTTGACTAATTTAAAAAAGAAAAATACACATCCCCTTGTTTCCCCCTTTGTTGCATAGAGCACATTTTTTTTCAGGTAGTCGTGGAGACCCCGTTGGAAAAGCAATGAAGATAAGAGAAATGAGCTATTCACAGTGTTAAAAAATAAACAGTTTTTTAAATTATCATCACTAAAGTGTAATGAACAGTTAGTACGATATATAGTGGACAAATTTAGTGTTGGTGAACTTTCTGAATATTATATAAAACGAATAAAACTCGTAGTCAAAGTATTTGTAACGAAGCTATTGGCGAAATGGCGTGATTGTAATTATCAAAGCTGGACGGACAGACTGTCAATATTTTGGCTGATACTGCAAGTTCTCAAGCGTGCAATGTTTGTAAGGCTACACCTAAAAATTGTAACAATCTAGAGGAACAAAAGAAGGGAGTGTGTGCTGAAGGCACCTTCAAATATATTATTTCTATATTACACGCACATCTTCGATGCTATGAATATTTACTTCATATAGCATATAAATTAGATTTACAGTAGTGGCAAGCAAAGGGTGAAAACGCAAAATCACAAGTAAAGGAAAAAAAGTAAAGTTTATAACGAAATGGGCCTGGTTGTTGATCAGCAAAAACAAGGTGGGGGCAATAGCAACGATGGAAACAGAGCGCGCAAATTTTTTAAAAACCCTTCGCTTACTTCCCACATAACTGGAATCGATAAAGAATTAATAAAAAAATTTGCAAATATACTTTCCATCATTTCTTGTGTGCACTACATCAACGAGGAAAAGTTTAAAAAGTATTGCTTTGAAACAGCACAAATGACTATCTCCTTTTATGGATGGTATAAAATGAGTGCCAGCGTTCACAAATTATTACTTCATGGAGCTGATATTATAAAATCGTTACTTTTGCCAGTAGGTTAACTTTCAAAAGATGTGATTGAGATAAAGCCATAATTGCCATAAAGACAATCGTGACATATTTAATTGGACGCTTGTATCCTCTGACCCTATTGTGTCGAATATGCGCAAAAAATAAAAAAAAATTAAAACAGAATTTAATGAAGTTGTTTTAAGTATGTTGAGACCACCTTCTATGGTGGTGATGAGGAAGGTAATGAAGATCGGGAGTCTGATGATGATAGTGATGATGATGAAAAGGATGATGAGGAGGTGGATGTAGAATAATATTTTACTAAAAATTGTAGCTTATGTTCATAATATACTAGTTTTTAATATAACAATTTCAAGATGCAATTATTTTCTTTTAAATAAAATACATTTTTTTTCTAAATATATTTAAATAAAATACATTTATTTTATTTAAAATAAAAAACTAACCTTAATTAGGCGTTTTTCTAAAATATAAGTGTTAAGTAGACTCCCCATAAGCATTTTTTATCATATTATCGCATAAAATCATAGTTTATATTTTTGTCGTTCTAAAATAATATTTTGTCCTTATGTGCGACGGCCAGAAATGATCCGAGTACATAAAGTGCAAAATCCCAATGGACATCCGTTTAATATTACGCTGTGATTTGCCATAATAATAAAAAATAAGACCCATGGTTTTACACCATAAACAAAGATAGCTGCTCAAACATCTAGTCATCCACTCGAAACCCTTTACAACCAAGAGCACCTTATTTCTAAATATGTTAGAGACCTTAGCAATCGCATGGAGCATTATTATAAACTTGCACGTAGGTACAAGGACAAACATATTAAAAGAAAAATCCAAAATACGCTTTGACAACGCTGTTACTCGAAATATTCCAGAATGTCAAACTGGAGATGAAGTCTATGAAAAGACTCCCAAATAACAACCAAAACACAAATTAATGGACTCTTCGACTTAAAGAACTCTTCGGAACTTCTGCCACTGTCAAAGATCTATGTACAAATGAATCTTCAAAAATACATTTTGATAGACTAAAATCTTTCTACGACCAACCTTTTCAGACTCTTCGGTATACTGTCAGCCGTGAGATCCCAGTTATTTCACCGTAGGACTGTTTTTCTATGGATAAAGTATACTCAGAATTTCGAAGGAAAAATGGACGCTCCTGGTCTACAAAGAATTGCAAACCTTTAAAGAAGCAATTTTAGACAATGACAAAATTCTCTCCAAGTTAATAGACACATTCGAAGTACACGAATCTAGAATTTTAGCTTCTAGAATCGACGTACAAACGCAGATTAGTCTTCTAAAACAACTCTCCAACTTCGTAAATCAAAAATAAAAAGAAATAAAACGCGATATATTAAATGGCACTGTCTGAAAATTGACTACAGGTAACCTAGACGCTTGGGACGGAGAATAGTTTAACGACTGTATAGAAAGAGTAACGCGGAACGAACATTATATCGAAATATTATTTTATTCCTGTTCTCAAAATTAATTAAAACTATTTTTTTTTCTAATTTCTAGAACAGCTTAATTATTGATAAAAAAACAATGCGAAAAGTTTTTTATTTAATTTTTAGTATTTTTTGAAAAAGAAAGGTTTTTCTTATATATTAACCTATAACTTTTTATTATCTGCTTGATCTAAAGTTTTCTTACTACTGAGCCCTTAAGGGCGTATACAAATTATTATAAGATTAGATAAAGACCTGGTCATCCTAAAGCCCATATATGTATATTTCAATAACCAAATTTCCGTTACTACATCTGTGATTAAAACTTTCAACTACACCATTCCTAAATTACAAATAGATGAGGAAACTTTTAACAATAATTTCAAAGACATTCAAAAATCGATTAACAATATATCAAGCGTGATTGATTTTTACGAAGAATAGATGAAAACTATTAGTTTGTATGAATCGCTAATGGAAAGCTATGTCTTTTTAGAAGATTCTCCTAATGACATTTCGGATGCAATCACCTTCGCCGTTTAAAAATACTCCATATTTCAATCATCACCTCGATTCAAGAAATCTCCTATTCTTTAGAAAAAACCATTTACTTTTGCCGACCTATTCATCAAAGGTAACAAATTATCTTGATATAATCGAACCAGACGCATACCAATCTGATCAAAAAATAGTTTTTGTATTAAAAATATCAGTAACCGGACCTGAAACCTATATCCTCTATTACTTGTACCCTATTTCAGTTTTGATAATCGAAGAAGCTTCCACCACATATTACCAACCACTACGAATTTCGGGTGACCATGATTCATTATTGTACATGTCATTTTGAAAACTACTGTTACGGTCTGATGATTGTAATTAGAGAGGTAGTTATCAAACTTCATAAATAAAACAACGTAATAGTGAATAATCTGCAAGTTTATTGACTATATGAACCTTGAATGTTTAAAAATTGTGTTTTACCACTGTTATTTTAAAAATAGGCTTACTTTAACATATCCGTCATATAATCCTATAGACTACTTTGTTATGTTTGGCCAAACTCTTATCTATATTCTTTACGTTACAAGTTCTGCCTAAAAGTACTGACTAATAATGAAATTCATATGCAATATTGTAAATCCCTAAAGTAAAGTCCCCGGATATAATTTATAACCCCTTTTATAATTTAATATAATTTATACGTTAATTTTGATAATAGAAAATTAAATTATTTTAAAATGTAGTTTATGAAAAGAAGTTTACACCATTTGTTGCTTTATGTTAATAAAGTTGCACAGTATTGCCCAGTCAGGACGATTTCTTTAAAAAACAATTGGTACTTATCTGAAAGTTCTAGATTCAGCCACCAATATTGCACGACAGAATCAGCTGAGATATTTCTGTATTGTGTTCTTTGGGATCTCGACGACCTTGCTTTTACTAGGTTAAGGTTATTGCTTTGACTTACACACGTGCGTACTGCGTTGGAAGCTTGACAAGGAAAATATACAGGAACAGGAAATTATATTGAAACTGTCTTGAACTAAGAACTGGAACAATGCAACAATGGTCAATGGAACCCCTAGTTCACGAGCTAAAAAGAGAATCCAAAATTAAAAACTGGCTTCTTACATTTTTAAATCTTCGGACATCTTTCTCCCTGTTTTTGATGTCGGGATATCCTATGTTTGGTTAAAGATTTCTTGTATAAAACAATCCATTTTCTCAAAAATATGTGCTTCGAATAAAGCTGGGAATATTTACCTTTATTTTCTGCTCTTTACTTTTCTTTGAGTTGCTCTACAGTTTAAGACGATTATCGATGTTTACTTCCTTGTTCGGTCTTCGATAACTCACGATTCAAAAGCCCCTTCTGTCCTTTTACAGCCGGTTTTATTCTCCACTACAGGATTTTATTTTTTTGTGTCTCAAAATGCGTTATTCTGATTGCCCAAAATTAACCTCATGTTTAAATTCTAATTATTGATTTTTACTAGGTCGGTTTCTATCTTCACTGGACGGAGCTTGCATTCTCTCCACAGAGATGGCGTCGTAAATTCTGGTTAGAAACGATACTGCCTAACGGATCGTTAGCGTGGACCGTTGCACTACTATAGAATAGCAGTTCGACTTATGCAGTGTTCGCGTTATTTTTTGTTTTAAAAGGCGTGCTCCAAAAAAGCATTTCAAAACGCGACTTGAATAACCTCTTTTCTAGAACTAAATTAGATAAACTTCTTAGGCCACTAGTTAAAATTCAATATGTTGGATAAAACAATTCAAATTTAATCGTTGGTTGTTTAAGCCCTTTTTTCGACTTAGATAAAGTATTTCGTGTGCGAGGTTGTTTATCCTACTCTTATTTACCTTTTGAAAAAAAAAACACTGGTCTTTTAGCTGCTTCTACTTACTTACCTTATAGTTCTCGATGTTTATAAAACTTATCTACACTTTGGGCTTCAGACTGTTCATTTTCTCTTACTCCAGAAGTTGTAGATATCCTTTTCAAGGAAAACAACTCGAAAAGCTTTTTTTTAGTTGCCATAAATGCTTTAGAGTAAACCCTTAATTTTTTCAATTCCCTAACCCTTTCCGAAGTAAAAATGTCTCAAGTTAAGCCCTTTCAGAGGATTGGTTTAGATTTGGTGGCCCTTTTACTACCAAACTAGACGACATATTTCACATTTTAATCCTACATCTCATCGCTCCTCAGTTCAGACATCAATAATTTAAAATCCCTTACTCCAGGCCATTTTTTAAATTTGGAACTTTTAAATACATTTAATGAAAGCAAATTATCGCATGAAAAGTAATCTAAATCGTTGACAACTCTTGCAAGTATTGTACCACACACTCTTAGCCAAAAGTTAAGTGGACAGACGTATTCACACGACCACTTCAAGTCGGTACTTTGTCGCTTTTTAAAAACAAAATGTCGCTACGTTAAAATGGTATTTAGAGCGTGCCTTAACGTTCACCCTGGAAAGGATAGTGTTACTCGCGTAGAAACGCTTAAAACAGCGAGAGATATTGTCAAAATGCTGGTAACTAAAAATTTGTCTATTACCACTGCCTGATAATTATTATTCTCCTCAGTAGAGTTTTTCTGGTTAAGAATTAATTTTTTCTATTTTCATTGCAAATGTCATATTTTAGGTGGTCGGTTTGTTTGTTCCCCATTTAAAATTGATATTCAATACATTACCTATTTATTTCTGTATGGAAATTAGGTATTTCCTAAATTTAATAATTAGTTAATTATTCGAGTTTCGCGCCCTTGAAATTATATTATTAATATATTGACACATCACATGGTACAGACGTTATTAAAGAAATCTTTCTTGAAGTAACGTGATTACAGACATATGGATTATTTTTGTCTTAGCAAATATATTATTATTCAAATTTACTCCATAAAAGTTATTTGTTATAATAATTTAATATTGTTTTGATTTTTCAAATAAATTCCCTACTGTTGGTAGTTTTAATGATTCGTCCCTTTTATTTAAATCACCTTGTTTTTCTATTTCTATGACTTCTTAAATTATTCTGGTCTTATAATGTTCTATATTTATATAAGACCGAGTTTGTTTTTTTCTGATGCTGAGTTTATGCTCTACTCTTTGTGATATTCGTGTGCATTAATAGCTTTCTCTATAGCGCGATGTGTGTAACCATTTTTATTTAAAGCACCAGATATTGTATTAAGTTCGTTTTGTCTTGTGCGTTTTTTAGTTAATCACACGGATCTAGATATTAGAGCACTGATCACAGCTTAAATTTATGTTGGGTGATAATGTGATCTTGTATTTAAATATCTGTCAGAATGTGTTGGTTTTCTATACACGGTATATTCAAAATATCCGTTATGCAGTTTTGTGTACAAAACATCTAAAAATAGAAGTTTCTTTTTCTCTAACTCTAGAGTAAATTGTATTCTGGGATGTATTGAATTTACGATTGTTAAACTTATTGATGAACTTTTTATTTTATTTTTAGTTGGTTTTTCTAGGTATGTAGTCAGGTTGCTTGGAAGCAACAGGACAATTGTCTTGTAGGATATCCTGCATTTTTTGTATGTAGTCTTGGGTATTCATATTTACGATTGCGTTTCCTTTATCTGTTGGAACGATTGTGACGTTTTTATTTTTTCGATAATTTGTTAAGGCCCTCTGTTCAGTGGCATTTAGGTTTTGTTAAGGTGGTTTGCTTGATCTTCTTGCCATTTTTTGTCGAATCTCTTGTGCTTTCGTTTCTTCAGAGGGGTCAAGGACAGCTTCCACTCCAGCTATTATTTGTTCTTTAGGGATTTCCTTAGGAGATATCGCAAAGTTAAAACCTTTACTTAGTATAGATTTTCTACTTTCTGAGAGGTTGTATATAGCACGATATATTCTGCACTACTTTATCGACGTCTACCGATGTGACCTGTGGCTGAATTATGAACCACGAAGTAGTCTTACCATATGTAAAGGGACAACGGACAGAATCGTAAGAATTCTTAGAAAATACAACATACAAACATTACATAAGCCACAAACAACCATAGGTAAACTACTTGGAAACCCAAAAGACAAAATCAAATTGGAAAACCACGGAGTATATAGCATTCCATGCCAGGACTGTGAAAAATTGTACGTGGGGCACACTACCAAGCAAATATCAGCAAGAGTATTTATAATTGAATATGAGTTATATTATTCATTTAGGTAATTTAAATAAAAAGGATGGAATTATTAAAACTACCAACAGTATGAAAGACCATAATCGACAAAATCACAAAAAATTGAGATAATCAAGTGGAATTAGCGCAACAACGACAGCAACATTATAAACAATAAATGACAAGCAACGGCCGCACAGATATAATCTTCCGTGTCGGGTGGGTGTATAAAGGGAAGCTTCGCAATCACTTACACCTTAGTCTCTTGTATGAATAAACTGATATAACGAATATTTAAATCATTTTTAAATATTCATCATTATAGAAACCATAATATAACTCATTCGTGTATAACGATTCAATGTTAGAGTTATCCAAATATTGCACTTGTTGAAAGTTTAAATGATTGTTTTATATTTGTGTTTATTATAAGCTTGTATTTATTACAAGATGTACAGAGAAAATACGCCGTCGTGTCATTACAGGAACGTCAGAAACGGGCTAGGTCATTTATATTGTCAAGTCATCTATAGCATTTTAACATGGCTTTAGAATTCTAATTTTCCACTCTGCTTAAGCATCAGAATACAAATTATTGGATTATTTTTAGTCTGTAGATTTTGAGCAGCCGTTTGTGTAAGCAAACGAAAGATACGGATAACAAATAACGAGGTTTCTTTGTGTTGACATTTTAAGCTATTCGAACGAAATTACTACATAACTTACATAATAAACAGATGCATTCCCTTAATTGAAAATTACCTTGATCTATCCTTCGCGTCTGATCAATTCATACATTATTAATTCTGATATTCTGATACCGCTCCTATTTTTTTTCGCTCCAAGTTTGGTCGATACTATTGTGGTGTAGAAAAGAAGTTGCAAGAATTTGAATGTATGCGAATTCATCGCTACACTTTTGATATTCCAGGTTTAAGAAATTTATAGCTAAATCCACAATATTAGACGCGGGGTTAAGTTGATGTGTAAATAGATTTTTTGATATTCAAGATGTATTTGAGGTCGCGGACACCAGTTTACATATAAAGTCTATTTTTTTGCAATTTCTCTTCTTAATTACTAAGCACCGACTGAACTCAGGACGGATGACTCTAGGAGCGGTATCACACGGTCATAATTAAGTAGGTATAAGTTTATCACCGATGAAACCACATTGTAGTCGTGGGTTGGTCTTCAGAATATTTGGGATAATATAATAACGGCTCTTTTCGTAAACTTTTGAGGTCCACTGTCACTACTAGCAAGGCCTCTCTCTTAACACATTTATTATCCGACACAACTGCTTATAATAGCAAAGTCTATATAATACTATAGTATTATATAGACTTTGATAATAGAACAGGAAATCAGTATATAGAACACCTTTTTTGGTGTAACGTCCTGGTGCACTGCATTTAAAAATCCAGATACTTCTTAATTAAAAGATAGCCGGAGTAGAGAAGTTAATAAAAGTGAATGCTTGTCAGTAATTTCAAGAGTGGTTTAAAACAGACAATAAAATATGCTTTTGTACAATTTGCGATAACCAAGTAATAATAATTTTCTCCATTGTTATGATGGCATTAATTAAATTAATTAAAAATAACGTCAATTCCAAGTGACTATATTTTCGTTTTAACTAATCATACCAAGATACATTTTTTTTTAAGAGTTGGTAATTTGTTCATCTTTTTAGCACGATATCTGGTGGATTACAATTACGGGTAAAAAAACATTTCCTTGAAATTTCTACCACGTCAGGTCTTAGGAATTTTGCTTTAATAAAAATTATCGTGAATTTTACAGGGTGTTTCAAAACTTTTACAAACTCAATACGTCATTGAAAATGATGTCGTTTAAAGATTGTTATTTGGTGTATTTAATTCAAATTTTCTTAAACTTAATGTCCTTTACTTTGGCAAAAATACAGGGTATCACTAAAATAGGGTGTCCTACTATATTTTGATAATTGATATTTTTTACCCGTTCCTAGCTTTTTATTAGATGGTTTAGATTATTTTTCTCTAAGTAAAAATGAGACAAAAAATTCACAGTTTTATTTATGTTACAAAGAAGACAAACAATATAGTCTATCATTTAATTTAATTTAAGAAATTAGATTAGATTATCAGTACCCGGTAATCCCACCCCTAGCATTAATAGTGGTTTGACATCTATTGGTCATGCTTAAAATTAAATTGCCGATAAGTTGTTGGTATATGTTTTGCCAAACTCGGTTCAGTGCCAACCGGAACTCCTGTAGATTTTGCGGGGGATTCACTACTTTCTGAACTTGTTTTCCCATATGTTCCCATACATGCTCAATGAGGTTAATATCAGAGTTTCGGGCTTGCCAATCCATTACGGAAATTTCAGAGTCTGCCAAATACCCTTACCACTTGTGCCGTGTATGGAGTGAATTATCATGCATGAAAATAAATTCATCTCCAATGGCGGGAGCAAAAGGCACAACGTAGGGCTCTAAAATTCCCTTAATGTGTCGGCCATCCTTCAAATGTTCTACAAATCCAAGTCCTTTTTGCCTCCAATGAAATCCCACCTCAAACCATTAGAGACCCATATTCGTAACAAAATTAGACTAGGTATACCTCTCCCCTGGTCGTCTGTAAACTTTCATTCTTCTGTCATTGGGTAAGAGGCAAAAACGGGACTCGTGACTGAAAAGAATATTTCTTCACTGATCATTCACCCCACGGTAAATGATCTCTCATCTCGAATCTGTTCCGTATTGTTTGTAGAATAACTTGCCTTCCATCTGCAGCGACAAATTCAGCTTTTAGCTTTGATCTTGTAACAAATCGCTTCGTTAAGCACTGCACCCTGGAAACGATTTCCGTTGGGTGTGCTTACTCTAGGACGGCCTTGTCCTAGTTTTCTTTGATTGGACCCAGTTTTGTGCACCTATTAAAAACTTTCTAATTTTCCCCTAAGTTTTGCCAAAAACTTGAGGGGTACGAGATCGGGAACAGCCCTGCTCACAAAGTCCTCTTGTGTAAGTGCAACCTTCGGCTGTCAAGTTTCTGTTAGGGCTTATTTTTTGTTTTTTGTTCCTAAAAAAATACGATTGCGAGTAACGTAATTAAAATCCTCCTAAAATCATCATGTCAAAACTGACAGACATAAAACTTCAGGGAAACAACCTGTTACCAACATCATAGTGTTCGAATTTTGGGCTATTGAGTTATTACAAAGGTTATTAAAAGGTACAGGGAAACTGACTCCAATGAAAGAAGACCAGGACAAGGCTGTCCTAGAGTAGACAGCTAACGACGAGAATTGTTTTCTGAGGGTACAGTGTTTTAGGCAGCGATTCGTTACACGTTTTAAACTGACAGCTGAATTTGTCAAGTCACACGAAAGGCAAAAAAATGTTATACTTAAAATGCCTAAAGCTATACTAAAAATATTCCTCGTAAAATTCTCTATAAAAAAGGTTCTTTTGCGTATTTCATTTTATTTAATGTTTTGTGAGAAATAACCCATTGAAAAAACGAGTAGAAACGAATACAGGTCGCCTTCCGACTTATCCTCAAAAGTGATTTAACGGTTAAAGTATACACGCAACAGATATAATACTAGAAAAAATATATATTTTGGTATTCGTACAACTTTGTCTACGACAAGTTCTGTACATAGTTATACAACAGAAGCCAGCCTTAACGCAGCTGCATCTTTTCACACAAACTTGTTTGCAGTTGCAAATTATGAATTATATAATTAATATTATAAATTGAGGCTGGGGCGGGCGCCTGTGTTGTGTATATAGGTAACAATGTTTCGTTAACTTTCTTCCAGCCCCATAGGTCGGGTTTTAAAGTCTGTAACTTGTAGGAAAGTACGCCGAGAATGTTGTTGCGCTGCAGCTGATGTGGGAGGTAATTTTGATAAAACAGTGCTGTTTGTTTTACCAACTAACTTAATAAAACAAGCGTATCTTTGCTTACTAAGGCTGCCTTCTGATGGTTGAAGTTTATATAGTTCCAGTATAATCCTTTCTCCGGCTTTCTCAATTTCTTCAGGGGTTGACTCTGCGTTGGTAAAAACATCTACGATACTATCAAGTTCTTTTTTCCTATTAAACATATGTACGTATTGTTGTTTTCCCTTTCCAAAAATCCTGATGTTGTGTCACAGCCGCCTATAGCATGAATAAATAAAATAGATTCTTTTAATTTGCTTAAAAAACTAGATGATTGTAAGTCCCTGGAACTGTAATTCGTCTTTTCACATTACCTATGGCCTCTTTTTCAAATATAAATCTAGCCAGACCATGCGGTGGTTAAGAAAATCATCATCATGTATAAAGTGATAATTTCTTGTGTTGATTTCCCGTTCCGCAATTGCATTGCAGACATCATAAAATGCTGATCATCATTCTATTATTGTAAAATAAAGATAAAGATACAGATGAATATTCATGCTTGAAGCAAGAACGCAAATCCTCTGGAGAATGGATAGTGCATATTATTCGTTGGAAAAGTTTAGTAGAATCGACTTGAATAATATCATTACCAACTTTAATTTTTCCATTTGATGAAGCCATAGTCCTTACTATGTTTGAAGGCTTCAATTTAAGTGTTCCAAATTCACTGCCTTCGGTAGCATGCAAAATTTTCTCTCCAACAGTTTTCGCGTCATAGCAATTGGTTTTCTTCTCGGCAACAAAGCCAGTAGATAGGGAAATAAGACTATTTGTAGTAGTAAACAGGTAGTGTTCTCGGAGCCACTGTTCAAATTGACGACAATCTTGTTCATCTGTCTATATGCTTGAGTCTCGCATTACTACATGCTGATCTGTGGTGAATGGTGTGATATTGCAATGTATTTTCACAGTTTCGCATACATGGTGAGTAGATGGCATTTCATAAATCGATTTATTTAGAACACTTTCTGAAAAACCTCTTCCATGAGTCAAACCACCAATACTCTTCATGCCTCTCATGAGCGTTTGCTCAATGGTCATATCTGACCAAATTCCGGACCAATCTTTTTCTAAAGCGCGAATTGTAAAAAAACCCTGCTGTGTAAATTGCTCATATTCCTCATTGGTCATCTTCTGATTAAGACAATCTATTTCCTGAAGATAAATTTGACAGGACTGCGCATATGGAAAATGACCAGTTGCATGAAAAATTGGAAGCATTGCTTTTGTGCAACGCAAATGGGGTTCCCTTTCCCGTGCGTTCCGCTTGAATAAAATGGATTACAATAGTCACTAATTTTAAATATTGAACCATAATTTTGCAGTTTTTCTATTTTCTCGTAACCAGTTTATTGTTTCTGAAAACTTTTTGCTAATTTTTGTAAGGGTGTCATCATTTACTAAATTGTCGAAAGAACGTATTATTTTTTCCAATGCCAGCGAGTAAAGTTTGGATATAGTCATTGTCTTGTCTGTCTAGATGGTTATATTATGATAGACTTAATCCTAGTAAAATTACAAGTAACTATATCTATATTTACATACACAATACACACAAGATATAAATTAACAGTTTAAGGCAGAAAGGAGAGAAAAATGTTTAATATTTTTTGTTGCAAAAATGAATAAATGCTATTGCATTGTCGGAAATTGGCGTCTATATCGAGTTTTAAAAACATCTGGGCTCAACAACTTAAGTTCATTGTTTAATTTATTATAGATATGTGCAGCTTGATAGCTAAAACACCTTCTGAACAAGGCTGTCGAGTGTCTGGGGATACTAAATAGACATTTGTAACGGGTATCCCTTTTATGAGTACGACTCGCAGGAATTAATCTGTCATTAAGAAAAGAGAGAGATGCGGAGATAACTATTTTATGAACAAAGACTGCAAAGAACAGTTCCCGTCTATCACTCATATTGAGCCATTTGAGCTCACGAAGTGCATTAGAAATATTTAGTGTGTAGAATACGACAGTGGTTTTGATGAACAGGATGGACTTCAAATTGCAAAAGTGAGTTCTTAGACCTCAATAACTTGAGAACAACTAATTTAGTTATGACCTATATACTATATAGATTCCTCCTAATATCCTTAAATGCAAGGTGTTTTGTTGATTTGTTAGGGGTTCGTGATGCACCCTGTATAATATTTAACACTATATTCGAAAGTTGGATTTTTTTTATAAAAATTTAAATAACAAGGTTAAAAGTGGTGCATTATACATTTTTCACCCAGACCCCTGTCATAAGAAAATAAAACAAAGTTTAAAAGTTTGATATAATTTATTTACAACGGGTTATTTAATAATTATTTATCGGCAAAACAAAAATAATGGCATATTAATCTATTACTTCATTATTTATATAATTAATATTTCATTATTTATATAATAATTAATATAATTGGTTGCCCTGTTACATATTTAATGATTCAGTGGCAATTTTCAAAACCAAAATTTTCGGGAAAAATAACTCGGACGGATGGATATTCATTTTTAACAGTCTCGCATTAAGCATGTAAACACTGTCAATCTGGATATTTTTCCAAAAAAACTTTTTGCTGATATAAGAATAATTTTAATTAAAGAGAAAATTCATTATTAAAATAAAATAATAAAACATTTTAGGAAATAAAACGTGGATTTTTATATGTATAAAGAGAAATTTCAATATTACAATCAAATAAAACTCAAAACAACATTTATTTTGCTTTTATAAACTTTTTATTTTATATTTACAAAACTCTAGTTTGTTTTACCAATAATAATTATAAAAGGTATTTTGTTTAATTCCCGAAATAATGATTTATGTTTTTTTTTTCTAATACTAATTAAGTTTTGTAATAAATGTTCACTATCCTATACCTATATTGATGTACAAAGCTATTATTAGCCTTGGATTTAATTTATTTCTTTCCTATATAGTTAAAAATCATTTTTAAAGCACTGTTTGAGCTGCGTAATATTAAACTAAAAATTTTACGTACTAGAGAGTAAAAAAAATTCGTCGTATAAGTGACGACTTTTGTGACTCTTATCATCTGTACATAGCTAGTATAAGTGTTGGTTCATACTCCTAGGTCAGATTATACTTCTAGATAAATAACAAGTAAGTATTCATGGCAATGCTAAGTAAAGGTGGAACCTCAATTTAATAAGGTATTTTGTGTACTATTTATGAGTTTGAAAAAAATAGTATATCGTCAATGCGCCTGTAAAAATTTCTATGTACAACTTATTCAAAAATGAGCATGTACATAAAATGCACAAATAATAGTGGCTATGTCAGGAAGAATTTTAAATATGTAAATTTAATGTAAAGTTTCTTGTTGTTTTTTAATTTATTTTAAAAATAAACAGTAATGAGTCGCTACATTTAGTGTACAAATTATACATATTTTTGATATCAAAAATGTGTTGAAAGGCACGTTTTTGTCCTGCAAAACTGAGTCAGTTAAACATAACGATTTTTGCAGGTGCGGCGACGTCGCGACGATATGTGTGTTGTTCGAAGAATATGATAATGCTTCAAATATATATATCTATAAAGTATCTCTTATTCTCCATATATCATAATATAATAATTGTTTGCTTCATTAACACACATGTTTAAAAACATAATTTTTAAGACACTTGATGCTCAATAAATCAAATGTTAAAATTATAAAATTTTAGTCCTGTTTTTGGCAGTTACCATTTAAGATTTAATATCTACACAATTAAAAAAAATATACAATTTAAGCAATATTTTAAACGATTTTGATAAAGACATTCATATAACAATACGATAACATGTCTGCCCTTCTATCTCTTAGAGGACCTGTATGGCCGTAATCTAACTAAAGACATTATTACAAATAACATGACTTTACGCACATACTAAATGTTACAAAAACAATACGTATCAAGCTAATATGGTTTAAATTTGAACCCTAAAATAACAAAATTGTTTTAAATAATGCCACTATATAATTGCTTTGAATTCATATGAATAAAGTGATATATAACTCACTAGTTAGTTATAATTCACTGGTTATAACCAGAACGACATACAAAATCGATAATGATAGTCACAAACGTTATACAATAAACTACCAAGAATTTTCTGATATTATTGAAAGTGTATACTCTTTAGAGTGACGATTCTTTCGAATGATTTTTTTAATATCTACCTTGTGCATGTACAGGATCTTGCCTCATAAATATTTACGTAGTTTATAGAAAATTGTTATCTATGTATACAAGATATCTCAAAATTGTGGAGCAAACTCAACATACGTTTTTTTAGATTGAATAGGCTGTTATATATACATAAAACACCCTTATAACCCAAGAGTTCGTGGCAAATAATTGCAAGGATTTTCTAATGGTTCAGCTTTTATCTTATTTATTCAGTTGTTGTTGATGCTGTGTATTATTCTGTTATTTCTGGTATTTATAATAGTAATTATTTCGCTCAAATGTGGTTTATTGACTTTGTGTCATTTTGATCCGTAAATCGACTGTTTAAGCGGCGTAGTCCACCGAAAAATTGTGCACTTATTCGTAACATTAAACATTTTAATATTAATATAATTTCTATAAACACAAAACATTCCTGCCAAAACTGATAGAAATCTATAGTACGTATTATCGGTAATACTCAGTGTTTTTAACAGCATTTTGCATCTCATATACCCTGTTTTACTTGATAGAATCGGTAAGAAAATTATGTTTCGTTAATTCAATAAAAATGGAATTGAAACAGAAATGCTGCAAGAAGAAAGACTTTAACAGTTTTTGTTGTAAAGTGTGTTATAGAGTATTTCATACTAGTTGCACGGAGAGATACAAATCAATTATTATCTTCTCTGGGATTATGATATATTGCTCAGAAACCTGCGCGAAAGAAGACATTCATAAAGTAGAAGTTCTTGAACAATATAAAAGTAGTATATAGGAAAGAGACGATATTATTGAAAGTGTGTGCATTGAAAAAATAAAGCTTAGAGAAGAAATGAATCGGGTAATCCGTAATCTTAAGAGTTAATTAAAAGATAAAACGACGAAAATCACCAGATTGAAAAGGAGTACTAAATATTTCGAAGACGAAGTTTTTGAGGAGGAAAAATAGAGTTTTACTGAAATAAATGAACAAAGATACTACATAAACTAGTTAAAACAAGATACTTTGAACTGAATAATAGGAACCTTAGTTTAATAACTGAAAAAGAACATTTAAAATAAGAAGTCAATTAAATATGAAGCAGAAAGCACAAATTATATTGAACCAAACTATGATGGAGTCAAATAGAATGATTGAAGTCTAAAACAATTTATTTTTAAAGAAAAATCATATGCTTAAAGCAAGGCTTTCGATGAATAGTTCTAAAAATCAAATAGCAAACAATAGTGATGAAGGCGATAACGAGAGGAGTCAAAAAAGACGTTTTAACCCTAAATTGGGATTCGCTTATGTGTATATGATATGGTCATATTAGTATTTTAAAGGATAATAATTAAAAGTTAAATGTCATAAACAGTTTTCCAGAATGTGATTTAAAACAATTTGTTTTAATTATAAAAGCGTCTGCGAGCTGTATTGATATTATTTTTTTCAATATTGAAATAAGACAAATCTTTTTGTCAGATCACACTTATCAAATAGGCACTATTATGTTGAAGTGAATATGTGTAAGTGGTATGATTTTAAGCGAATTTTACATTGAAAATATAGAGTTTTTTTTCTTATGTTAAATAGCGAAAATTTGAGCCAAATGTATAAGACTAGCGATTCTAAAAAAACATTGTATCAATTTTATAATATACTTATTATTACAGTGTGGCATTCCAAATGACGAAAATATGGCAAAGATCTTACAAACCTAATAAATGGTTTTCTGAAGAACTGCGAGAATTTCGTAACTTAAAGAATTAAAGAAAATGACCAACTCTACATGATCAATTCTACCTTTTTTATTTTGACATATTGTTTACAGAAAGTCTTTAAAAACACAAAAATATTCGTTAAAAATTAAAAAAAAGATTATAAGTAAAAGGAATATGCAAAAGGATCGAAATAAAAATAAAAAAAGAATTAATTGTTGTACCAGATGGTTTTACCGTGAATGACGAAAAATTGGAAACATAATTTATTCAATGACTTTTGCACCAGAAGGGTGTACTCGTTTAAACCTTACTCTTCGAGAAGTATTAGTTTAAAAAATATAACTTCAAATGTTTTCTTATGTCCTACTGACCCAGAAGAAATTCAAAATTTGCTCATTAAAACAACGAAAATTACCCCGGATATTGATGAAATTTCAGGTAAAATTCTTAAAAAAGTGCCTTGTCTTTTGTTTGAACTTCTAGGTAATATCGCCAATGAGCCATTGGCTAATGAGCTATTTCCTGAAGCCCTAATTGGATGACCAAAGTTTTTAAAGTAGCATTTGCTCTGGGACTAGTTGCTTATCTAGAAAATCATAAGTTTTTACACCATATATTGCTAGACAGATTATATGCCGTTAGTGTTCGTGGCAAAGCACACTTTTGTATTAAATCATATGTGGAAAATCATTGGCAAGTAGTTGTGATTGATGAAGTCCGGCAGGCAGATAGTATATTTAACAGGATTGAAGTATCGCAGGGCATAATATAGGAACCTTTGTGATTTAAAATATATGTTTATGCCGTGGAAAGGTTTTGCACCAGATCGCATGGTTCTATATGCTGGCGATTCTAATATACTAGTTAAGCATACACTTTCTGGAAGGAGCACTTCAACCCCGAATAAATGTTGTTCATATTTATTTATGAATGACCTTTAACTTAAAATAAAGAAAATGAAATGAAATCCCTTTCAGAAGATACAACAACCAATTACAATCTTATAATAAGAGTAGCAGAAAGACGAGGGAGATTAGTAGATCCTTTAAAATTTCAGGATTACATGCAGATCAAAATCTTAGTTGGGAGTGTCCTACTGGTCATCTTTGTAGAACATTAATTGTTAATGTGTCTGTAAGTGTCTTGAAAGTATTATATTATGGTCTCGATTAATAACACCTTCAGCATGGCCTAATTTTCATATTTTTTTTTGGGAGCAATTGGTACATATCCAAAGGGTTTTTATAAGCTAGAAAATTGTGAGGTGGATCAGCCAAGAAAGAAAAAGAACATCTTGTAAATTATTATTTAAAAAATTTAGACTCATTATATTACCTTTAACTTATATTTATCAAATCATTATGTACATATTGGAGAATCTTGACAAATACGGAAAAATGGGATATTCACCAACACTAGAAATAAACAAGACCAACATTTTCCATTCTGTCGAACAAATCTATCTCAAGAATCAACAGAGTATAAGGTTTCGACAAGTTCAGGAGGCTTACGGAAAATCAAAGTAATAAGAACAGTTCCCTTAAAAGTACATTGAAACACATCTTAACAGAAAATTTCTCAATCATAAGGGCCACTGTATATAAGAACTTATTTCGATATTGTGGCTATTATGTATTGTTCCGCATTGTCTATTATTCTTGGCAGATTGTAATTTTTCTCTCGTTATTATTTAGGACTGCTTGTATGTATATCTGTTTGCTGCTCTGACTAGATTACTTTGTGTTGTTATAAAACTGCTAAATCTATTTTATTTTTGTATTTATTCATTCACTAACCATACCTGCTCAAATAAAACCAATGTCTCGACAATTTAATATACCATGTTTTTATTATGCTGCCATACTAATTCACCTCGGTACAATTTTGTCATATTTTTGAGGCATATTAATGTGAACAATGAGTGGAGCGAAATACAACTGGGCTGTTAACCACGATGTATATGTGTATAAAACGATGGCGGCACGTGCTGGCAATTCCGTCAACTAAATTGTGGTGTAACCGTACCGTAAATCGAGGCTGTCAGAGACGGCGATACTATTAGAAATGAAATCCGGGAATTTATTTTTTTGAATTGAATTTTTTCAAACCATTTATTTTCACAAAAAAAATATAGGTTTTTCTGCACGTGTTAAATCGGTTAAATCCAACCTTTATAATTTTAAGCTATTGCAACCTCAAAAATTGTTCTTCTGGATGTCTTTTTTGGTAAGTTTTTTTCTTCTTATTCCAAGATTTCTTGTAACTTTGGGCGGTTTTAGGTGATTTTTTTGCTTTTTAGTATATTTGCCATAGCCGTGATTTTTTTCTCTAAAAAAGTCATGTTTTTCAGATTTTGGGGCTATCAGAGACACCATGGTACGCAGGTACAAGCCAGCACTATAAACAAGGACCTTAAAAAAACACGACGCTGAAACCAGCCAGTCATACCGGGATGCTGCTTAAAAATGTGGTATACACCGATCAGTCCTATTTCGGCACAAAAAACCACCCGAGATTGGCCCAATTGGTCACCCAACTGCTCTTGATAAGAAAACTGAAAGTACCATTGTAGATCATTTGAACCTTGCTGCAGAATGACGTACACCGACCGATAAATTTGACCTTCGCTGTATAATAATTAAAAATAATTTGCCAGGACCGGACTTTTCTGGAAAGACACAAAGATCAGTTATCGGAAAGGTTATGTCAAAACATTAAGAGATCACGAGCCGTTGTTTCCTGGGACTTAGTTTGTGAGTATTTATATTATTTAGACGAATCTCTCAAGGACGTTCTATCATCAAACATTTTAAATTATGATGAAACGAATCTGATCGATGACTCGGGTAAGGAAAAGGTCATAGTTAAACGTGGATGCATATATCCTGAAAAAGTTCTTAATCACAGCAAATTAGCAACATCTCTGATGCCACTGCAGATGGCGCGGTATTGCCGCCGTATGTAGTTTATCATATTATGAATCATGAAAATTTAAGCTTCAGGTAAAGCCAGGCCAAAGCGTGGGAAACATTGACGAACAAGCCCCAGGACCCTAAGGAATTTAATCTGTGCGACTTAGCATTGATAGTTTATATTTAACTTTTATTTTTAATTATATATTTTTTATATTTTAAAATTTATAAAAATGATTTTTTTTAGAAGAACTAATTGAAGAACTGCTTACTTCCCTAAAGAATCTACCACTAAAGGTATCCTGACTGAAAATCTTGTACAGAGATTTGACGAAACGGGAAGTGAACATTTATTATAGGTTAGTTCTTACTTTATATTTATTTATTTATTTATAGTGAAGATTTAATAGTTTATGTATATTTTTGTCTTATTTTATGTGACTTTTAGCAGCTTCTAATATTTGCTAATGAGCTTTCTTTATTTTCTTCGAGTTTACAATTAATTATAAAATAAGTGTAATTTAGTTTTGTTACATTACGTTATTTTCACAGATTTTAAACGGTAGGTCTTTTCTGTAATTGTAATTTATTTTGTAATGTTCAGTTATTTTGATTATGATTATGATGATTGTTTAATGTAATTTTTCGCATTTATTTTCTAATGACTGTTAAAATATTTTATAAAACCTTAAATAAAGTATGTTACCTTGAAATTTTTTGAGCCAATATATTTGATTTATAAGAGTGTGTGGCAAAGTTACAAGAATTGAGTTTAATCTTTAGATTTTAGTTTTTTGTTAGTCATCCAGATATCAAATATCTCAGTAACTAACAAATTTAGACATATATATTGCTCGACAAAAGAATGTATAATATAGAGGGTGTTTCATTTAATTTTGTTGAGAAATTTCGGATTTTTAATTTTGCCTCACCCTGTATACAATTATTGGAGTGTACTTAAGAATAATAAATCATTTGAAAAAATACCATGTATTATAGTTTTTGATATCACAAAATAAGGATTATTTAAAATAGTGAATAAAGAGCGATTAATACAAGACGATTTTTACAAATAAAATGCGATACTTCTTAAACTATGTTTAATATGTCAAACAGCCAGCCTCTTTTAATTTCATAGCTAACTTGATTTTCGGATCAATTTATAAAATTTTAAATTTTTAGCTAATAAAATGTAAATTATACAATATTAATATACAGAGTGTTCCATTTACTTTTGTTGAGAAATATCAAGCTTGCAATTTTGCTTCACCCGGTATACAATTATCGAAATGGCCTTAACAGTAATACATAATATGGAACAAGACCATATAAAGAAGGTTTTTATATATCAATTAAGATTAATTAAAATAGAAAATAAGATATAAGGAGGTAAATACAAGTCGATTTTTACAAATAAAAGACCATAATTCCTAAACCAGTATAAACCAAAAAACCCTATACTTATAGTAAAATTGAGGTCAAAAAGGAAAATCTTAAAATAGATTAATATAATAAAATAAGATTAATTAAATAGAAAATAAGATATAAGGGGGTAAATAAATACACAAAATTTTTACAAATAAAAGGCCATAATTCCTAAACCAATTAGTATAAACCAAAAAACCATTACTTATAGTAAAATTGAAGTCAAAAAAGAAAAAAATATACAGGGTATTTCATATAAAAAAATTGTCCAGAGCAGTGGCGGTGCGTGAGATGTTCAAGAGTGTGTTCTGTACTAAAAATACGCAAGCAAAAACCACTTTGTATTACTATCAACTCTATCATTAAACTTTTTTAGTTATTTAGTTAATTTCTTTATTTAGCAAAAATGCAACAATTTACATTCTTAAGGCGTAATATTCTAAATATTATAGACTACTCTAAACTAGCTTTAGAAACCATACTTTTATGTTACTTATAAGCTTTTAAAATTGATTTTTAAATAAATAACATCTTATTTTTAATTTTTTAATAGGATTTCTGAGACTTTATATTAAATGATAGTTTATCATATTGAATCGTCCCTATAAGAAAAATTGACTTGTAAGTAACATTTTTAAAAACATAATTTAAATGTAAGTCTGTATTTTGTCTTGTTTGATAATTATGCTCTTCACAGCTCGTACGTTTTATTTCTATTTGAATCACTAACTTCAAAGTTTATTTGTGGTGTCGGTCGACCAAGCCCCTTAATTTTAATCTCGTCTTTTTACGCCAAAGAGCTAAAACTACGAGTTCGTAAATGTAAACTTGAATTCATGTTTATGAAACTAAATAAAACCAACAGAATGAACGATTCAACAAAACAGGGCCGCGCGCATGATTTGAAATAAACAAACAACTTTTGTGTTCTGCCGGCGTGCAACCGCAAATCATCCATAAATCCTCGTATTAAGCCACGTGCTCGACCAATCCGACGTATCGTTTTCAAAAATCGTTCGCTGTGCACCCAGTTCCGAGCCCATCGGAAAAAGAGCCTACGCTGGAGATCTTCAGGCCGTGAAACTTGCGGTGTTCTTGTTGCCATTAGAAAAAATATCTATAGGGATGTTAGAGATTTAGTCTCGGATTTATTTTGTATACAAAAATATTTAAAAAAATACGCATTGTCTAAATTAGGTGTGTTCTGCAGCTCCGCCGATCTTATGCACCAGCCGCTACTGGTCCAAACACTCTTTTGCAACACCCTGTGTTTAGGAAAATATTTTCCACACTTTTATTTCTTGCCTATTTTATAATGATCTTTTTCTTCTGTGTTTAAAAATATGGGAGCTATTTGGCTTAAACGCAGTGTCGAACTACCCTGTACATATATACAGGGTATCCCGAAATTAAGTATCAACATTTTTATAGAGTAATCTGTGTCATAATGAAGATGGTTTTTGCAAAATAATTTCGAAACGTTTAAAGACTAGATTGTGAAATTTGAGTATTTTGGTAATTTTATACGCTAAATCGAACCCTGAAGTCAAAAATAACGATACTAAATCAGGGGTGTTTCATTTAGGGAGGGAGGGAAATGGAAAAGTCGCCATAACTTTTTTCTGGAAAAGAAAGTACGTTTGGTGTAATTTGTTATGATACACCGTTTTCAAGTAAAATTGATTTGAAAATTTTTCATATGGCATTAAACACACAATTTCACACAATTTTTAGTTGAAAGTAGAAAGGATATGATTTAATTTTAATAAATCCAAAATGTGTTTAATTTTTTATGTAAGAAAATTTTCAAATCTTTTTTACTAGAAAACCCTAAATTTTTCTAATTTGTAATTTAGTACTAATATTTTTGAGTTCAGGATTCGACACAGCCTATAAAAGTTGCCAAAATATCCAAGCTTCATATTCCAGTATTGAAAATTTTCTTAAATGTTAAACTCTGTAATACCCGTTTTAAAAAACAATTTTTATTTCAAAAATTAATCTCCGCAATTGGTATAATAGTATTTGCAAGTATACCCTTAAAATCTAATTTTTTAAGGTCTATTTCAAATTTTTGGCTACCATGTTTTTGTTTTCCTAATTGCACGATCGATAGTCGATAATTAAAGGTTTTCCGTGACTTGCTTCTTGGAATGAAATTTCTTTGCCCCTAAACGATATTTTGCATAGGTCTTTTTTGACCAAGAAAATCTCCTTAAGCGAATAAGTGTCTATTGACTTCGCAACTGCAAGATACTGGTTTATTTAAAAAATTTGTTTAATGTGATTTTCGGGTATTTTAAGTTTGGCAAAAAGGCAATTACTTGAATTTTGATTGACTGGAAGATTTTCTTCGCAAAGTCCTCTGTAATTAGTCAGGTTGTTTTTCGGACAATGATACCATTTACCTTTAGTGCACTTGTCGAATAGAGGCTTTATTAAACTTTTTATTTTGGAGTATATAATTAGTATTTGGTACTATCGTTAAAAATTCTGAGTCATGTTTTGAAAGAATAGGCAGTATATAGAATAAGTTAAATTCATTATCAAAATCAATAGGAATGGATAAGAAATAAGTTATTTGATTTGTTACGCTGGATGTGTCAGGCAACGTGGCAACAGTGCGCGATGCGAACGACGACAGCCGTGAGAGTGAGAAAGGAGAGCAGCAACGAAAAAACCGAAAATGAAATGGACGTTAGACTGTTTTATATAAATAAAATTAATTATTGTTAGCTTTGTTAGCCTTAATAATAATAAAAGCAGTGTCAGTAAGTGAGTGTTATAATTGTATGGGAGGCAGAAGGTGGTCCTTTGAGAAGGTAAATGCTAGAACCCCACAACCGAAACACGAAACAAAACATGATCCATTCGAGCCCGATGTGAAGATGGCGGCGTAACTTGGAAACCAGACATCTAGACCGGTGAGATCGTTATCAATTTTAATTATTATTCCTGATGTCTCCTATATTTAACCTATCCAACATATTTAGACAAGCTTTTATTTTGTTATCACAGTTATTTATCGTATAAAATATTAATCGTTAAAGAATCGTATGTATATTTATTTTTCGTTTTTTGAAATAAAAATCGCCTAAAAGTTGCAAGCAGGTTATACAAAGCTGATTATCGTAAATCGGACGTAATCGTAATTAGCAAAAATTTAGTCAAAAGCATATACCAAATTTAATGCATCGTCAGCCAAAGAACAAAACAGTCGCAGTCGTATCGAACTAAAAATCATATATTTATCGTAATTTAATCGTAAACATAATCATGCCTACACGTAAATCGACACCAAGAAAAACGCGAAAATATCGACAGAAGAAGTTCTTGACACCGACGAAAGTCGAATAGAAGAACTATGGCACGCGATAGAAGTTATTACAGAAAGATTAAAAAGGTTTTTAACGTTTTTGGAAATTGAATCGGAAAAAGGTACAGAAAATATAGATAGGTTTCAGATCGAATGCAAATTAAAAAGCGTAGAGGAGGATTTTTCGGAGTACGACACGATACAAACGCGTTTAGAATTTTTAGTTAAGCGAACGAAAAATGACAGGTTAGATACCGAATCGATTTTTTACAACAATATATCGCAGGCAAAAAAATTAATTGCTCGTGTTTATGATTTAAAGCAAAGCAAAAGCATCAACACAGCCGGCAACGTTGTCGCGGGTCAGCTGAGTTTCGGAGCAGGTGCAGGGTCGCAGGTTCCAGCCGGGCTGAGTGTGGTTGCCAGTTCCAAACTACCGGACTTAAATCTTCCAACGTTTCACGGAAAGTATGAGAGTTGGTATAGTTTTAAGGATGTTTTTAAGGCAGTTGTAGATAGTAGACAGGACGTAAGTGATATTAACAAACTTTTCATTTTAAAATCGTGTTTAAAAGATGATGCGGCGGTTTTAATTGAGTCCTTGGAGTTAATCGATAGCAATTATATAATAGCTTGGGACATTTTAAATCAAAGATTTGATCATAAAAGAGCCATCGTAAATACCCACGTAAACGCAATTTTATTTAATATACCAACGGTAACTCGTCAATCACCAAGCCATTTAAGAAAATTACTAGATAGTTTGCATCAACATTTATCGGCACTCGAAAAACTACAATTACCCGTAAAGCACTGGGATGCACTTCTTATTCCGTTAATCTTACAAAAAATCGACGATTATACAAGAAGAGAATGGGAAAACAAACAAACAGATCAAGACAAAATGCCCACTTTCAAAGAATTTAAAGACTTTTTAACAAAAAAATATTTTACAATGGAAGCGGTAACGAGTATTGAACAAACCAAAAAATCATCACAAACTAATATACAGAATTTTAACGCCCAAAAACAAAACTATCAAAATCAATATCAGAAAAGAGTTTCTTGTCCAATCACTCAGCAAACGAATTTTGACAAAAACGCACAACAAAATCAAAACGTTGCAACATGTTATGTATGCAATCAAAAACACTTTTTATATCAATGCCCCACATTTTTAAATTTGCCTTTAAACGAAAAATATTACGAAATAAACCGAAATAAACTCTGTAGCAGTTGTTTAAGACCCGGACATTCTAAATCAAACTGTTTTGCAAGAGAGCGGGAGCGGAAAAATTTCAACCAGTAGACAGGGCGCGCGTTCGCAACCTACGATGTGCGTAATTGAACAGAATGTTTCGGAATTCACGGAAAATAATGAAAATTACGTAGATACGGACATACCAGCACAAATTTACAACCAAAAAACTTTTACTTATGCAACTATTTATACTAATCAATGTTTACTTTCCACGGCAAGGGTTTTAATTTTAAATAATCAAAATATTTGGGTAAAATGTAACGCACTCTTAGATAATGCATCACAATCGAATTTAATAAGCAAACATTTATGCGATAAACTTAATTTACCGTACGAAAAAATTGATATACCATTATCAGGAGTAGGACAAATCGAGACAAAAATAATTGGCAGAACAAATACTTGCATAAAATCAAAATTTACTAATTTTTAGGCTAAATTACAGTTTTTAATTTTGCCAAAAGTGACAGAAAAATTACCGCTTATAGGGTTTGATAAAATGCACATCAAGATACCAAAAAACATACAATTAGCAGATGAAAACTTTAACGAACCAAAAGACATAGATTTATTTATGGGGGCTGAAATATTTTTTGACTTATTTAAAGATGGTAGAATGAGGTTAGGAAGCGACATGCCCATTTTACAAGATACACACTTGGGATGGGTAATTACCGGAAATTTTAATTTTTGTTTAAACATGACTTTAAATAAAAAACAAAATCAAGTATGTAACGTATCAGCGAATATATCGAACAGACAATTATATGATTTATTAACAAAGTTTTGGCAAATAGAAGAACTAGATACAAAACATGATTTATCAAAAAACGAACAATACTGCGAAAATTACTTTAAAGAAACCATGAAACGCGACGAACAAGGTTTTTTTTTGTCGTAAAATATCCTTTTAACCAAGACTGTGAAAGTTAGTTAGGTGATTCAAAAATGACGTCAATAAAACGATTTAGGAGTTTAGAAACGAGGTTAATGAAAAATAGCGATTTAAAAGAACAATTCGTAGGGTTTATGCGTGAGTATGAGTCACTAGGACACATGACGTTTAAAGGGGCATTAGACATGGACAAATCGATCGAAAACAAATCATACTTTTTACCTCACACAGCAGTACTTAGAGAGGGCTCGTTAACTACGAAATGCCGCGTAGTTTTCGATGCAAGTGCGAAAACCAGTACAGGTATATCATTTAATGACAAAAATTTACCGGGACCGACGATACAAGACGATCTTTTTTCAATATTGTTACGATTAAGACTAAAAAAACACGTTTTAAGCGCGGACGTGAAAATGATGTTTAAGTGTATAAAAATCGATCCAAGCGAACGTTGTTATCAAAAAATTATATGGCGTGAAAATCCTGAAGAAGACATGAGAGTTTATGAATTAAACACGGTAACGTATGGAACAACAAGCGCACCTTTCCTAGCAACGAGATGTCTAAATGAGTTATCCATTCAAAATGAAAATAAGTACCCAATAACGTCAAAAATTATAAAAAAATCATTTTATATGGAAGATAAGTTTAGACACGGAACAAGAATGCATTGAAAGGTACCACGAGCTATCGCAAATTTTATCAAGTTCGAATTTCGAACTGAGAAAGTGGTCATCAAACAACAAAAACATTTTAAATTATATTTTACAAAACACGGATAGCACGGATGAAAACTTAGTGTTGTTTCACGATAAAAAAGAGCTAAAAACGTTAGGGCTGACTTGGGAAGCGAACAGCGACGTGTTAAAATACGCGATGACTTTAACTATAAACCAAAGTAAAATAACAAAACGCACCATTTTGTCAGTAATCGCGCAGATTTTCGATCGTCTGGGTTTAGTGGGTCCCGCGATAATAAGAGCCAAGCTGATTATCCAACAGTTGTGGCATTTAAAAATCGACTGGGATCAAGATATTCCCGCGGATTTAAAAAATATTTGGCTGGAGTTTATAACGCAAATCGAACATCTTAAATATATAAAAATTGAAAGACACGTTTTACTACCAAATGTACAAAAAATCGAGTTATATGGATTCTCTGACAGTTCGGAGAAGGCGTACGGCGTGTGCATATACTTAGGTTCTATCGTAGATGGTAAGATAGTAGTTAGGTTACTAACAGCCAAATCAAGGGTAGCACCTCTGAAAAAAGTAACGCTACCAAGACTTCAACTACTAGCAGCGCATTTGTTAGCGGAACTTGTTTATAAAGTAAAGAATACCCTAGATGTAACTATTTCAAGTACTATTTTGTTCACAGACTCGACAATTGTATTAGCATGGCTTAGGCACGAGCCTTGCAACTTAAAAACCTTTGTTGCAAATCGCGTATCAAAAATAATGGATGTTTCGAAAATCCATGAGTCGCGATATGTTAAAAGCAGCGATAACGCGGCAGATGTTATCTCGAGAGGACTTAATCCTAAAGACTTATGTGACAATCATATTTGGTTTAACGGACCTGAATTTTTACAAAAAAAAACCCTTAATGAAAATTTTGAATTTGAACCTAGATCTGAAAATTTACCGGAACTAAAAATAAACAAAATTACACTTCATACCCGTGAAGATACAAATAAAAAAGAATTTGACATTTTTCAAAGGTTTTCAACATACTCCCTTTTATTAAAAGTTATAGGTTATATTTTAAGGTTTAAAACTCATTGTTTAAAACAAACTAAACATACTTCTAAAATTTTAACAGTTAAAGAATTAAACGATGCAGAACGAATATTAATAAAAATTGCGCAAAGTCAAGTTTTTAAATCAGAAATTCAAAATTTAAAAAATAACATTCAAGTAAATAAAATAGTAAACTTTACGATTTAAATCCTTTTTTAGATAAACAAAACGTTTTAAGAGTTGGTGGCAGGATAAGAAAATCAAAATTAATTAAGTTGGAACAAAAGCATCCCATAATCTTACCATATAAACATAGATTAACGAATTTATTCATTCTTGATCAACATTTGAAAAATTTCCATGCAGGTACTCGGGTTTTAGCTGACGATCAAATAGTTTGGCATTTCATTCCCGCGAGATCGGCTCACATGGGTGGCCTTTGGGAGGCTGCCGTAAAATCCGCAAAGTATCACCTCAAGCGGGTTTTAGGTGAATCTTTGTTAACATTTGAAGAAATGTATACGCTTTTGGTTCAAATAGAGGCCTGTTTAAATTTCCGGCCCTTGACCTCTATTTCTGATGACTCCCAAGATTTTTTACCCTTGACTCCATCCCATTTTTTAATTGAAGAAAACATGGCCGGTCCTCCAGAACACGTATTTAGAAGCATGAAGATGTCCAGGTTGAATAGGTATCAGCGTCTTCAGCAAATCTATCAGCATTTTTGGGATCGATGGGCGCAAGATTATTTGCACCGTTTGCAAATCAGAACAAAGTGGAAAACTGACATTAAGCAACCTCTCCTTAAAGTTGGTGCCTTGGTTTTGTTAGTGGAGGAAAATCTACCACCACTGAAATGGCCGTTGGCAAGAGTAGTGGAGTTACATAGAGGCGGTGATAACACTATTAGAGTAATCTCAGTGTGTTTACCTAATGGAAACGTGACTAAAAGAGCTATTACAAAAATTTGTATCTTACCCCTTGAGGATGAAGATGAAGAATCGTGTCAAGTTTAAGTTGTCCAGTTCGGGCCTAGTCTCCAAAAGTGCATATTAAAGACTTAGTTAAGTTGGACATTATTTAGTGTTAGTTTAGTTTCAATTCAATTCTAACTTGTATTACTTTACCTATCGTTCGTCAAAAGTTCTTCCACATAACTATTATTTTGAAAAGTGGATTTTTCAAAGCGGGCGGCATGTTACGCTGGATGTGTCAGGCAACGTGGCAACAGTGCGCGATGCGAACGACGACAGCCGTGATTTTTTTGAAGTGAAATGCGATTCTTGCGATTTCATGGAGAAGTTCTTGATAGTTTATTATGCTAGGATGTAAGGTATTTAATTTAAAAAATGTTATTGCATTTTCGATATCTTGGAGTGTGTTAAATATTGCGTTATACAGGATGTTTAGCTGATTAAACAAGTCCTTTGCAAGTAAAACATTATTATTTTTAGAATTCTCCTTAACAATTTGGTGAAGTTGCATTATTCATGATTTAAGAAGTATTTCGCTATGTTGGATATTTTGTACTGTCGAATTAAAGTTATCAATTACTTATTTGTTTGTTTACAGAGTATTGATATTTTAGTTGACTTTGTAAATTATTTTCGTTTTTCTCGAGATGATTTAAAATTTTGTATATTTTTTCACCGTCAGAGGCGTCTAGATTCCCTGTAATGCTTTTAATTATAGAGCCAAATCCATCGATTAAACTTTTTTTCCAGATCTTATTTTTTCCGTGACTTCTAATGTTATTTAGTTTTTCTAAAATTAATATTTTACTATACCTAATTATTTTATCGTAGTTTTCTAATTCTTCATCATTAATATAACTAAATTTAAGATTATCATACTGCATATTTAATTATCATACTCCTCGTATAATAGTTGGAGATTATAATAATGTACAAAAGTGTGTTCGCTTCTCTAAAGACGTGCAGGGCCCAAGTCTATGGGAAGTACGCCTAGGTTTTCGGTTTTGGATTTCTGTCCCTTGTTCGAGGGCGAGGAACCTGAATTACTTTGGAAAGAATGAGCTTTCTTCTTTTTTGGTATTGGTTGATATTTGAAGCGTGAATTTTTAATGTTTTATTACCGTGAGTAGGTGCAATTTTGGCAGTTTTTGTATTGGGATCTACTGAAACAATATTTTCGGTTTTGTTTTGCTTTGTTTTTGGGTATTTTTAACAAATACTTTTTCGGGGATTTCTGGAGGTTTCTCGCGATTTTCGTTAACTCTGTTTATCGTGCTAATTGTTTTGTTTTGAATGTCCTCGTTAATTTTTTGGTATAATAGTCGGACTTTTTCTTTATGATTCTCGACGTAGTTATTAACTAGCTGATTTTCTAAGTCAATGTTAAAAGGGGATTCGGTGTTTAAATGCCCAGTTATAATTTCATATAGTTTTAAGTTCGTAACGGAATGATAGTGTTATTATATGCCAAAAGAGCATAGTTTACCTTTATTTCGATTATTTAGTAATCTCACGTGTTCGATCAAGGTTGAATGGAAACGTTCGATTACTCCGTTAGATTCGGGATGTTGACAACTGATAAAATGAACCTGCATTTTATGTGTTTTAAGTAGTTCTTAGACTACAGTATTTTTAAATTCATTCCCGTTATCTGAAATTATTTGTTCGGGTATACAGTGGTATGTGAAAAATTTAACGAGATTATTAGACACTTCGATGCCTTGCGGGGAGTTAAGTTTATATGCTTGTGCATATTTTGAGAAAAAATCAATTATTGTAAGAAATTTGCAATTTTCAAGAGAAATTGTGTCTACATGTACTATTTGGAACGGTCTAGAGGTTGTAGGTGTAATGTTGTATTCGACTCTTATGGGTCTGCGATCGTATTTTGTAACTAAACAAATTTCGCAATTATTTGTGAAATTTTAAATAGTTCTTTGCTGGTTTGGCCAGGAGTAACTTGATTTTATACCTTTTTCAGTTCCTACTATTCTTCTGTGGTTAGTCTTTTCTTCATGATGTTTTCGTATAATTTGATCTATTTCCTCTTCGGTTGTGACGTCAATCAATTTCTTCGTACACTTTATTAGTTTTATTTGCGAATTTTTAAAGTATTGTTGAAGAGCATTGCTAAATGTTTCGTATATAGGGTCTTCAAAATATACATAATATTTAGTATTAGGAACTATGCGTTCTTTTAAAAATTTAACAATATTATGTTCTAAATTATTTTGAGAAAGTTGAATGAGAGTGCGTTGTTTTGTTTTAAATAGTTTTATTACGGATGGTTTTGCGCTGTTAAAGTTTACCAGAGAAATTATTATTTAATTTTTTCCGTAATTTACTGGGCAATCCACGATTGTAATACCGATAAGTGGGTTTTCGTGACTAGAGTGTACCGTGGCGTCGTCTTCTACGGCTTTCCATTGATTGTCTAAGTCTCCAGCTTCTGCAATTACTGATTCAGCGTTTTCCTTTTCCAATTCTCTATGAAAATTCTCCATATATCCGAAAACGTCTTGTATTAGTTTCGATGGTCCTGTTTCGTTTAGATTAAGTTCTATACGAGATAGGGCATCTGCGTTTTTGTTCAGACTACCTTTTTTGTATACAATCTCGTAGTCAAACTCTTTAAGTTTTAATCGCCATCTGACCAACTTGGAATTTGGTTCTTTCAGAGAAAACAGCCATTGTAGTGGTTTGTGGCCTGTAACGACTTTAAATTTACGTCCGAAAAGTACGGTCGCTCACACTATTGCTAATAATTGCTTTTCAGTTGTCGAATAATTTATTTCCGATTCGCTAAGTGTTCTGCTAGCGTACGCCACCGGTAAATCTGAACCAATTTTTTCTTGTGATAATATGTCTCCTAACGCAAAATTATTTGCGTCTGTTGTCAGTATAAACAATTCTCCGAAATTAGGATATTTTAATATGGGTTCATTAGATAATAGTTGTTTACATAATTCAAAACAGCTGATATAATCGGGGTCTTTTACATTAATAATAGCGTCCTTCTTTGATCGTTTTGTTTTTGGTTTAGTGAGTTTTGCGAAATCTTTAACGAATTTTCCGTAGTAGCCTAATAAGCCGAGAAAGCCTTTTAATTCTTTATGATTTTTGGGTATTGGGTATTTTTGTATAGTGCGTATTTTATCGGGGTTTGGTTTTATTCCTTCCGGTGTTACGATGTGTCCCAAATATTCTGACTTGTCTAGCAGTATTTTAAAGTTTGCAATTCTTAGGCGTTCAAATACCTCTCTAAGCCTTAGTATGTATTCTTGTAAGCTAGTAGGGAATATTATAATATCATCGAGATATACTAAACATCTTTCATTTTGAACACCTCCAACACAAGATGTTGTCCATTACTTTTGGAAAGTTGCTGGTGCAATTTCTCAAGCCAAAAGGCACGCGTAGATATTCATAATGGCCCTGTTCAGTATTGAACGCTGTCTTTTGTATGTCTTCTTCGGCCATTTCTATTTGGTGGAATCCCGACGCCAGGTCTAAGGTTGAAAAAATTGGCGTCTGCCTAATTTATCGAGTAAATCGGCAATATTTGGTAGCGGATATCGAACTTCTATCGTCTTATCATTCAATTTACGATAATCTACCACAATACACCATTTCCGGTTTCCTGATGCATCCATCTTTTTGGGAACTACCCAAATCGGTGAAGACCATGGTGAATTAGAAGGTCTTATGATATTTTGGTCTAACATATCCTGAATCTCTTTATGAACTTCTTTTTTGTGTATTTCAGGGTCTGTCGACTTTGTAGACACCGGTATTTCGTCCTTAGTCTTAATAGAACCTTTGACTTCGTTAGTAAAGGTCAATTGATTTCTTTCGATATGAAAGATGTCGGAATATTTTTTAACTAGGTTTAAGATAGCTGAACGCTCTACAGGATTCATGTGTTCGGCCCTAACTTTTGAAATATCGAACCTAAATTTGTTCGTGTAATATTGATATAAATTAGAACTAATCTGATCCCTACATTCAAATTGATTACAATCAATAACATCGATTGGTTCTAAAACTTCAACTTTTTTTGAATTTTCCGAGGGATTTAAAATATTACATATTGCCTTGTATTTATTTACACGCGTCACGCGTTCCGGTGTTTCTACTCCACATGTTTTCATATATGGTATAATAACGTCACCGCTTTCAATGTTATTTACTCTTACTTAACTACTTGTTTACAGCGAGGTTGTAATATGATGTTATTAGAGAAAATGTTCCTAAATTCGTGATACAATATATTCGTCCGACTTTTAGAGGTAATTAGTATATTTTTGTCGAGAATGATATTAGCATTTAATGATTTTTTAAATTATCTATTCCTAATAGATAATCAAATTGGCTATGAAGATTAAACAGATAAAATTTTAAACACTTTTTATATTTTTGAGCAAGGTATAACAGCGCTAAAGTTTTCTATAGATGTACCGTGTGCAGTAAAAATTTTAAACGGATCTTTTTTTATTGAATTTTTATAATATTTTTGAGCAATTTCAGGTCGTATAAAAGATTTTGTACTTTCCGTATCGATTAAAACTTTTAGTTTGTTTTCTGGGAAAATAATAAACGGCTCTCGTTTAGATAGAGGTTCATTAGTTCGAATTTTGGGGGTTGTGGTTTTCCACAATTTCCGTTATTTCCGGTATATTTGTTTCCGAGGCTATTGGGTGAAAAAACTGTTCAATTAGTTCAGTATTTTCATCCTCTAAATACTCTTCTGAATATTCCGCTGGTTGGTCTTCGATATTATACAATTCTTCGACCACGTAATTAGGACTTGAATTTGTTTGCCTAAAATTTTGGGAATTTGTTCTTAAGTTATGATTGGGTTGTCTAAAATTTTGATTGCTTTGATTTGGCCTAAAACTATTTACTGTTGAAATACTCATGGGTATTGGTTTAGGTAAATTTAAATTTTTATTTTGGTTTCCACCGAAAACATTTTGATTGTTAACAGGCACATTTGGACCTGGTCTAGAGGTAAAATTATTTTGACTTGTAAACAAGTTTTGGTTATTGCGATTGAAATGAGCAACATTGTCTTGATTGCTAAAATGAGCTAATTGAAACGGATGGGAATTATTATTCTTATATTGAACTTGTTTTTATTTTGACATAATTCTCATTGAAAATCGTTCGTTAACATGCCAAAAGCTTCATTCAGATTATGCGGATTTTGGTTCTCATTAAAGAGCCAATGGGGTCTTTGAGGCCTCTAAGTAATACTCTTAAAGCTAACGCATTTTGGCATGCATTGTTTGCGCTGTGCGTCGTAATAAAAGAACAAATTAAATTAAGTATTTGTTGAATTCTTGAATAAAGTTCGAAAGGAGATTCGTTGTTGCTTGTAGTCTGCTAATTCAAGAGCTAATGTGAATACATTTCTTTTATCCGCATATGTGTGAATAAGAGATGTTTTTAGGTCGTCGAATTTTCGTATGACACAAGAAGAAATTTTAATGACAGCTTCGCTTTTAATTTTTCAAATTATACTAGACATAAGATATTCATTTTGAAAATTATCCTCATCCTCAG